>JBAIZL010000001.1:319511061-319788561 GCA_036971475.1 Prosapia bicincta | reverse complement strand
ATCATTATAAATAGGAGGATATATACTATTATAATTTTATTAAGTAAATATAACAACTGTATATATATATATATATACACACACACACACACACATATGTCAATACACACACAGACAAGAGAGTACACACGCAAGCGCTTACACACACACACAATCACACACGTACACTCACACACACTTACACACACACACACACACACACACACACACACACACACACACACACACACACACACACACACACACACACACACACACACACACATCTACACACATTCACACACGCACGCACACACACACATACAACATATTTAGGTTTGCTTGGTGTTCATCTACTTTATTTGCCAAATTTCTGTAATCTCTTGTTGACAAATCATGGATCAGTGAATTTTTTATTACATTATGCTAAGTTTTCTTCTCTTAATGTGGGAAAGCTATTTATGTTTTAATGTAGGTTTGTATATTTCTAAAACCTTATATTGAAAAACGTATATAAATCTCTCTCCTCTCTCTCTCTCTCTCTCTCTCTCGAACATATAAATATCGCAATATGTATTCTTGTGTTTTAATAAAGAACTAAGTCAAAATACAAATACAAGAAATATAATTGAATTTACAATTCAAAGCTTTTCGTTGGCTAACAGTACCGACATCATCAGGAATATTAAACCAGAATTATAGTTGAATTGTAAATTCAATTATAATTCATGCATTTGTAATTATATATATATATATATATATTTGTATTTGTATTTGTATATATATATATATATATATATATATATATATATATATTAAACTTTGAACTTATTCTAATGAAAAAAATAAACTCTAAAACATATTTGGAAAATGTCTTCCGTTATATTAATTAGGATTTTTTTAAAGTATTTTTAACTAAATAAATGTTATCAATTACTTATAATAATGTTGGGATACTTTACAACATTATGAAAATGAATAATTAAGGAACTTTTAAAGCGCCTTGCTTTGTGAGAATGAAGGCAGTGGGCAGGCCTTTGTTCACATCGATATCTTGTCGTTATCAATTTTCTTAGCAGAAAAACTAACATATCATTAAGAAAACAACAAAAACCGCCCAACTAACTACTAATTATAAAGGACATTATGAATACGTCAGCTAAATATTAAGTTGGTATATTGTAAAATAAAGGTAACAGTTTGCAGATGAACACAATGCCTACAGAGTTACTGAGCAAGTACAGATACTAAAAAGCTTGAATATTATTCAAAATCAAAAAACGAAACTAATGAATGTTGTAACACAATTGCTAATATTAGTTTACAACATTTTACATACATAAAGCCCTTAAAACTTTGTAAATATTTATATAATTTGAATCTATTTGAATAAGTTTCAAATAAACCTTTTCTATTATAAACCTCTAATGTTTTACTTTGAAGTTCTGGTTTCGCTTACCAAATGTTACTGGTTGGTCTTAGACCTAAGGTCAGTTTATTTGCTGGTTTATGCTCTAAGACCAGGAAAGCGAATAATGCTTTACCTCATACACGTAGGACAGTTTTTTTTACAAATTCCGAAGCGTTTCAACTATAAATACACATCAAGCGACAGATCCTTTGTCAGGAAACGCAGGACTGCTGTCACTTTGGTCAGCCACTTGATTTCAGTAACGTGTGTCTACCTCACACCGGCTGTCGTTGTACCTTCGCAGAGGCCACTTGAGATAAACGCTCTGTTCTCGAATTTATTGATAAACTTCATGAACCAAATCCTGCTTAGTTCTTGAATTCAGAGATGGTAGAGAATCAACATAAATCCTTTAAGTTTTTGAAATAAAAAACAAAAAGAATATTTTATTCTGTAATACTGTTTTCAAAACAAATGGGATGCTTATCGATAAGAATGAAAGCCAGTTATAAGTCAGTTAGGAAACTCGGGCTTAGTTTCCTACGTATCTCAGACTACTTATAGCAAGTTTCCTAGGGCAAGATAAGCCGTGCGATAAAACAAAAATAGACAAGTTTGTATTCATATTACTTCACTGTTTCTTTCTCCCCGATAGCTTGAAACAACCCGTCGTTTACTTGAAAAATCCCTTATCGTTTGAAAATTTATTTCGATAATCGTTGTTTTGGGTTTACGGAGTACAATGGCGTTTTACATTTAGATCTAAAAAGATATAGTGGGATATCTGTATCAACCTAATCTACACGTTTAAGTATTCTACATAATAATAAGATACACACTTTAGAATGTAGAATGTTTCTGATCTATAAGTGATTTTAAAAAGGAAAACAGCTTTATTATCTAATTTATAACTATAAAAATGTTAGTAAAAATATTTTATGTTTGCATGAATAATAAAAAATATGAATTTCATTATTTGGCTGATTTTACATTTTAAATATCATTCGAAGCCTTACTTTGTTAACCCTTGATGTTGCGAAAACTTACTTTATTGTAAAAAAATAAATATATATCTCAAGATATGTTGCTTATATTATGTTGCTTGGGTGGTTGTTATTAAATTACAAAGTTATTGAAGCATTAAAGTATGAAAGTGTCCAAACTCACCTACTGCGGACGTATTGACAGGTCGCGTAGAGATTCTGAAGTTATCAACAAAGTGGCTTTAGACTTACAAAGGCGGAAGTAAAAGTTTGAGAAGGAGCCACTGCATAAATAATAGCTTGTGGATTATGTGAACAAGAAAAGACGAAATATTTTCTCACTTTTTCAGAGTTTATAATTTAGTAGGCCTAAGTTGCTTCTTCAGAAAACAAATGACAAGTTTATTTCCGGTATTTTAACTCCATCTTAAAAAGTACTGTATTTAATAATTTTTTTTCTGTATTACATATTTTTCTTTTCTATATTTTCATTTCACATTCAAGTGGTATTCTCTGATTATATTAAGAACTGCATAAACTTATCGAATCCATTACTTACAATTTTGGACGATATGAATAATTAGGCCTAACGTATTATGTCAATAAGATGATCTGTAATAATCCAAATACACTATTATACTATGCATAAATTCATATAACTTGCTATGTTTAAATTGCTGTATTCATAAACTATTGTTATAAAATGAAATATTCATCTACAAATTGCCTCAGAATGTGCGTCAAACGCTTCGATTTTGTATGTCTATTTTCTCATTGATATGAGCCATAACTTAGGCTTTATTCGAACGATTCTAAAAAATGAGGCTATCGTCAAAGGAAGTGTTTTGTGTGTACACATTAAAGTTTTCTATGGACGTAGATTTCACAAGCACATATATTAATTGCTTTCACTTTCTTGCCAACCAGATTTACATAAAAACTAACTTCATAATATTATAAACAATATTCGAGATGGCTAGTGAGTTAAGGTTATAAAATTACTTAAAACTAGATAGAAATAAAACTGTTAATAATGAATTAAGACCAATTTAAAATTCCTTATTATTATTAATTAATTTAGTGTTAAATATTATCTTTGATTCAACTTATTTAAATAATTATTAATTAATATTAATAATTAAAAAAATAATTAATAACAAAATATATATATTTTAAAAATTTCGGTAATATTACATTTTATTAGTATTATAGTTTTAAATTATATATTATAGAAATAAATACCTAGGCCTATATTAGTTTTACATATTATAATTTTCCAAAATTAAATATTTGAAGTTATCACATTTTGCTCATTGTAAATATATTAGTAGCCATGGTTGTAAATTTGGCAATGCCCAGATCCGGTTCTACTTTGATTTAAATATTATAGGTTATGTTTCATTACTTCAGTTAAATGTGTGTGATAGAATCACTGATGATGATGGCATACTGGCATTGAAACGTGTTTAAGATTTAAGTTTTGTAATTGTGAGTTGTACGTATTTCTTGTGTTCATAATATTATATTTGAATTTTCTTGTGGAAATTTGAAATCAATACGATATTGCTTGCGTACGTCGGCTATACTTGATAGTTTCTATGAAGCGAATAATTATTCGAATATTACTCTTGCCCAGAATATTTAGATTTGTTCATCTCAAGTCCTTGATGTTATTCAAGCTTGCAAGTATTGTGTAAAACAGCCTATAAAGACGATTATAATATGTTGCACTTATAAAGTATAATAGTAAAATACGCCCCATTACAGCCTACTATATATATATATATATATATATATATATATATATATCACCAATTAATTATGATAAATAAAAAGCAGCTTCACATCATTGAAAATAGAAGTCTTCATCTTAGAATTAACTATGTCCATGATATTTAGGATTGAATTCGATAACATGGAATCTCAAATAAACATATCAGCCACCACGTTAAATAAGGATTTGAATGTAATTAAAAGGTTAAAGCTTTATACATAAGGTTTTCGATAATAGTTACCCTGAAAGTAAAAATTATAGAAATTTTTAGCAGGTTCGTGTCGAACAATGAAGAACAAAGAAGTTTAAGAGCCATATTTTGTGTCTATGCAGCTCCGGCACGTATAAAACCTTTATCGAGAGTAGTAGGGTAAACTCAGTTTCTCTATTAACCCTATTTGGGTGAATGAAGGTAAATGTAAGACTATATTAGTGTTAAGATAGCATTCGGATAATACCATAAAGTTTTGAAACTATCTGATACTACTTTTATATCTAGTGTGACAATTGAGTGTCACCATAAGCATGTTTCGTTTACGAAGAAAAGGCTTTCCAAGGGGGTTTTTAAAAAATATTTTCCAGAAGGACATTTACTCACACAGAAAAACTTATTTAGTTTTATATATGGTTCTTAAATGTTGCTGCTCTATAGTTTAGTCAGATTATAAACGTAAGGAAATTTTCATTACTAAATTAAATTTTGCCTGGAGAAAATCATTTAAAATTACACTAACATTTTATTGTTAAAATAAAGTAAATGCTAAGAGCACGTGACTGAGAAATTTCAAATTTGAAAAATTTCATTTTAATCAAGTAAATTTAGTAGTATAAAATTAGTATTTATCACGTAAATGTTTATAGACCAAATATAATAATACTGATATAGTAAAAAGGGATTTAAAAAACAAATTACTGAAAAGTACTTAACAAAACTATGACAAAAGTCAGTGTTTAAAGATTTGTATATATAGGATGTATTATATTATTTGGCAGAAAATAAATTCGCGTCTAAATACGAAATACAATTTTCATATTATATTTACTTAGCATCAAAACCTATACCAAATAAATTAGCTGGTATTCATTGAAATACGTATAACAAATAATAAGAGACTAATTTCTTGGATTTTAGATGAGTAACTAAATATATGACAAACCTATTATAATATAAAATGTATTACATTTGATATATATTTTCGAAATTAGATTTATATTCTACAATATCATACTATTTATTAGGAATATACTGTGGTTGAATTTAATAATAAATACACAAAAACCTCTTAACCACAAAATAAAGAACGTTTGTGGTTAAGAGGTTTTTGTGTATTTATTATACAATATCATACCCAATCGCACAATCTATATATTAAAGATTGGCAAGAATGAGGATTTAAATAAGAAAAAATTCATAGTGAGAGAAAAAATCTGGAATAAACAAAACGCATCTAATGAAATTATTGAACGCCAGAAGAGAATATAACTAAGTTAATGTAATAAATTAAAAATATGGACAAAGAATAAAATTGTAAGATGTTATAAAAAAAAGATATGAGAAAGAAAAATATTACGACGGCAATTAAAAAGGTCATTTTACAAAAGAGAATATAAAATATGAGTTGTAATGTAGTACTGTACTATTTTATAACGTTTAACTATTTTTTATGTTATAGAAGCATTAAAATGGGAAAAGAGAGCTTTATTATATAAGATAAAATGAATATGGAATATCTTGAGATATAGTAAAAATAAAAAAATCACATTTAGATTAAAGATAATATTAACATCTGCGGTATTATAAATACGTGAAGAGCGTAGGAAACTAGAAAGAAAAACCAAATAACAAGAGAGCTATGTTCTGAGATGCATAGAAGAAGATGGACGTAAGTAAATAGAAGTGAAGCCGGCTACGCTGGACTAAAGGTAAGGACGAACTGTCATAATGGTATTGATAATGATAATGATAATGGTTTTTAATTCAATTATGTTTAAATATTCACTAAACCTCATATTTATTTTAAATGATACTAACTTCCCTGTTATGAGATAATTAAAACCATTAAACATAGAAATATTTTAAAATAGCAGTTCAATATACCAATGTTTAACCAATAGAGGTAGCAGTTACAAGATAAAAATCCTACTGTTCATTAGCTTTACTTTTAGAAAATGAAGATTCACAAATCCATTACATCATTATATTCCTACAACATTACTTTGAAGGCCAAATTGAAAAATCAGCTCTTCAAACAGAACGATTTAGAGCTTTGATGTACGTTTATATCATAGAAACCACTGCCCATAGTAACCATAACCTCACCGAATGCTATGTTTAAACTTCAAACGCCCACTGTATTGGCCGGAAACAATGCTACGCTAGGTGGACTGAAATTAATTTTGTTCGAACGTTCGCACAACTTTGATATCCAGTATTGCTGTACATTTCACATTTATTAGTCTTCGTAAACGAATAATAAAAGTGGCTTTAGAAATTCCTAATTTATTTGCACACGGTATTGTTCTGTTTTAGTGAAAAACAATATACACTATTCAATATTAATTTTAATTTACAAACTGATTATAAAGCTCGATTGAATTCAAATACAAATTATTACCTTTGGGCTATATATTAACTGACAGTAAATATACCATTTGTCTGCTAGTGTAATATTGTTACATTGGAAAATATGATACACTATGCCATCTATAAATAAATAAAATCTCTTACCCGCAGAAACTTTTTTATGCAATCATTATGTACATTACGGGATAAGTATAACTTGAAACCATCTCCACAGGAAATTATTATAAGTTTAATTAAGTTACTCCTCATATGAAGATGATTACTTTGCAATCGAAATGTACATAAATAAGAAAGTTCTGTATAATATATGTTTACACACACCGCACTATAAGTTTAATGAAGAAAGGAGTTGATTTGCGAGTCAAATACAGCACACACACACATTAATATATATATATATATATATATATATATATATATATATAAAGCACTAAGTCAAAATACAAATACAAGAATTATAATTGAATTTACAATTCAAAGCTTTTCGTTGGCTAACAGTACCAACATCATCTTATTCCTGATGATGTTGGTACTGTTAGCCAACGAAAACCTTTGAATTGTAAATTCAATTATAATTCTTGTATTTGTATTTTGACTTAGTGCTTTATTAATACACAAGAATACATATATCTCCTCACAGTAGAGGAGAACACAAATTACAAAACACAATAGAAAACCTCATAGTAGAAACAGAACTGGCAATAAATCTCATTAATTACGAAAATCAAGATAACATCAGAAACATAGCATCACACGAAATCAAAAAAATCATAAACAAAAAAATCAAAAAAGGAAATCACATTGAAAATAAAATACAAATTAACAAAATTAACAAATTGAAACCAAAACTATCCAAAAACGAAATAATTGCTAATAAAGCGGACAAAAGCAACGCTACAGTAATCATATCAAAAACAGAATGCAAAAAAAAAACAGAAGAATTCATAAAATCCGACAATGGCATAGAATTAAACAAAGACCCCACTAAAAAATACCAAAACGTAATCATACAATTAGCAAAAAACAATGACAATTTATTCAACCAAAAAACCCCTACCAATATACAATAGACAACCCAAACCCCCCCAAAATGAACGCCCTCATCAAAATACATAAAATCAACAATCCCATAAGACCCTTAATAAATTTTAAAAATGCACCTGCCTATAAAATATCACAAATAATAGCCAAAAACCTAAAACACGAACTTAAATTGGAAAATAAATACACCATAAAAAATTCAATTGATTTAACGGAAATACTAAAAACAATAAACCTAACCAAAAACACCAAATTTATATCATTTGATATCACAAACATGTACTCTAATATACCAATTAACGAAACCATCCAAATAATAAAAAACAAATTAACTGACCTTAATCCTACCCCAAATACACAAACCAAATCACAAAATGCCTAAAGACCATATTAAACTAAAACTATTTCATATTCAATAATAAGATATATAAATAAATAGATGGCTTAGCAATGGGATCACTACTTTCAAGTATAATATCAGAAATTTACCACCAAAAACTTGACGAATTAATCACACAAACCATAAAAACACACGACCCAAACGGACATTGGATACGATATATTGACGATAGATTATACATCTCACAAAATAAAGCAATAAATAATAACATCATCCTAAATGAAATCAATGACTTACACCCTAGCATACAATTCACCTCATGGATGAAGAAATAAACAATAAAATAAACTATCTAGGCCTAACATTAACCAGAAATACAAATAACATTGAATATTCTATTTATAGGAAACCCACACAAACCATTAATACAATACCAAACCACTCCAACCATCCCCCACAACATAAAATGGCAGCTTACAACTCACTTTTATACAGGATGCTAAAATTGCCTCTAAATAATGAAGAAAAAACAAAAGAAAAACAAATAATATATCAAATAGCCCCAAAAACATTAATACAATAAAAAAAACTATAGATAAATTAGAATTTAAAATATTAAATAAATTAAAACAACCTAATATCTAACCGCAAACAACAAAATGGGCTACATTCACATACACAGGATACAACATAAAAGGAATAACTAAAACACTAAAAAATAATAATATTAACATAGCCTACAAAAACAAAGAAAACATAATCAACAAAATAAACCAACCAGAAAAAATATGTCCCACATTTAATAACGGAATATACAAAATCGAATACCCAGACTGTAATAAAATATACATAGGGAAAACAAAAAAGAAATTAAAAGACAGATATCATGAACACCTCAATGCATACATCAAACCTGAAATTTATAACTCAAACTTAGCCACACTCGCCATCAAAAACAAACACACATTCCCCACATTAAAAAACGTACACCTAATAAAAAAGGTTCAAATGGGCCTCAAAATGACAATCTGGGAACAACTAGAAATTTATAAAAATAAAAATAATACCATTAACGAAAAAATACAAATAACATCAAAAAACGATAAATTATTCAATCTAATAGACAATATTAACCCCAAAACAAACTTTAAAAAACTAGCACAGTGCATTGAATCTAAAAATAGAACATAACGGTACACCAAGGTCAACGGGAAATCCACTCAGCTCGCAGTCTACAACAACCCTGTTCAGTATGCCCAAAGATAATGGCAAGGCCAGTCATTGAAAGTGAACTCGCATAAATACCAAGTAAGATTCTTGTTTAAGTACATAAGTGAAAGTGATATATAAATATATATATATATATATATATATATATATATATATATATATTAAATATGGTGATATGTTTTCTTGTATTATAGTTAATAAATTTAAAATATTTCAAAAACACGAATACTTTTAATGAATATATTTATTCAAAGTTTTTCGCCGATAAAATAGTATCAGCATCTTCAGGAAAATAATTATCTAATAAAATCTAAATAATCAGATTGTATTAGATAATTATTTTCCTGAAGATGATGATACTATTTTATCGGCGTAAAGCTTTGAATAAATATATTCGTTAAAAGTATTCTTGTTTTTGAAATATTTTTAATTTATTATATATATATATATATATATATATATATATATATATATAGCAGAGTACCCGTTCTTCGTATGGGGTTGACGAATATTTGTATTGATTTAATTTGTATTTTGGTTGAATTTAATTTACTGAAATTCAATCCCAATAAATATATTAAACTATAGTATATAACTTACCGTTAAACGATATTCCAAGGTCAGTGGGGCCGTGCCATGGCGGAATTTCAAAATAAAAATAGTGTAACCTGTGATCCTAAGAGTGTCCATGTAAAATTTCAGGTAATTATTTCCCGTTCGATTTTAGGGGAAAACCATTATACCGGCCGACGCAGAAAGTCATCAGGGATACGAAATAATGAAAATTCTCGCTCAGGAAAATGAATACCATTTCTATCAAATTAAAGTTGCGTAACAAATTCAGTGTGGGGTAGTAACAAGTAGCCTACTACGTCCGCGTATCAACGGCGCGCCGTACTACGTATACGTATATTCAAGTATACCAACTAAGTCTCCAGTTAGAATACATTTTGTTGTAATATTATACTTTACTATATACCTATGTTAAAATATACCTGTAAAGTGTCTAATCACGTTAGATTTGGCTGTAAGTTTATACAACATTACCTAATTAGATGTCTACTTCCGCGGAGTAATACCTTATCCCAGGTGACGTCACGGAATTTCTTTTCTAGCCTTACATATGTACATTTGGGTGAACGTATAAAACTACGTATAAATATATCCTGACTGCATAATTCATCTTTATATATATAATTCTTCTGTGAGTGTGTATGTCACTGAACTTCTCTTAAACGACTGGACCGATTTTGATGAAATTTTTTGTGTGTGTTCAAGGGGATCTGAGAATGGTTTAGATTTACAATTTTGTCCGCTGGACAATGTTTTTTTAATTAATTTTTAATTTATTAGTAGTTGTTGATTTTGGAATGTTTTACATTGGATCCGACAGACGGCGCTACCATCGCAGTGTCAAATATTAAATATTCAATTTTAATTTTAGTCTGTCCCGACAGTTAGCGCTGCGATCAAATTAAAAAAATGTTTTGTTATCATTGTGTTATTGTAGACCATGTGCTGGATCAAATATTAAATTAAAAGGTACTGAGTGTTTTGAGAAGAGTTTTGAAGTGTGCCTAAAAAACTATACATTTTGCGAATTTAGTGCAGAATCGAAGTGAGTATATTTCTTATAATTTTTTGTATCAAATTTACACGTGCGTTAGTTAATAACTAACCTAACCTACAAATTTATTTGTGTACTATCGGCGTCATTAATTTATGACTGTTTCGAGATTTAAGGGAAAATAAAATAGTATGCAAATAAAATTTAAATAATTGAATATAAATGAATATATATTAATAAAGTAAAAAAGCATAGAATGAAATATTCGATATTTTGAAATCTGTGTCGATAAAAAATCCATCCAAATAAAACTCAGTGTTAATAAAGAGGCAAATATAAAACGTGAATAAATAAAAATCCATAAAATTAAAGTATAATTTCATAAACAATACATGGAAATTCTATATAGGTTATCTACATAATTAAACTTTTATTTAATTGTTTATTTATTTATTTATTTAATTTTCATCTTTAATAAATCACTCATTTTCGTTATGTATTATTTTACAGTATTTTCCTTATACAGAAAAATGCCACGTCTTCGTGGAAGAGCAAAAAACATTGGTCGGCGTACTCGGAACGCCCAATTAGTCCATGATCGTCGGTTAAATAGATCAATTGAAGAACACTCAACGGATAATGCAAATTTAAGAGATCAAGTTGCATGTTCACGAGCAAATGAGAATTCAGAGCAACGCGTTCAACGTCTTCATGCTAATGCTTTGAGACAACGAGAGGCACGTCAACGAGCTACCGACGCACATAGAGACCATCACCATCAACAAGTGCAACATAATCGAGCATTGTCACGAGCATCATTTAATCGTCTCGCGTTCGAATATGTTCCTGAAATAGATTATTCGTCACATGCACTAATCACGATAGGTAGTATGGACAAAGAGTGTCAATATTGTCATGCTTTCAAGTATAAAGGTGAATCAACTGGTTTATGTTGCGCATCTGGAAAAATTTCACTGCCATCGCTAAATCCACCACCGGAACCTTTAAAAACACTTTTAGCCGGAACCACATCTCAATCGAAATTGTTTTTGCGAAAAATTCGTAAATTCAATTCATGCTTCCAAATGACATCATTTGGAGCAACAAAAATTGTTCATAATGAAGATGGTCGTAATTTTGAATCTACATTCAAGATTCAAGGTCAGGTGTACCACCAACTTGGTTCATTGCTTCCAATGCCTGATGCCGATCCAAAATTTCTACAAATTTATTTTATGGGCGATGAGGAGCAACAATCACATACACGCTGCCTTTACAACCATATAGAGCGGATGGAAGAACGAGAAATTGTGGATAATTTGCAAACGTTTTTGCAAAACAATAACCAATTGATACGATTGTTTAAGACTCTTTCTAACAGACTGCAAAACGACAACTACGTCATTGTCATTAAAGCAGACAAAGTGCCCTATGGAGAGCACGCAGGCACAAATAATGTTCCAACTATTAATGAAGTTGCAGTCGTTATGGCTGGTGACCCATGTGAACGTCGAGATATTCGCATACAACGCAGAGATATTACGATGCAAATAATTCAAGACAATCATCGTTCTTACGATGCTTTGCAGTATCCGTTGATATTTTGGGAAGGAGAAGATGGATATCATATCAATATTAAACAAAGAAATCCAACTACAGGTAAACTTATAAATTATCTTAAAATTATTTTATTTTAATCAATAATTTATGTTAATCTCATAATTATATTTATTTGCAGGTGAAGAACGGGACAAGAAAGTTAGTGCTATGAACTACTATGCATATCGACTAATGATTCGTGCCAATGAAGGTAATGGTATTCTCCGATGCAGACAGCTATTCCATCAGTACATTGTCGATATGTATGTAAAAATCGAAAGTGAGAGATTACGATACATAAAATTTAATCAAGCAAAACTTCGTGCTGAGGAGTACATTCATTTACGTGACGCCGTAATCGGCAACGTAGATGCAACGAATGACATCAACAATATTGGTACCGCATATATTCTCCCATCATCATACACTGGTAGCCCGCGTCATATGCAGGAATATATTCAAGATGCCATGACTTACGTACGTGCATACGGCCGACCTGATCTTTTTATCACATTTACGTGTAATCCAAACTGGGATGAAATCAAAAGTTTACTGTTGCCAGGTCAAACATCGATGCACCGTCATGATGTCACTGCACGTGTCTTTAAACAAAAATTAAAATCTTTGATGAATTTGATTACACATTACTCGGTATTTGGTGAAACGCGTTGTTGGCTTTACTCTGTTGAATGGCAAAAACGAGGTTTACCTCATGCGCATATTTTAATTTGGTTGGTGGATAAAATACGCGCAGAAGAAATTGACAAAATTATTTCAGCGGAAATTCCAGATCCGAATGTTGATCCAGAATTGTTTAACATTGTTACTACAAATATGATCCATGGTACATGTGGCACTCTAAACATGATGTCGCCATGTATGGATAACGGAAAATGTACAAAACGTTTTCCAAAACCATGTGAAACTGATACTATCACCAATATGGACGGTTATCCATCTTATCGACGTAGAGACGTAGATAATGGTGGTCAATCATATGAATTGCGTCTGTCAAATGGTGTGAGAGTAGATATTGATAATCGCTGGGTAGTTCCATATTCGCCATTGCTGTGCAAAACCTACAAAGCGCACATAAATGTTGAACTATGCAGTTCGGTGAAGTCTATCAAATACATTTGTAAGTATGTTCACAAGGGTAGTGATAAAGCTATATTTGCTGTTCAAAATGTAAACGACAATGACGAAATAACACGTTATCAAATGGACAGCGTGTTTACTTTACAGAAGAAACTGCACTACAACAGGCTTTGACGGCTCCAAAAACAACTCTTACTGAATTTTTTAAACTTTGTAGTCGACAAGATGCTGTTGGTCAATTCGCAAGGACGTTGATGTACACTGATGTCCCTAAATTTTTTACATGGAATAAACAATCAAAGAATTGGGAACCGCGGAAACGAGGCATTCCAGTCCCAGGATTCGCTGATATATTTATGACAAATACTTTAGGTCGATTATATACAGTTCATCCTAAGCAACGCGAATGTTTTTTTTTGCGTTTATTACTGGTTAACGTCCCTGGACCGACGTGCTTCCAATATTTGCGAAAAGTCGATGGTACTTCATACGACTCTTTCTTCAATGCGTGTCGTGAGTTACATTTATTGGAGGATGGTAACCATTGGGATCTCACACTTGCAGATGCAGCACTGAGCTCATCTCCACAACAAATTCGTCAATTATTTTCAATAATATTGACAACGTGTTTTCCGTCTGATGCATCTGCTCTGTGGAACAAATATAAAGACTCAATGAGTGAGGATATTTTGCATCGGACTAGAATTACTAATCAAAATCTTAATATTGAATTCTCCGCCGAAATATACAACGAGTCATTAATAATGATTGAGGATATTTGTATTCTTATTTCAAACATGCCGCTCATCCATTTTGGAATGCCAGCGCCGAATCGCCCAGCAGTAGACATCATCAACAGCGATGTTCAACGTGAACACCAGTTCGATAAGACTTCTTTGGCTACTTTTGTTGCGGAAAATGAACAATTGCTTACTGCTGAACAACGAAATGTATATGATCAAATTAACGTTTCAATTGCAGCACAACAAGGTGGATTCTTTTTTTTAGACGCTCCAGGTGGCACTGGTAAAACATTTCTTATCGCACTGATACTTGCGCGGATTCGATCTCAAAATCATATTGCATTGGCCATTGCTTCATCAGGCATTGCAGCAACGTTACTTGATGGTGGACGGACTGCGCATTCAGCACTTAAATTGCCTTTGAACGTTCATACAAATCCCGAAGCAATGTGTAACATAAAGAAGCATTCGGGCATGGCTGAAGTTTTGAGAAAATGTAAAATTATTATCTGGGATGAATGTACAATGGCCCACAAGCATTCGCTTGAAGCTCTCGACAGGTCCCTGAAAGATATCAAAAATAATGCTCGGCTTTTCGGTGGTGCTCTACTGCTGCTGTCTGGTGATTTCAGACAAACATTACCAGTCATTCCACGCGCGACATATGCAGACGAAATAAACGCATGTTTGAAAGAATCTTATCTATGGCCAAGTGTCACTAAATTATGCCTTACTATTAATATGCGCGTTCGACTTCAAAATGATCCATTAGCGTCAGGATTCTCTGAACAATTGTTAGACATTGGCAACGGTAAAATTCAATTGTATGAAGATACACAATATATTCTACTTCCAGAGAATTTTTGCAACATGGTGGCTACCAAAGATGAGTTAATAACAAGTATCTTTCCAGATTTAAGACATAATTATACTAATCATGAATGGCTGCGAGAGCGAGCTATTTTAGCCGCAAAAAATTTAGATGTTGACACCATCAATTTTAAAATACAACAGTCATTGCCTGGTGATGAAATTACATTTAAATCGATTGACACTGTTGTTAATCCTGACGAAGTTGTCAACTATCCTGTAGAGTTTCTAAATTCACTAGATTTACCTGGAATGCCACCACATAATTTGCGACTGAAAATTGGCTCACCTATAATTTTGCTTCGAAATTTAAATGCCCCAGAATTGTGTAATAGCACGCGATTAGTTGTAAAAAAAATCATGGGCAACATTCTTGAAGCCAATATTTTGAGTGGAAAATTTCAAGGTGAAGCTGTACTTTTACCACGGATCCCAATGATTCCTTCAGATTCGCCTATACCATTCAAACGTTTACAATTTCCAATCCGCTTGGCATATGCTATGACTATAAATAAGTCACAAGGCCAAACAATGACAATTTGTGGCTTGGATTTAGAAAACCCATGTTTTTCTCACGGCCAATTATATGTTGCGTGTTCCAGAGTTGGAAAACCATCGAATTTATTTATTTATACAACTCAGGGTTTAACCAAAAATATTGTACATCCAATGGCATTACGATAAATTAAGTTTTTGTAAATAATAAAATATATTTTTTAAATAAAAAAGTTTGAGTATAAGCTTTTTTACCTTTAATTAAAACAAGTTTAAGATTTCATTACACATACTCACACGCTATCGATTAGTCTAATTGTAATAAATTTACATGTAATGACGTTAGATATTGTCATAACATTTGAATAATAATTTTCATCAAAATGGTCCAGAATGTTTTACCTTATTAAAAAAAGTTTGAAATTTTCAAATTAAAGACGTGTAGACTTTCTATCTATCTTTTCTATCTTATCTTATCCTAAGACATTTCATTCAAAATGTTTGTTGCCAAGCAACACTCAACAATTAAAAATTATTTTCCAACACATTTCAAACAATATACAAAAAACATTTTACATCCGAATGGACTTCAATAAGTAGTATTCAATCAAGAGATTTTATTGCCACGCTTTTCTCGATGGACTACTATAAGTTCAGATATTATTATGTTAATAAAATACTGATTTAAGTTTAGTTAATGTTAACACAACATTAATTGACTTTTAGGCGATACGAAGTTCGGCGGGTCAGCTAGTAGGTATATAAAAATAAACCTCCGTGGTTATAACAATCAATAATTATCAATATAGCTTCAGGACATGTTTTTGCTTCATTTTATATGCATTGTATTAGAGTTAGGCAATGTGCATTTTTACCAACACTATTAGAGCTATGTTTAGGGGGAGTTGACATTTTCCAAAACTGTAAATTTTTGGGACGTGAACGAGAGTTTTCATACATTTTTTCGTATCTCTGATGACTTTCTGCCTCAATTTTCAGCAACTACTTTCAGTATTTTTACACACACACAGACAGACACCATTAGATTATTATATAATAGTATAAATTGGTTCCCAATAAATATATCAAACTATAAACTTACTGATTATTGTCTTGAAAACTAGCGGAAGGAAAAACTTCTGCTTGTAACATAATATTTGTAAATTATAAGAAACCTTGAAAGATGAATAACAACAAACACCAACTATCAGCTGTTTAAATGTGTTTAAAAGTGACTGTTATAGGTGATTATCAGCTGATTATGTTGGGGTTATGGGGTTTCCAAAGCCCGTGGGGCAGTGCCCTGACGGAATTTCTAAATAAAAAATATACCTATGTGTTAACTATTGGCCATAAGAATGTCTATGTAATATTTCAGCTCAAAGAGTCCAGTAGTTTTTACATGATTGTGTAAAACACACATTCATTACTAGGTTTTTATACAATAGTATAGATACATATTATTTCTTAAGATATATATATATATATATATATATATATATATATATATATATATATATATTTTAAATTGTAACCAGTATTAAACATCACTATTATGTTTGGCACCAAAGTACGTACAATTCTTAACTAAGGAATTGTTGTAAATACTCAACACTGAATGTTAGCCATTAGTAAGATGTTATTGTAATTGTTAGTAATAGTTAAAATTTAAGTGATCAAATTGATTATTTTTTCTTGGACCTAATGACAGAAATAAACCGAAACGTCACCAATGAAATAAAATATATTTATTTAACTCGTAAATTTACCGCTATTTTAAAAACGTAATTGTTAAAAGGTTCTAAATATTATAAATAAAAAAGATTAACCACAGTTGTCCCAAGGTGTTATTACTCGACCTTTTTTAAGTGTATCTAGGCCTATTTAGTCGAAATATCTAATCTATGTTTCTGTCTTTAATTAGTTTGTAACACTCTTAAAAATAAGGTGTTACATATAAATTCAATATATATATTTATATATTTAATTTTTATTTAATAATTATATCGTCCCAGTATAAAAGAAACTTTTTGTTTTCTTGGTGCACATTGTGAATCTAGCGTAGGTTGTAAGCGCTCCTAGCGGGCGAAATTGAAAAATACCGTACGAGTTAGTAACTGAAGGTAATTAACCACATCACGCCATGTGACGTAAGCATGAGGCGATACTTGTGAACCAATCAGAATATTCATATATATAAATAAGGGTGAGAGTTTGTTTGAAAATTTCAGTCAGCGCGTCCTTGCAACGACCCCACTTCACTAAAAGTCTTTGAACGAGACGGACGCGATGGCATTTTCGGACATAACTTAGAAATTAGTAAGCTTCCAGTATTCAAAATTTAAGATGTCAAGGCCGGTACCAAATTTTAGAAACGCAAATAAAGAAGAAGTCAGAAGCGATTATTTATGTGTTTCCAATAAGTAAAAGTTTATATCATTTTTGTTTAAGAGCGCTGATTTGTAAGAGCGATGTGTTAGGTGATTAGTGTACAAAAGCGATGTGCAATGTTTAATTATATGTGTTATAGTGTTTTACAAGTAATGTGCACAACCAGGTACGTTTTAGACAATAATAAAGAAAATGTGTATTTTAATGTTAACTAACTTGAATTTTAATTGATAAACGGTTAACACATGAACGGTAGAAATTGTCCTTTGAATATTCACGTTTAAAATTAAATTGGAAAATTTAAGTTACTACCTTCTCGATATATATAAATTTGAAAAGTTAACAAGTAATTAAAATATGTATGGAATAGTTAGCAGTAATTAAAAGTCAATTACTCGACACACTGGTGTCATATGTTCTTTTGTAATTTGTCATTGATTAATAAATTGTTTAACTTTGTATTTTAAAACTTTCAATTCTTATTTCACAAGTAACCTAGTTCTAGCTTCAAGATAGAAGAGCGTCCCAGACAGACAGTAGCTGTGACGTTAGAACTAGAGTCTTGGTAAGTCAAATTAATTATGTTAGTAATAAGCAATTAATATTAACATATTTCAAATAAAAGTAATACTTACCCAGGTAAAAAGGGCCAGAACGTTACACGTTGTATCATCTTCATGAGTTCTGTCAGTTGCAAACATCAGCTAATATCAAAACTGTTCTGCTTTTATTTGCAGTCGATATGAATATTTGGGAAGGGGACAAGTCAAAGTTTCAACAAATATTGTAGAGTCTATAGTTTCTTTTAACTATCACCTGACACTATCATTCTCATCTTGAATAATCAGTTATCCTAGATTTATTTCGACTGATAGTATCCCGGGGTATTCCAGATTTCTCCTCTAGCCTATGTCTGTCTAACTACCTATGTCTCTCTAACTACCTAACCGACAAATTACTGCTTCGATGACGATACGGTACATCATTCGATATTTTCAAGCAGCCTCAACCTTTTTTTATTAGAGTTTCCGTACAATAGAAATCGAAAAGGAACCCACTTAAATAGATAGTGTAAGCTCTTTAAAGTGAACACGCACTATAAACTAATTAATTTTACTTAAATATTCACTTTTATTTCTTGTTGAAAAAATACATTTTTATAATTCTCTGTACTCAATATATTCTTATTCTTCATATTCTCTACCCGTTGGAACGTCTCGCTGTTGTATCTGTTCTCATTTAGTTTGTAGCAGTTCTGCATTGTTGGACATATGGCTCCAAACATGAAGCCAAAAATGTCTTCTCCTTCTGGGCCCTCTGTTCAGATTTTCTTTGAAAAACATTCTATATTTACTTCTCATAAATTGACCTAAATGTTCTACCACCCTACAATTATTCTTCATTTATATATCTCTCTATGTACGCAACTGACATGGTTTGTCCAAAATATTCAAAGAGCCTTATAAATATTTACAATAACACGTAGAAAGCTATAGGAGGTTCATTCGTGATTTAATCAACAAAACTGTGGTTTACTCCGGTCAGGTTACTCGATAATAATGTACGTGTACAATAAGTAATGACATATTGAGTGGCTAGTAAATCTATGTGTTTGTTGAACAAATAAATACATTTATATATAACGCTATTATTGTCAAAATTCAATATTTTTGTGAAAAGTAAGTTGAATTGGAAAACGTTGAACCGTATAATATTAATGCCAGCTTTTCGTGTTTATATTCAGAGGTTCTCACGGCATATGCGAATATAGGCTATCCTGGATGGTGACACTTTTGCTGAACTGTATATATACACGAATTATACTGCAACTACATTCTTAAATATGCGACTTCAGTAATTGATAAGAAAACTGGAGTTGTATTATAATTTTCTTTTCAATCCACAGCTTTCCTTGGAAGGGTTATTTAATTTTTCTCTCGCGGTTGCCGACTTGGAGAACATCTACAGGTCCCAATGCAAATAAACTTGCAGGATACGTTCGCTAATGGAGGTACTGCCCTGGACCATTAAACGTTTATTGTTTTAATGTATCTTTAGTGTATGTAGGAATGCTATTATTATTTGTTAAAATCCTGTATACATATAGAGAGGTTAAAACGCTTTGTGTTATCACAATATTATCCATTTTTGTGAGAGTTTTGCTTTGTAATTTTTATAATTTTTTAATAGAAGTGTGTGTAGTAAAACTAAGTTTTTTGTAATGAAGAACCATTAATTCATCTTAACATTATCATGGACATTATTCATCAGATATCATAGGTCACTAGGTAACCATCCAAAAACTAAATGTTTTACGATGTTGATTTATAGCAGAGTATATAGAGAAAAATATTGAGTATTTCACTGATTAAATGCATCTATTTCTAGTTATTCTATTTATATACTAACCGTGTACCTGAACAGAATATCAACCCTATTACGGCAAATTTAAAGTAGCGGTAATGCATATTTTATTATTTTAGATAAAGCATAAAACAATTATTAAGATTAATGCAAATAGAACATGGATTTGTTTAAGTACCTTTTCTATTAAAATATAAAAATTAGCTTAGTTTATAAATAGTTTTGTGAAAGGTTTAGTTAAGAAATATGTCTTTAGTATAGAAAAAAAAATAATATAATTTTAAGCACTGGTTTCAAACTTAGTTAATAATTGCGCCCAAAAATATTTCTTTTGATTTCTTATTTTTCATAAAAGAATACAAATATATAGGTCAGGAACAATAAGATACTTCGCGAATACAAAAGATTAAGGGCATCATGAATGGTAAGGTTTAATTTTCTCTTTGAAACTTTTAATAAATTTAATTATACCAAATATAACACAAAAGTGAGTGGATAATTTATCACAATTATACGACTTATGACATTTATCTTTATATAATAAAATATATTTAAACAAATAAGAAACTAAAACATGCAGTTTACATATATATAACAACTATAATAACATATTGATTATTTAAAATATAAAAGGTAATATTTCAACTACTGCAAGAGTTGAAGAAACGATTTTTTAACATAAAGCATAACGAAAAATATTTCATGAGTAAAAAATCATAAAGACTGTTCAGTGTTGTCTTAACTGTTACAAGAGTGTTTCAACGCTTTTATAAGTAAGTTATTCTTGTAGATGAAAAATATATACTATATAATTTTTATTATATAAACTGAGGCTATTCAAATAAAATTATTATTTGAGATTATTGTACTATTCATTCCTAATGAACTTGGTACAGTTTATCAAGGAAAAGCTTTGAATAAAATAATTAATTAATAAATATTTCTTCTATTTGAATAACCTTAGTTGTTTTTGATTATTATACGAGAAAACATATTATATATATATATATATATATATATATATATATATATATATATATATATATATATATATATACTTAACTTTAAATAACATCTGTTATATCTATTGAATGTTGTTTAGGTTGATGACAGTTCACCGACCAAATCGTGTTTTACAAATACTCTACGTTTCGATTTTGTTTCAGAAAATCCTTCTCAAAAGCTAAATATTTATTAATTTAATATTAGACTATAGATTAAAGTTTATAAAATTCATAATTATACTTTTAACCTAATTAAAATTAAACATTTCACAACTCCTAACAAATGTTTACAATTACAAATCAGATTGCACACCAAAACAAATAAAATTTGTATCCTCAATTTTTAACAAGCAACAAATAAATATTTGGTTCAACTATTTTTTTTAGTAAATTTATGATTAATATAAGCAACGTCAAATTGTAATATTTTGTTTTTAAACAATGAATGTGATTTGTTTGACTTATATTGGAGGATATCTGTTGTTAATGTTTTCAATTGTTAATGATCACAGAAATATTCATTTCACAAACAACGTTTCATGGTAGAAAGGTTTATTTGTAACAAAGCCCGAAACATTGCATTGTTAAAATATTTATTCAGTAAAAGCAAACGAATACCAAGGGAGATATCCGGGCGCGCATGACAAAGGCTCAGGGTTACGCAGCTAAGGTCAAATTTGGCTGGGCTTCAAAACTGTTAGATATGGGAATAAATCCATACTAGACAGGGAGCTATTCTTCAGTTAAATAAATTTTGCAGTTATTGGAATTTAGCAATTTTATTGAAATGTAATACATCAATAATAAGATCCGAAATAAAATTAAATTCAAACTACTTTTCTACATTTTATAATATATTGGGAATATTTCCGATATATTGTCAACATGTTTAGAGTTAAAATCAAGAATCGTCTCATGATTTATTAGCCTTATCATGTCTCTGAAATAAGAAACAAATTTCTCAAGTTAAATATATACTTTATTTAAAAATGTATTGCAGTTTTTATTTATTATCGAAAGGTGCCCATGTTCGTAACAGGCAGACACAATTCAATATTGTTTATAAAATGTTCTTTAGGTACATATTATTGTGATTTTGTTTTTGGAAAAATTGGAAAAATCATTATAATGTTAATTTATTTTACTAAATTAAATGTTTAAAGTATAAAATTTAGTTATATATACTTAAAACTTATATATAAAATATCTAATAAAATACATTTTAATTTTATTTCTTATTAGAAGTGACAAACTGGAAATTTTACTAAACATCCAACATAAATAATCTTATTCGATTCTAATGGATCTTCTAATGTAAACATTATTTTTATCTCATTACATTATTTTATTTTTGACAAAAGTAACATTATTTTGTTCCATTGAATATTTAAATGTAAATATTATTATGACGTCACCGATGAGTTATATTGTAATTAATTTGTTTATTTGTGTAAATAGCGCAGGACCAAAAAATAAAAACTTTTTCAAAGACAAAATTTAAAATATTTACAAATGTTTGAAAATATGTTTCGCAATTTTAAAACTATTCTAATTATATTTTATCAAAAAACTTTATATTGCTCTTTTAAAAAAGTATTGGAAATATTTTAGGAGGTATTTATTTTCATCGTATGAGACTCTTTTAAAACTCATAATATGGCTTACAATTAAATTGTATATTGACACAAATATCGAGCAATTAAAAACTCGTACGACAGGAAGCTAAACGACTCTAAATCTCCGCATAACATGACGTAAGCCAACAACTTTAGGAATAAAACGTCAACTTGCAAAAGTGAAGGAGAGGGGGGAGTTAACGATTCCATTACCCTTCATCAACTTCATTCAGCAGATGTGACATTACACGGCGTATTAACTTCATTGTTTACTTCACAAAATATCCTTCTTAAATTTCCATTCGCACTAAAACACAACATTTTTAACGAAATATTTCATTACGTTTTATTTTTACTGAAACCAATAAAGTGAAACAAAGAACGGAATTTAACAAATGCTTTAGTTATTTATATTAAGTTTCATTACATTTATTTCGTTTTTCCTTAACAAACAGTGTGCAAAATTGTCCAGTAACGAAAAAATCAGTATGAATATTTAAAAAAAACTATTTTCGCACTCATAAAAATTTTTATATAATAATTTGTATATATATATATATATATATATATATATATATATATATATATATATATATATTAAAACAACATAGGTTATTCAAATACAAGAATATTTATTAATTTATATTCAAAGCTTTTCGTTGGTAAACAGTACCAACATCATCAGGAATGAAAATTACAATAATGTAAGCTGTAGGCCTAAAACATATGTTAAATTAGATATAGAATTGTTGCTAAATTCATACAAATTTGCCAAATTTATTTTGATGCTGTAACATTATAGACATTGAATATAGTATCAAATTTAGAATGTATTTGTATTTGTTCTTTTATTAATTTGTTATTATTATTGTGTTTATATATTTCGAATGCTTCATATATATTCATTCTTAATCCCTTATTAATTTATTTTATAAGTTTCATATTTTCTATATTTGGAAATTGGTGCTTATTATTAATACAATGATTTGCGAAATTTGATTTATATATTTCTGGATTAATATAGGCATTTAAATGTTCTTTATATCTTCCTTTCTAATTTATAAACACCACCTTTATAATGCACATTAATTGTTTTATTATTGTTATTTATTATGTTTATTATTTTGTTATTAGTTTTGTATGCAATTTTGATATTTGTATTTAAATTATTTAAACAAGAAAACGTATTATATATATATATATATATATATATATATATATATATATATATATATATACATCATGGGTTATTTGTAAGCACATTTGTGAAATATTTCATTTGCCGAGGCTAATTTTCTGATTAACTACTCTGCTTATTATAAATACCTTTTTAACCATTATTATAAACCCCTCTTAATAACCACCAATAGTACTATCCAGAAGTCGTATTATTCACGTAAAATAATAAAACCCAACCTTTTTAAGCCCTTAGCTTATTAAAAACCACTCTTAATAACCACCAATAGTACTATCCAGAAGTCGTATTATTCACTTTAAATAATTATACCCAACCTTTTTAACCCTTTAGGTTATTAAACACCCCTCTAAATAACCACCAATAGTACTATCCAGAAGTCGTATTATTCAGGTAAAATAATTACACCCAACCTTTATAAGCCCTTAGCTTATTAAAAACCACTCTTAATAATCACCAATAGTACTATCCAGAAGTCGTATTATTTACTTTAAATAATTATACCCAACCTTTATAAGCCCTTAGCTTATTAAAAACCACTCTTAATAACCACCAATAGTACTATCCAGAAGTCGTATTATTTACTTTAAATAATTATACCCAACCTTTATAAGCCCTTAGCTTATTAAAAACCACTCTTAATAATCACCAATAGTACTATCCAGAAGTCGTATTATTTACTTTAAATAATTATACCACACCTTTTTAACCATTTTGGGTTATTAAACACCCCTCTTAATAACCACCAATAGTACTATCCAGAAGTCGTATTATTCAGGTAAAATAATTACACCCAACCTTTATAAGCCCTTAGCTTATTAAAAACCACTCTTAATAATCACCAATAGTACTATCCAGAAGTCGTATTATTTACTTTAAATAATTATACCCAACCTTTATAAGCCCTTAGCTTATTAAAAACCACTCTTAATAACCACCAATAGTACTATCCAGAAGTCGTATTATTTACTTTAAATAATTATACCCAACCTTTATAAGCCCTTAGCTTATTAAAAACCACTCTTAATAATCACCAATAGTACTATCCAGAAGTCGTATTATTTACTTTAAATAATTATACCAAACCTTTTTAACCATTTTGGGTTATTAAACACCCCTCTTAATAACCACCAATAGTACTATCCAGAAGTCGTATTATTCAGGTAAAATAATTACACCCAACCTTTATAAGCCCTTAGCTTATTAAACACCCCTCTTAATAACCACCAATAGTACTATCCAGAAGTCGTATTATTCACTTTAAATAATTATACCCAACCTTTTTAACCCTTTAGGTTATTAAACACCCCTCTTAATAACCACCAATAGTACTATCCAGAAGTCGTATTATTCACTTTAAATAATTATACCAAACCTTTTTAACCATTTTGATTTATTAAACACCGCTCTTAATAACCACCAATAGTACCATCCAGAAGTCGTATTATTCACTTTAAATAATTATACCCAACCTTTTTAACCCTTTAGGTTATTAAACACCCCTCTAAATAACCACCAATAGTACTATCCAGAAGTCGTATTATTCAGGTAAAATAATAAAACCCAACCTTTCTAAGCCCTTAGCTTATTAAAAACCCCTCTTAATAATCACCAAGAGTACTATCCAGAAGTCGTATTATTCACTTTAAATAATTATACCAAACCTTTTTAACCATTTTGGGTTATTAAACACCCCTCTTAATAACCACCAATAGTACTATCCAGAAGTCGTATTATTCAGGTAAAATAATTACACCCAACCTTTATAAGCCCTTAGCTTATTAAAAACCACTCTTAATAACCACCAATAGTACTATCGAGAAGTCGTATTATTTACTTTAAATAATTATACCAAACCTTTTTAACCATTTAGGTTATTAAACACCCTTCTTAATAACCACCAATAGTACCATCCAGAAGTCGTATTATTCACTTTAAATAATTATACCCAACCTTTTTAACCCTTTAGGTTATTAAACACCCCTCTTAATAACCACCAATAGTACTATCCAGAAGTCGTATTATTCACTTTAAATAATTATACCAAACCTTTTTAACCATTTTGATTTATTAAACACCCCTCTTAATAACCACCAATAGTACTATCCAGAAGTCGTATTATTCAGGTAAAATAATTACACCCAACCTTTATAAGCCCTTAGCTTATTAAAAACGACTCTTAATAACCAGCAATAGTACTATCCAGAAGTCGTATTATTTACTTTAAATAATTATAACAAACCTTTTTAGCCATTTAGGTTATTAAACACCCTTCTTAATAACCACCAATAGTACCATCCAGAAGTCGTATTATTCACTTTAAAAAATTATACCCAACCTTTTTAACCCTTTAGGTTATTAAACACCCCTCTAAATAACCACCAATAGTACTATCCAGAAGTCGTATTATTCAGGTAAAATAATAAAACCCAACCTTTTTAAGCCCTTAGCTTATTAAAAACCCCTCTTAATAATCACCAAGAGTACTATCCAGAAGTCGTATTATTCACTTTAAATAATTATACCAAACCTTTTTAACCATTTTGGGTTATTAAACACCCCTCTTAATAACCACCAATAGTACTATCCAGAAGTCGTATTATTCAGGTAAAATAATAAAACCCAACCTTTTTAAGCCCTTAGCTTATTAAAAACCCCTCTTAATAATCACCAAGAGTACTATCCAGAAGTCGTATTATTCACTTTAAATAATTATACCAAACCTTTTTAACCATTTTGGGTTATTAAACACCCCTCTTAATAACCACCAATAGTACTATCCAGAAGTCGTATTATTCAGGTAAAATAATTACACCCAACCTTTATAAGCCCTTAGCTTATTAAAAACGACTCTTAATAACCAGCAATAGTACTATCCAGAAGTCGTATTATTTACTTTAAATAATTATACCAAACCTTTTTAGCCATTTAGGTTATTAAACACCCTTCTTAATAACCACCAATAGTACCATCCAGAAGTCGTATTATTCACTTTAAAAAATTATACCCAACCTTTTTAACCCTTTAGGTTATTAAACACCCCTCTAAATAACCACCAATAGTACTATCCAGAAGTCGTATTATTCAGGTAAAATAATAAAACCCAACCTTTTTAAGCCCTTAGCTTATTAAAAACCCCTCTTAATAATCACCAAGAGTACTATCCAGAAGTCGTATTATTCACTTTAAATAATTATACCAAACCTTTTTAACCATTTTGGGTTATTAAACACCCCTCTTAATAACCACCAATAGTACTATCCAGAAGTCGTATTATTCAGGTAAAATAATAAAACCCAACCTTTTTAAGCCCTTAGCTTATTAAAAACCCCTCTTAATAATCACCAAGAGTACTATCCAGAAGTCGTATTATTCACTTTAAATAATTATACCAAACCTTTTTAACCATTTTGGGTTATTAAACACCCCTCTTAATAACCACCAATAGTACTATCCAGAAGTCGTATTATTCAGGTAAAATAATTACACCCAACCTTTATAAGCCCTTAGCTTATTAAAAACCACTCTTAATAACCAGCAATAGTACTATCGAGAAGTCGTATTATTTACTTTAAATAATTATACCAAACCTTTTTAACCCTTTAGGTTATTAAACACCCCTCTTAATAACCACCAATAGTACTATCCAGAAGTCGTATTATTCACTTTAAATAATTATACCATACCTTTTTAACCATTTCGGTTATTAAACACCCCTCTTAATAATCACCAATAGTACTATCCAGAAGTATTATTCAGGTAAAATAATTACACCCATCCTTTATAAGCCCTTAGCTTATTAAAAACCACTCTTAATAACCAGCAATAGTACTATCCAGATGTCGTATTATTCACGTAAAATAATTATACCCAACCTTTATATGCCCTAGGATATTAAAAACGTCTTTTAATATCCTCAGAAGTCTTAAAATCAGATAGGTTTATTGAAAATTCCGATTTAACAACGCATACATTATTAACTACATAGCATATAAAACGCGTTATTACTAACTCATATCCTAATCCCTAGAAAGTTACTAATAAAAACTTCACTCTTTCAATATCAATTAACCTGGATTATTATTCACCCCTTCATTAAAAACAGTTCTATTATGATATAAGACAGATTAACATTGTTTCTAAAAACATAAAGTATATTGATAATTGTAGATCCTATATCAATATTCTTTGTTCTCTATGAATTGGATCCAATCCAAATGTAATAATGCAAGTTTATTTCTCCAAAATGTATTCCAATAAGTTCAAGCCTGCATGTATTGGGGGTGTTATCATTCCACCTGGTATTAGAATAAAGAATGCTCATACAAACACTACCTTGTTATATTGTCGATATTTTTTACTTCTATATATTTTATTTTACTTCGGGGGCGGCTGACCGTTCTAGTGGAAGGAGAACTACAGTGCTAGTCTAATGGTCCTGAGTGCGGTTCCTCGTGCAGCGAAAGAATTTCAATATGCCTTTTCAGTACCCGCGTATAATCTTCCTATGAAGTTAACAATTCAGATCTATCCGCACTTATCATATCTTTAGTTATGTCCGCACTTAGGACATGATGGAAGCATAATGCTTCTCACATTACATAAACATGATACTGTTAATGTCCAAGTGTGGAAGTATAGTGATACAAAATAATTATAACAAAGAAGAATTATTCTGCTGATAAAAATATATACAAAAATATAATACTGATAAAAATATGTTTTCTGCTGCTTAATCATAGCATATGTAAATTTCTAGACTATTAACATCAAACTTTTTAATTAAATGTCTTCTCCGTTCCTCCTTGTCATTTCCTCTGCCATGAATAATAGCGGTGCCGAAATATTTCTCAGCTCTCATCCCCCCGCCATCTAAACGAGTGCTTATGTTCCCCACGTTATAGCACTGTAGTTGTCATTGGTTTTCTACTCGTAAGGTCTAGCGGAATGGGTTTATGCTCCGACCGAATGAGTTAACCGATCGTCATGGATAAAGGCAAGGTTGTACTTCCTGGGGAGAACTAATTAGACTGGGTAATGATTTACGGAAACCTAGCGGCTCGGAAGATTCTACTGCTCCAGTATAGTTCTAAAAAAACGTGACCGGAGAGTCTGGTTGGAGTTCGCCTCGCCATAGAAGCGTGGCTGTTATCAGTGTAGGCCACACAGTTATGTTGCAAGACTGTTTCATACTGGAACTACAGGGCGAGATAACAAACCCCTGATTTGGAGGGGGTTTATTTTTACATATATTCCATTGTGAGTTCTCCACATAATGATCCATTTTTGTGTGATTTAACAAGGAGGAGATTCGGAAGAAACAGATACTCTTTGTCACCATTCTTCTACTCCGCAAACTTTCTTTCTTCTACATTTTTAAATAAAAAAATTGCGAATGCCTTTTTTCTAGTTTCTGGAAAAGGAGACAAAACCGTAGTGTCTAGTTAGAGTTCTTCTCGTCGTGGGAGGTGGGATTTCAAATAGCCTCCGATGATGATAGTTTCTATTTCTGAGCAGGAGTAAACTCTCTTGAGTAGCATTGCTAATTTGTTTTTTAATTAGCTAGATACTTAATCAATAAATAACTCTAAATGAAATCAAAATATTAAAATTTAAAAATATACCTAATTTTACTTTCATGAAGCAAAAAAAAGTAATGACTATGAAAAGCCAATGGTTTCACAACAACGTAACTCGTTTCGAGAGTGTGAGGCAGTTGCCTAGGCGACTCCAACTCATTCGTTTCGAGAGTGTGAGGCAGTTGCCTAGGCGACTCCAACTCATTCGTTTCGAGAGTGTGAGGCAGTTGCCTAGGCGGCTCCAACTCATTCGTTTATATTACCATTGAAACACTGAGAGTGGCGAACCAATTTTGCAATGAGTTACTTTTTTCTATGTAAAACAATACTAGTCGGAAAAAATTGCATGCAAAAATGTAGAATAAATGAATTGTTCGGTGTCTGCGTAGCGGGAAGATTAATCTAGGCGAGGAGTAACCGACAAACGACTTAAACACACATCAGTGTAACGACCATGAGCTCGTGACACATAACGAGAAGCCGCATGCAAATCCCATCAGGGGCTGAATGATTGATGTTCCATTCTTGCTCGTAAAGCAGTGTACTCACTTTATTGCCAAATTAGTTAATAGAATGATTTAAGTTCGGGGTTGATAACATTATACAGCCACATTGTGCGTGAGATTGAGCAGCTGGCAAACAGCAGAAGGGTTGTACACGAGTTTACTAATCAAACCCCCTTCTACAACAACCGTCTTCAACTAAACAAATTAATAATATTTTTTAAAACTTTATTCATATAGAACTAATTTATTAAATATACACATCCCCTTTCAATATACTAGCTTCATCAAATACCAAGCTTCATCAATATACTGTAAGCTACACCAAGTAAGTACGTACGTGTAAATTTAGAAGAAGAATACTACGCTTTATTTTTGGTGTTTGTTTATTTAAGTATAACTGAAAACCAGTAATATGAAAAAAAATGTAAGTGTATTTTATTTTATTTACTTTTTATTATATAATTACAACTAATGTAAATATGTATATACATATGACATAATCACAATATTAAGTGGTAAAATAGTTCACGATTTTCCTTATAAATTTCCATTTTTCTCTTTATACAGATGCTTGACTATTCTTTTCGTTCTTGCTATTTAATTTAATTGTTTTGTTTCTTTTTCTAATTTATGAAGCTGATTGTAGTCTATAATTTCTCATTCCATTATTCTCTTGCAATGTTTCAATATTATAAGGAACCTTTCTCCTGTAATTTCATATACAACTTTAAAATATGGATGTCTAGCTATGTTGGTTCTGTGCGAAAAAAAGCTGGATTTCAAACATGTAGTCATTCAGTTCGAATCCGTCCGGGACATCAACTTTTTAAATTGTTTTATTTAATAAATATGTGAAAACAACTGTATTGAGATCAATTGTCATCCACTATATACATATATATATATATATGAAGAGAGGGTGAAACAATAGAAGGAATTGAATATAAATCAATATTTATATCATTTTACTCCTCTTTTAGTACTTTTTAAAAGTGATTTTACTTTTTGTTTCGCTTTCTAAACAATATATAAAAGGTCATATAATATATATTACTAATAATGTTATGCATACTCTGTATTTTAGAAAATTTAAAAGAAATTGGTTGTGTGTTGGGGCGTTTTTTTACGTTTCCACAGGAGAAATGTTTCCACAGCAAGTTGTCTGGCTATTCAATCATCATTCTTCACGACTCTGCTTCCACCGCTCCATCAATTCTACAAAGTTTTTGCTCTACTGCGCGTGCGTACTAGAGTTGAAGCAAGTAACTTTCCTATCTATTTCTTACGGGGTACAATTAATCAATTTGTCAGAAGATGGCGCAACCGAATCCTATTGTTTGAATTGCTTATTTTATGTCCTCTTGCAATTTTGAAACACCGTTCCAAGTAATTTAATTCTTGTGTTGATATTAGGCTCTACAGAGCAAGATAACTTATACTTGAAAGAAATGAGATTTAATTTTAAACGTAATTTACAGTCTTAAATGTGTAATACGTTTTAAAAGCACCAACTTTACTATCAGATATTCCTCGTCCAAAGAAAAGACGTAACCATTTCCCTAATTAAATTTGTCTTAGATTGTTACTCGACGTTCAAGTGTTTTGCGTTATATGTAAACTTTCTTCGACAAGGAAAACTTATTAAAGAGATGCATTTTATAAATATATCACAATTTATATTATGTAACATATATAATTTAAACATGAGATATTTTGATGTGTTGTTTTACAAGATAAAAGTGCTTTCGTATTATTTATTTCGTGAAAATAGTATTTACTATAGTAAAATAATTTACGGCCTACTTGTTTGAACTTCCTCTGTGTATTATATTTACCTAACGTTTTTTGTCAAGGTTATAAATTGTCTCAATTCATGTTTTATATCAATTCTCGTCTTCATATTTCGAGAAGGTTTATATCAAAGTTTATTTGGAATATAGTAATGTAAATCATATAAATAATTTTTGAAGTTCTATAAGTACATCAATATGAGTCAAAAATTCAAAACGGTAAAAATTAAAACAGTTTACTCTAAATTTCACTACACATTATTTTATTACGTATACTACTATTTTAGCAAATCATTGATGAAGGTAACAACGCCGTCGAAACTAGTCTGTATTAATAAACTAGTGTGTTTGTTTTAATAAACTAATGTGTAGTGAAATCTATAGTAAACGGTTTTAATTTCTACCCTTTTGAACTGTTCTCACTAGCCAAGCTCTAATTAATTTAATATTATGACATGTTAACAATATGTCATAATATTAAGTTAATTAGAGCTTAATATTAGTTAAATATTAAGTCATAATATTAAGTTAACATGTAATCTTCAGATCTAAACAACCTGGAACAACTGTGGTGTACATTTTTAGTATGAATAAATAAAACCTCCTAAACCACAAAAAAGTTTTGTTTGAATCTTAATATTTATTTAGTATGTAGATTACCAAACATATATTTTTGTGTTCTCCTCTGCTGATGATTGTTTTTGCAAACGACATTAAACAATATGATTTTAGAAAAAAAGATTTTTGTTGATTAGATGTTTTGTTTATTTATAACTGAATATCTCCATTAAATGGTATATAATATAAACAGAGTGATACTACTTATTTTCTTACATTAGGTACTAAAAAGGCTAAAGTCACGCGTGTATTAAAAAGCCTGCATCATTGAAGTAGCCAAGCATCATAAACTGTAAAAAGTGAAATATTGAAAATATATTACAGCGTGTGTTTGTAAAGAAGAATTAAAATAATGAACAATAAATAAAAGATGTTATTGTATAAATTATAATGTATATATATGGATTGAGCAGTTTATCAGTACGCCTTAGATGTAGGTCAGACGGTAGGCGTTAAGGTGATGCGTATTTCAGGTATTGCGATGAACATTGAAAGCGGATACTCAAAATAAACAGGTCTATTGAGTTGTGATATCTTGTCATGTAGACGTTGGTTTATGAAGCCTGGCTGCAGGTGACTCTGTTGGAGAGGTTTTGTAGGATTCGAAATAGGCTTGAAACTGAAGTTGTATAGAAGTTGAAAAATGCCATACCCCTTTGTATCATGAAAAAAATGATATCCACTAAGTAAAAGTGGATAAAATGATCATTTCCTTAAGGAGTCGGTATGAAAATAAGAAGAAATTTCGAACTTTAATTTAACAAATACTCGTCTTTAAGACCCTTCTCTCTCATTTGGTGTACATATAACAAAACATGTTTTTTGACTAAAGGTTTGAATAAATGTTATGCTAGTTTGAGGCATGCACGCGTAAAAATAACATTAAATACATGTGAGACCAATAAACATCAATAAAAACAAATATATTATTCAAGCTAAAAGGAGAATTAATAAAATCATTTCTCTAAAATTTCTCGGAAACGATTATAATTTTATAACAGTAATCATGAGTCTAATCGTTTTAAGATGTTAACAATTTAACAAAACAGAAAGTTTTATTTCTTCTAATTATATTTTACTAAAAGGAAAATTTGTGTTTATGAACACAATATGCTTTCCTAAGTAAATATTAGAAATAATATTAGGCGGCGAGACGTGAATTCAACTTGCTTTATAAAAGGGTTTATTTCAAATTTTTTAAATCTCTATTCTCCTGAGAATATTTGCTAACATATTGAATAAATACATGTAAGTAATTCATTTTTTTGCGTAAAAATAAGAATAAAAAAGCAATTGGAAATATAATTTTACGTATTATTTTGTCAAACAAAATAATCCCGTAGTAGCCATATATTTCTTAGAAACTTAAATAGTTGTTACTTACAGAGAAACCAGATGTGAACTGTTGGAAGTTAACACTCACCTGTAACAGAAATTTTGTTAACAATAATGTATATTTTGCCAGAGTAATTTATAAAAACTAATTCAAATTAAAACGACTTATTTAAATATTTTAGTGAACTATACACCTCTAACCACAAATGGTTGTCATTGTTGGCTACTGTATATTTCGGCTATCAAGTAACCATTCTCAAAGACTTTACACCTAAAAACAAATATTTGTTTAATTTCAACTAGGTGAACATTTCTGTTATCTAGTCATCATCTTCAAAGGCTTAGCATTCAACAACGACATTTTTTAAAATTTTAACTAGATGTACATTTCGGTTACCAAGGCTTACCTAAGCTTCACAGGCTTAGCATTCAATAACAACATTATGTTTATTTCAACTAGATTTATATTTCTGTTACTACGTAGCCATAATATTTATTTTTATTTCAACTAAATATCTGGTTAAAAATATTTCGTTTTAATATTGTTAACAATCAAAATTATTTTATAATAAAATAAAATCCTAAATAACGTTCGCAATAATGTAATTGCAATGTATAATTGTAGGTATATATTGAAGTCAGCAATTAAATTGCTCAATGCGTTTATATAAATACGGCAATATTCCGAGAATTGATGCAGTTTTGTTTTAAATGATAGTGCAATAATATTTGAACAGCTTATCGCCAGTTTTATTTAATATTTTCATAAATTCTTACATTCCTGGAAACAGAATTGAGATTACAACTAAATCACACAGAGAGAAATGTGTTATATTTGTTTTCAATTAATACTATTAGTGTTTAACTTAGACAAACTAATAATCCCCGTGTTTCCCCTTTGTTAGCCTCGTGTTTATAAAGGGGGAAGCTTTCATTCCGGTAAAATTACCTCTATATTTAGCGCAAATTTATCTTCTCCAAGGGATTGTGGAACAATGATGAGAGCTTGATTTATTGACTAAATTCCGGCGAAGGTTGAACCCACCTCTACTGACATACTTCCAAGTATGTGAAGAGATCGAAACAAGTGCATTTCATAGTGTCTACATTTATAAAGAGATAACATTTCTGTAGTGTAGTTTCAAAGTTATTGAAGTACGCTAGTATAAATATTACTTGAATTTTTTATACATTTGTCACAAATATTTCTTGTAAATTAGTTAATAACCTATATAGGAACAATATGAATGCTTTTGACAGAAAAAAATATTACAACCAATAATATTAAAACATTTCCCCAAGTTAAAAAACAGGATATTTCAATATTAAATTATGAAAAACAATATTTAAACTGCCAATAAAATGAGAAACATAATTTCATGATTATTACAAGTTATTTTCAGCAAAATTAGGCAGTAACCATGTACTACTAAAATAATATATTAAGGCAATTAAAACAATGCAATAGCAATTGGATTTAAGAAACTATGTCAAATTATATTATTAGTTACAACCCAAGACGGCTAGCCTTGAATTTAAAATTGTTTCATCTGTAAAATATACCAATTCATTTAACTGCAAATAATTTAATAATTCATTTCGTAAAGATTAATAATTTTAAAAAAACATATTAGCCAATGTCACAAGACTTAAGTGATTTACATTTGTGTACGGCAGATACACTTTTTCATACTTATGTTTTTCCTGTGTGTGCATATGTTTATGAGAAAGGTGGAAGTATTTTACATCAGATATTATAATATTTGGAGCTCTTGCTAGGGTCGAATACAAGGTATTGAATCCCCTGACTTTACTAGCGACGTCATCTCTGTAGGTGACGCATTTCGGTTATCCTCCATTGATATAACTCTATACCAAATGGCATCTTAAAATGAAAGTAATTATGAAAGATGTCTAAACGTTGGTAGTGACTTTGGTAGGAAGAATGTTTAAAATATTATTTGCAGATCAGACTATTGCTTTGTGCAGCCGCTCAAGTTTTACGGGGGGGGGGGTGTTATATCGGCATCATTTCTTAAGTACATTGATCATTATTTTCAAAGATTTTTGTATGATTTTAATAATCAGACAAATAAGAAAAAAAGACCACTATAAAATGTTTTGTGAACGAATAACTGTCGTTGTTATAGGGAATGTTTAACGAAGTGTAGGAGGTATTTATATGTTTAAATACTTTCAAAAATAGTTTACCATTTTTTTTTCATTTTCAAGACTTTAAAATTCAGTTAATCTAAACTATTGATGGTTTAAATTAAACGTACCGCTAAAAGAGATTTTTATGGGAATATATTTGATATGGGATATTTTGCATGGGATAAACATGCCCGAAGGTATTTTTTGCCATTGTCTGGCTTATATAAACACTATCGGAAACTTTATAACCAAATCTTTTTATATATTACAAAATTTTTAAAGGCTGTATGATCTTTCAAAATAACCTATTTGTATTATAAAAATTAAACTTTTCAGAAACAAAAAATCATTTGGTAAAACTATGTAATTTTCTAAAGAGAGCTGGATGAAAAAAATATACTTTGAAAATATAAAAAAATAGTAAAAACGTATTTTTCCAACCTCAGTTTTAAATTTATTCTAACTAATGAATATAATAATGAAACGTATGTACATTAATAAGCCGCATGTTCATACACATGAACTATTTAATAATAAAAGGTATAAACGCCATCAGCATCCAAATAAATATGTTTCCATTAAATAATGACCGGATTTAATACATTAAAGTCAAATCCCATTCTGAGAAAACATCACATGTGTGTTATTTAGGTCGTGCTATAATGAATAATGTAATTACAACATCTCTGGTTGTTTTATAAATAAGAACCTATGTAGAATTCAAAATATTTACTATAGTTGCATGTTCATAACAGATTTACTAAATTTTAATTATGATATAATTTTATGGCAATCATTGCAACAGTGAAACACTTCAATTTATTATTTGATATCAGAAAGAAAAAACCAGATTAGCTTTTGGCGTATAACAGTATTATGTGTATATTATTTCTGCTATTAAACATTATACGATTTAACCTAAAATAAAGAGTAAACTAGTTATTGTAAGGGATATAGTACGAGGGAGGTCAATTATTATTCGCAATTTAGTTATACTTTTGTTTATGTTGATAGTACTGTTATTTCGCTTTGATGATACATGCTATATTTATTTATTGTTGTCTGTGCATGTTTCAAGCTGTAGGTTAGTTTTGTTGTCACTGTTGTGCGTTTAATCATGGATACTTCGCTTTGTATTGCATCAGAGAAGAGCAACGTTCCGTGGTCCGTTTTTTGTTGTTGGAAGGTGTATCAGGGGCCGAAATTCATCTAGGACTTTTGGAAGAGCACAGAAACCGTGTTTTGCCACAACGGAGTGTCTACGAATAGATTGATCAGATCAAGCATGGTCGCACAAGAATTACAAGCAATGGAGGAGCCGGAAGAGAGTTCGCCCACAAATTAGAAAAACATTAAGCGTTCACTTGAAATGGTTTTCTTAGACATACAAGTAACTATTGACGAAGTTGCATATACGAAATCATCCACAACATACTCGGGTTTTATAAAGATTTTGAAAGAAGCAGTACATTTTTGGCTCTCAGCTCAAACGAAAACCTTTTTTAATCATGGCCTCAGGAAGTTTGTACAACAAAGGACCAAGTGCGTTGCAAAGTAAGAGGAGTATGTCGGAAAATTAAGTACGTATAAGTATCCTGTTTGATTACAATATAATTATAAACTACATTGCAGATAATTCACTTACTGAAATAAAATCTACTAGTGTTTTTACGTAAATCTAACTAATATAAATGTACATCCACAGTTGCATATGTATGTGCTGTAAGAGGTATTTTTAAATATAACATTATTTTATCTCGGTTATATATATATATATATATATATATATATATATATATATATATATATATATATATATATAGATAGATAGATAAGATATAGATATAGATATTTCGTGTTTCGGCGAAGTTGAATATCCGAAAAAACTTTTCCCCATTTAGCGAATATATGTACGGCAAGTGTTTTTCTAATTCAGACAATGATATTTTACTGTGAAGTTTGAAATTAAATTACAATTATTGACGTTTACTCCTGATAATTAATGTCTTAGACATAGAGGTGTTTACTGGTAACGCTGTTTAAATTTACATAAAAAGTATTATCAGTCAAATGTATGAAAATTAAAACTGCTTATGCCTGGTCAATTTCAATACATATGATAAATATCCTAAGCAAAACGTATCTATTATAAATAGATGTTATGTATATTATTTGTAACTCATAGATATTATGTAGAAGAATCCAAGAAATAATATAATTTTTACTATAAAAATTTGTTTCTATTTAAAGTTAAATAAAAAACATTTTACAAACCTAAACTACTTCCTCAAACTTGTGGTACTTTGTCTTATTCTCTGACTAACAATGATTGATTTAACGGCATGACTTTCTTTAGTAAAACGTCACTATATAAAATTTTTAGAAAGGATTATGTTCCTGTAGACCTGTGAGAAATAACTAAATTTACATAAAAAAAAAATTGCCAATCGTATTTATGAAAATTTTAATACACGCACACACACTCACTCACACACATACACACACATACACACACACACATACACACACACACACACACACACACACACACACACACACACACAAATATTATGTTTGGAAAGCTTTAAAAGTATTTTCATCTTCATTAAAAAACATTTTTTCTATTTCAACGTTAAATAGAAAAAAATATTTTAGAATACATCGACTTTGTTTCTTTTGACTGCTATTTACTTTATGACTCTTTAGCAAAAGGTTACTATATATATAATCGGTTAGCAGCATGTAGGCCTACGTGGAATGGCTAAATTTACATGTACAATTTTAACAGTCTTATTTACAATAGTTAGGTCGACTACTTGAATTCCAATCAGAGTAGATTCACTTAATTACCAAGCTTCTTATTTAGTTCAGGACAATAACAGCATTGTTCTAAGCACGACGTCAACAGGCACGTTGCCAACCAAAGCAAATCAGTTTACTGTAAACGTCTATATAACTGCAGCGTAAACGTTTGCACTGAGGACAATAAGCGAACGTCCGGAACTCTCTTCACGATTCACTTTGTCGCCGAACACAAGTAAACGCAAGGCGAGGCACTTAGTCACTAAAATGAGGTTCACAGCTGCACCAGACATTCGTGACTGCAATGCAAACCCGCTACATAACGTTGGTTGTAACATCTTTCCGTGATTGTCTTGAGAATTCATTTCCCGGGTTGCTGAGCTTCAACAGGAACGAAATTAAATTGTACAACTGCAGAACTTGTTTAGCCCTTTGTAAAATACATAAAGGAAACTAACTCGTTCTCTAACAAGATTTACTTTGTCTTATAATCAGAAATAATACATCACAAAGCACAACAATCATTATTTATCTTTTAGGATTCAAGAAGCTAAATAATGGCAGTTTTTCTTTGAGGGAGTTATGTCCATGCTTGTACAGTACGTAAAGAAATACGGTTATTCACAGTAATATACTGACAAAAAGATCAGCCCCATGAACACACTGTTTCTTTGTGTGGATCGCTTTACAACCTATTTATTAACCCTTTGAAAAATATATTAACCTTTGTTCCGACAGAAGTGAAAACTTATATGAAGAAAATATTTATCAAGTGTATAGTTATAAAACAAAATGAACCTAATAAATACATTTTTACGGGGAAATGCGTATTAAATTGTTTAATTAATTTAAGTAAAAGAAATTAAATTTATGTAAAGATTTTGTATAAACATTAGAGTTGTATTGATTAAAAAAGTAAAAACAAATTACACTAATAATAACCTAAATCAATAAGTAAATTAATTATACTATTATTGACTATATCTAAGTATATTGTAGCATATATAGTGTACGCTCTAAATTCAGTGCATTTCTAATTTACAGGATGATATTATATTGTTAAATATGTAATTAAAATAAAATTATCTTTTACTTCTAAGGCAATCCTAAAAATATAGGTTTTTACTGGCATAAAGGCTATTGTCTAACGTACTTATGAGAATTAGGACAACTACTTGTGGCTAGTTCATTTGAATACATTTTAGAAATATTCTACAATTTTCATATCTATTACACATAGACAGAGACTCATGAATTCTATTTGGAAAGGTGTTTCTTTGTGTGCATTGCTTTTCAACATATTAATATATATATATATATATATATATATATATATATATATATATATATATATATATATATATATATATATATATATATATATATATATATATATAATTAATAAATTAAAAATATTTCAAAAACAAGAATACTTTTAGTGAATATATTTATTTAAAGCTTTTCGCCGATAAAAAAGTACCAGCATCTTCAGGAAAATAATTATCTAATAAAATATTTTTACAAAATTAAATCATATGTGCTACAAACGACCATATGTTTATAAGTATTGCACTTTATGTAATTTTTTCTATAACATCAATGACCTTATAAATAGTTTGGTGCCTTGATCTCACTTGAATTTGCTCATCAATTAATTTGTCTTTAACTTTATGCTTATAAATTTCCAATCTTTCAAATATATTCATTTTTAATCCTTTATTAAATTGTTTTATTAATTTCATATTTTTTATTTCTGGGAACTTGTGTTCATTATTAATACAATGCGTAGCTAAATGTGATTTATATATATTTGGTTTGATATAAACGTTTAAATGTTTTTTGTATCTTTCTTTTAATTTCTTTTTTGTTTGTCCTACATATAATTTATTACAAGTTTGTCATTTTATATTATATACTCCATTTCTTTCGTGCATATAATTTCGATTTTTGTTATTGTTTATTAAATTTTTAATTTTATTATCAGTTTTATATGTAATTTGTAAATTTGTTTTTTTTAATAATCTTGTAATTTTATTTATTTCGTTACCAGTGAATGTAAAAGTTGTCCAAATATTTTCTCTCTTATTAGGTACAAAGTTATTTTCGAGTTCTGTTTTCTTATTATGTTATTATTTTTTTTATATCCATTTTCTAAACCAATTTGATATATTATATTTTTCTCTTTTATTTGATCATTTAAGTTCATTGGTATTTTGTGCATTCTTTTTAGTAAATTATAAAGCGCTGCCATTTTTTGGTTGTATGGATGATTTGAATAATTAGCTATTATTTTAAAATATTTTTAATTTATTAACTATATCACAAGAAAAAATAACACCATATTTAATATATTAATATATAATATATATATATTCTTATATATTCTTTATATATATATATATATATATATATATATATAAAGAACATAAGTCAAAATACAAATACAAGAATTATAATTGAATTTACAATTCAAAGCTTTTCGTTGGCTAACAGTACCAACATCATCAGGAATATTACACATTTAAAATTAACATATGTGCAAATTAGATCAAATAAATAACTATGCCAAATCAATTACAATAGTTAAATTTTTTTTATTTTGCTGCCTTAACATTAAAAACACTGAATATATTATCAAATTTAGATTTTACTTGTATTTGTTCATTTATCAACTCATTATTAGTATTATATTTATGTATTTCTAAAGCTTCATAAATATTCATTCTCAGGCCTATGTTAATTTCTTTTACAAGTATCATATTATCTATATTAGGAAATATGTGATTATTATTAATACAATGACTAGCAAAATATGATTTATAAATTTCTGGCTTTTTATATGCATTAAAATTCTCTTTATATCTTTTTTTCTTAGTGTGTCCTATATAAACTTTATTACAATAATCACATTCTAATTTATATACACCGTTTTTTTCATGCATATTAATAATATTATTATTGTTATTCATTATATTTATTAATTTATTATTAGTATTATATGCGAATTTTTGTTGCTACCTTTAAACAATTTTGTGATATTTTTTACTTCATTACCAAAAAATGTAAATGAAGTTCATATGACATTTTCATCATTGTTTTGTAAATTAGATTATTATTTTGTTTCTTTAAAATATTATAATTAAGTTTATAAAAAGTTTTCTTTTTATAGTCATTCTCAATTGCAATTTGATAGATAATGTTTTTCTCCCTTATCTTGTTTTCATTATTCAAAGGTATTTTATGTAATCTATATAATAAATTGTATAATGCAGCCATTTTTTGATTATACGGATGGTTACAATTATTAGGTATAATTTGGTTAGTGTGTGTCGGTTTACGATACATGTTAAATTCAAATTCATTATTATGTCTTATAATTGTTATATCTAGAAAGTTGATCTTATTAAATATTAAAAATATTTCAGATATTATATTCGATATAATGGAGAACCCATGGCAAGACCATCTTTCTGTTTGTAAATTTTATTATTATATGATAAAATAATTTTGATTTAATATTATTTTTAATGTATTTATAATTTCTAATGTTAATTTTCTATCTTTTTCATTTTGCTCTAATCTATTTTATAATATTGAAATTCTCTTTTATAGGAATATTTGTGTACATATTTTTTATATCTAATGATGACTTATGTTTTTTATTAATACACAAGAATACATATTGCGATATTTATATATATATGACTTTGTAACACTGTTTTCTTGTACTCACTTATCACTTTCACTATATGTACTTAAACAAGGATCTCCTACAAGAGTTTACTACAACCCCTGGTCAATGATGCTCGAGAATGGAGATACTATCAATTTTTTAAAGTAACTCGCATAAATACCAAGTAAGATTTTTGTTTAAGTACATATAGTGAAAGTAATATATATATATACATATACACACACATATATATATATATATATATATATATATATATATCAACCTGTGTTCCGGCCGACAATAGTGAACAAGTAAATGAAAAAAAGTTTCTACAGGTGTTTAGATTTAAATAAAATTAACTTAAGAAAAAAGCATATGAAGAGTATGTGATAATAAAATATTTATTGCTTGTAATTAAAAGAAATTAGGATTGTAGTAAAACCCATTTGTGGTATTTTAGGAATTATGAAATGTAATAGTGAATAAATGATTGTTCATGTAGTATACACAATTATACTATTATTAATCTAGTATATTCTATAAAATGCAGCTAAAGTCATTTTAACTTTTTATCATGAATTTTAACAATATTTTATTAGTGTTGTTTATGATTATTTTTATTATCAGGATGCTAGTGAAAAAATACAATAGAATTAATATTCGTAACATCCCAAACATTAAACAATAAGCAAATAATAGGCCTAAGTTATAGATAAATTATTCAATTTTACGAGTACATTAGTTTATGACTATCCTAACTTTAACTTAACTAAGATCGAAAACGTTCTATCTCTGTGCGTTTTTACAAATTTACAAAGTAAATTAAACTTCGGATAGTCATAAACTAATGTAATAGTGATTAATTAAATTTCACCGAACATAATGAACTACAAAATTTAAGAGTTTAATTGATAAAGTTGTATACATTATTTTTCTACATTTCGATGAAGAAAGTTTTGATCATCATTTATCATTTTTAAGAAATATTCAACTCAAATCGGTTTTATTTTTAAAGTTCTTTTACAAATGTCTATTACAAATTACATTTTACAAATTTGTAGTATTAGAAATTATATATTATAACACAAATGTTATTTGCAAAAGTTACGAATGTTGAATGTTTTATTTATTAATAGTTCTTTGATAATGCTATATGTTGAAAGATATTTGCGATTAGTTGAAGATTAGTTAATATTAGTATTAATAGATTAGAATGAATTAATATATGTCGAAACTTGATTAACATCAAGTGCCCTCCACTACATATTTTAAAAAATGAATTACAACTTAAGTGGATGAATACAAAATATTTTATTATCGAATAAAAATTTAAACAATATATATATATATATATATATATATATATATATATATATATATATATATATATATATATATATATAGGTTATACAAAGAGAGTGAACTGATAGTAGAAATTGACCAATAATAAAGTAAAGATTCTAAACGTAGCTCAATGACGATTAAATCCACATATTTGTCGTTGGTTAATTTTGTACAAGTCTACAAGAAAAAGAATCTGCTCAGGCGAATCAATTGTTTTCTTCGTTAAAATTAGCGAAGTATTAAACACAACATGACAGAATCTCGAGGTAGGTGTCTATGGAATGGCCGACAGAGTATATAACGCTGATATTGAAAGGTGGTTAAAGCATATGTTGGTAAGTGCGACATTGGTGAAAAAGCTTTAGCCTTGAATAATATAACCATAAAACTTTATAAAATTTTGTACGTTTAGGCAGTAAGTACGCTACCGTTTATCCTCGGCTATACAACATTAGGAAACTTATAGAACACACGATTTTTTTGCTAAACTGCATTCCTCTTACGCCTTTGGTATTCTTCATTCTACAAGGGCAAAAATGCTTAATGTAGCAATCATGTTAACTTGTGAAAAACAGTTATTCATTTTAAGTTAATAATAACACAGATGTCAATAAGAAAAGAGAAGAAAATTTTAAACAAGTAATGAAAACCTTAAAAATTAAAACATTTAACTCTAAATCTTATTACACATTAGTTTATTTGAAAAACCACACTAGGTTCGAAGAAGTGCACCTTCATCAGCAGTAGCCAAGCATTGATTAAGTTAAGCTCTAATTAACTTAAAAGTAATATGTACACAAGTTTTTTAAAGTGGATTCTTACTTAGATGAAAAACAAATTTTATTTGGTTTAATTTTTATTATATAATTACATTTAACTTAAATAAAGTAACGTAACATATCCGTTAAAACAGCTGTTTTATGAAATCATATGTTATCACTTATTTTAAGCCAACCCTTAAGAACATCAACTGTAATTCACTATAGGTTTAAAAAAATGTATTTGAACTTGAGTGGGGGAATAAAAAGTATTTTACTAATGGTCGAAAATTTGAACGGTGTGTATATATATATATATATATATATATATATATATATATGTATAAGGACTGTGTGAACTAATTAAAGGAATTAAGGAAAACTCAAAAAACTTATAAAAAATAAGAAAAACACATACAAAGAAAATAATATCTTAATAAAAGCACAACAGTCGGTACAATTGAACTAAAATTTTTCTTAATCCTTACTAACTTAAACGTTCATCCTTTATCACCTTTAACTTCCAATCTATTGAATCAAGGATCTTAATTAATACTAAATTTTATAAAGAATCGAAAGAAACCTAAAAATCCATAGTCATAGACAGGAATTAAATTATGAAAATATTTAAAAATTCTACTTCGGAATCATGTATCCTTATAAACAAAGTTTTATTTGTATCAAACTTCTTCTTGTTAGGAGTTAATACAATAACATTACTACATGTACCTTCAATAGGTTATGGTATTAGTTACTATTATTACATTAAGAGCTAATTAAAGTCCATTTTTTTAGAATCCTTAAATAAATCGTCATTCAAGTGATTATTAAGGGAATAAATTCCTAACATATTATAAACATTTTAAATGTAAATATGTAATAATTGACACCGTAATTTTCTTTGTTTAATTAATAAACATATATTTTATCTAAAGAATTATTGTTTTAAAAGTATTCTATTTAAAAAATTATCAGCATATCATACAAACAAAATAGACTACTAAAGTAACAAAAATTATGTTTTACAACAATGACCTACATTTTCAAGAGGTTATTTGAAAGGAAATAGAATCATTGACAGTTCTTTTTCCGGCCACTTTTGTACTCATTTCCTGTCGGATCAATGTTTGTCGAAAAGATTGAGTCATTGGTCATTTTTATTATGTCAACAAAGAGAAAATAACCTAACTTACACCAAAATATTTACAATAATAAACGCCCAATGGAGAAACAATTGGATTTAATAATATAAATTTTATTCGTGCAAGTTCAATAACAAAATATCTATTTAGTCAAGCATTTGAAATATATAAATATTTGCTCTCTTCAATGACTTAGGAAATGTGTTTAAATTAATTTCATAAAATTATAACTTGGTGCAAAACAAAAAAATCAAAGTTATCTCATAAAACATAATTTATTTTCTGGTTAATAATTTGTTACACTGTCTGGGTTAAGTCTGATCTTCTATACATTTTTTTTCATCTTTAAAAACCGCAGCCATTGTTTTAGACGATAGATGTCCAAACGCTCACATATAAGGTTAGAAAATTAAATCGTAATTTTGTAAAACTTATTACCATACTACTACCATTCGATATTGATTTCTTTAAATCCAGTTTAATTAAACATGATAATCAAATCGGAAGAAAATTAAACTTGAAATACAACTACTAATCAAATGAGATTTAATTATTACGTAGTGTATTTCCTTTAAATTTTTGTAGAATTATTTGCAGGTGAAAGATTATTTTCAAGACATTATTTCTGATATTTTTTTTAATTTTGAATATCATCAAATTAATACAACTTTAATAAACTGACAATGAATGATTGCACAAAATGTTTATTAAAGTCGTCCCTCTGAAATGCAAATGCTTTATCGTTTTATTAATAATGTTGATATAGAAAACTTTGAAAGTACATATGTAGGGCCTGTAATATCCAAGAATTATACAAACTTACAAATATCTGAAATATAAATTCCATATATAATGAAGATATAACACCCCTCAAAAAAAACCTTCAATAAAGTAATACCTACATGCAGAAAACAAAAGCATATAACAAATACTACACAACAAACAGCTATAATACCACATAATTATATTTTTGGCCGACCCCAAAATAAATACTTTATTATTCGTAACGAAAGTTTATAATTCATATTTATTAGGATTTATATGTAATACGTCGTTTACGTATTATGGATACTAGTAATTGGTTACTAAATAAGGTCAATGATTTAACAATATTTTTAAAAAAACAACAGATATTGATTAGGATAAAAGCGCTGGAGAGTTCATAAGAAAATGTGGGATAGAAGTTATAATAATTTTATATCATCAACATTACTAAACTCCAGATATGTTTCTGAACAGGAAAACAATATCCAATACGGCATATTTTCTCAGTTAACATCTATCGCCTTAGAAAACTTCATATAAGTTAGAAATCATAGTAGAAAAGAGATTAGGCTGTTTGTACATTCATGATCTGATGGAAGAGAACGACGAAATAGTGGCTGTTGAGGAAGAACATATAACGTAGGCCTGACTTAGATTGTGTTTCACCTTCGCAGACTGTTCATACATCTATGATCTAATAAAGGAGAACGACTAACTAGTGTCTAGTGAGAAAGAACATGCAACCTTGACCTGATATAGAATGTTTATACATTTATGATCTAATGGAGGAGAACGACGAACTAGTGGATGGCGATGAAGAATATGTACCTTGCTCTGACATATAATGGGTTTACCCTATACAAGTTATTTGTACATCTATGATCTGATGGAAGAGAACGACGAGCTAGCGGCTAGTGAGGAAGAACATGTAACCTAGGCCTGACTTAGATTGTGTTTCGCCTTTGCAGGCTGTTTGTACATCCATGATCTGATGGAGGAGAACGACTAACTACTGGCTACTGAGGAAGAACACGTAACATTGCCCTGACATAGAATATGTGTAATTTTGCAGAATGTTTATACATCAATGATCTGATGGAAGAGAACGACTAACTAGTGGCTAGTGAGGATTAATATATAACACAGGCCTGACATAGAATGTGTTTTATCTTTGCAGAACATATGTACATCCATGATCTGATGGAGGAGAGCAACGAACTAGTGGCTAGTGAGGGAGAACATGTGCCTTGCCCTGACATAGAATGTGTTTCCCTTTGCTAAATGTTTATACATCCATGATCTGATGGAGGAGAACGACTAACTAGTGGCTTGTGAGGAAGAACATGTTCCTAGGTCTGACATAGAATACGTTATACCTTTGCAAGTGGTTTGTGCATCCACGATCTGATGGAGGAGAACGACGAACTCATGGCTGGTGAGGAACAACATATAGCCTAGGCTTGACATAGATTGTGTTTCACCTATGCAGGAGGTTTGTGCATCCATGATCTGATGGAGGAGAACGACGAACTCGTGGCTGGTGAGGAACAACATATAGCCTAGGCTTGACATAGATTGTGTTTCACCTTTGCAGGAGGTTTGTGCAACCATGATCTGATGGAGGAGAAAGACAAACTAGTGGTTGGTGAGGAAGAACATATAGCCCAGGCCTTGCAAAGAATGTGTTTCACCTTTGCAGGAGGTTTATACATCCATGATCTGATTGAGGAGAACGACGAACTAGTGGCTGGTGAGGAAGAACATATAGCCCAGGCCTTGCAAAGAATGTGTTTCACCTTTGCAGGAGGTTTATACATCCATGATCTGATTGAGGAGAACGACGAACTAGTGGCTGGTGAGGAAGAACATATAGCCCAGGCCTTGCAAAGAATGTGTTTCACCTTTGCAGGAGGTTTATACATCCATGATCTGATTGAGGAGAACGACGAACTAGTGGCTGGTGAGGAAGAACATATAGCCCAGGCCTTGCAAAGAATGTGTTTCACCTTTGCAGGAGGTTTATACATCCATGATCTGATTGAGGAGAACGACGAACTAGTGGCTGGTGAGGAAGAACATATAGCCCAGGCCTTGCAAAGAATGTGTTTCACCTTTGCAGGAGGTTTATACATCCATGATCTGATGGAGGAGAACGACGAACTCGTGGCTGGTGAGGAAGAACATATAGCCTAGGCCTGACATAGAATGTGTTTCACCTTTGCAGGCGGTTTCTACATCCATGATCTGATGGAGGAGAACGACGAACTAGTGGCTGGTGAGGAAGAACATATAGCCTAGGCCTGACATAGAATGTGTTTCACCTTTGCAGGAGGTTTATACATCCATGATCTGATGGAGGAGAACGACGAACTAGTGGTTGGTGAGGAAGAACATATAGCCCAGGCCTTGCAAAGAATGTGTTTCACCTTTGCAGGAGGTTTATACATCCATAATCTGATTGAGGAGAACGACGAACTAGTGGCTGGTGAGGAAGAACATATAGCCCAGGCCTTGCAAAGAATGTGTTTCACCTTTGCAGGAGGTTTATACATCCATGATCTGATTGAGGAGAACGACGAACTAGTGGCTGGTGAGGAAGAACATATAGCCTAGGCCTGACATAGAATGTGTTTCACCTTTGCAGGCGGTTTGTACATCCATGATCTGATGGAGGAGAACGACGAACTAGTGGCTGGTGAGGAAGAACATATAGCCTAGGCCTGACATAGAATGTGTTTCACCTTTGCAGGCGGTTTGTACATCCATGATCTGATGGAGGAGAACGACGAACTAGTGGCTGGTGAGGAAGAACATGTATCTTATACTGACATATTATTTGTTTCCATTTGTAGAATGTTTATACATCCATGATCTGATGGAGGAGAACGAGTAACTAATGGCTAGTAAGGATGAACACATACCTTGCCCTGACATAGAATGTGTCAACAAACTGGATTATGTTATTATGACATTTGATGAAATAGTTGCTTAAATAAATTTTACCCTTGATTTTTTCTAACTTGCTTTTGAGATATTTGTGTATTACCCCAATCTACTTAAATATTTTATGGACATACCTTTTTGTTACAAATAATGAAGAATTATATGTGTGTGTTACATTTCCATCTAATTAGAGTAAAAAGGTATTTAGCCTTCACTGTTAAACACCAAGGATAGCAAGCGCGATTATTCAAAGCTCCCGTTGTAAAACGATCGGATATTATTGGCTGAATAGAAAGTAAGCGAAGCGGAGCTAAATAAATTTAATAAAGGAGGCTTCCTATGTATGAACCATTAGTTATTTATTTAGAGTCTGTAAATGTTGAAATTAATCTGAACCAAACGAACAGAAATGTATATATATATATATATATATATATATATATATATATATATATATATATATATATACATATATATATATATATATATATATATATATATATATATATATATATATATATAATAACGTCAATTTATTTGTATTCAGACATTTGAAACAATTAATACATTGAGTGTTTGACTGACAGTACAATTTTTTACTTCGTTAGTGCTTAGCCTATATTTCAAAAATATCAAATATAATTACAAAATCTAAAATTATCGAAAAAAATAGTTTTCTTTCAAATAAATACCATTTGTTTATTATTTCTATTATGTTTTATAATCAGACATTATTTTAAAAATTAATTTTATCTAATCCGACGGTAAAATATTTACACAATTTCTAATATTTCTCGAGTATTTTACAGGGTACAGCACATAAAAGTAACTTAGCCTAAATTCTATAATGTTTATGCCGAATCAAGGGAAATTCCCCCTATTTTTCCCTTACCGTGTACAACCTGCAAATAGGCTGGTAACTTGGCACAATGCAGTCGTATTCAGTGGACAGGGAGTTTTTATTGTAAAGTGCTATGTTCGAAGGATAATAATGAAACGCGTGAAACGTTTCGTGATAAATACCCAGAGAGTACTATTCCTGGCTATAGGATGGTTCAAGTGCGGATACAAAAGTGGCGTCGTACGGGCACAATACATCGAGAAATAAGGCTAATTTAGTCCGAAAATCTGTAGTAGCTGCTAACATCACAGGTCGTATAGAAACATGTCCGTAAGTGGACTCGGCATTTATCACAGCAAGTTATAGTGTGACTCAAATCTTGCCAAATCGTTTAACACGCTCTTTATTGTATTTGTAAATTGTTACAATATTCCAGTATATGTCGTAAATAAACAGATTACATTTCAGTTGTGTTGCATTTTTTTACGGGGCTACCTTTATGTGCGCCATCCTGTATATTAATTCTTAAAGTCATTATACCATTACCCTAATTCTAAACCTGTATTTCTCACTTTATATGAGTTGATTTTATAGTTTCTAAGCTGAATTTATATTGGTGTTTTATTTTTTTCAGATTTACGTATACTATTTAAACAAATATTCTAAAAGGGAAAAGGGTTATTATAAAAGTGCATATCAGAATTAGTGAATAATATTTGTAAGAAAATATAAACATAACATCAATAAACCAAACTCACATCGCGTGAAGGTGAAGAGGTTTTTTTAACGATAGATTTCCCTATTTTACAGCTATTTTGAATACTATTTATAGCTATACTTATGATATGTATAGATAAGGGGTGTTCTACCCACTCTAAAATGTTGCTGTTAAATTTAGAGAATCATAATTCTATGAAATAGGAAAAGGCATAAGCCAGCACCATATTGCTATACTAGAAGGATTTTTTGTCAATTTTCAAATGAAAAATTATTAATCTGCAGCACGTGATTCAGTTAAAGTCTAAATTTTGTGAAGTCTCATTAGTTGATAGCTGGAGAAATTATGTACCCTTAGAAGTGACCCGTCTTCGATAAGTATTTTTGCAAATGTCGTGTTTGTTCAGAAGTACTTTTATTTATTTGCTTTATTTTTCGTTAATTAAAACTATCTAAAGCTCGTCTGCGTTTATCTGACGATCACCTGGAATTAACATGCATAATATCAACCACAAAAATTGGTAATAGACATTCTACAAAAAAAAAAAACTTTGCCAAATTTCCCACTAAAATAAAACATTTTCAGACCTCAATTTAAGTTTACATCATTTAGAAGGAGAAAATCATTTCATGTTTTTAATCCTGAAGACCAACATTATAAACATAGGCAAACATTGACATCTGGATTCTTTTTTACAGGTAGGCCTATGTATGTTATTATATATTAAAAATTGATTATAATTGTATGAAACTTAAGCATATTAAAATAATGTGCAGTTAAAAATTTAAGCACAACTAAATAAAAGGTAGGGATATTTCGATTGTTGAACTCAATAAATTTACCTCCTGTGGTTCGGATTGAGAAAAATGAGCGATTAATTGGCTTACCGTTACATAATGGTTGTTTACCTCTGGTATATATGTACAACAATAATGAAAACTAGCCCATTAATAATAGGAAACCTGGCCCTAGATTTATTTTCCTAGACGTTCTAGCTGGGAATAAATTTTATTATTTTGTAACCAACCTATGGTGACCGGATATTTTGTTTCTATATTATAATATATACATAAGTATAAAAAGGTGCCGTTTTATAAAAAAATTGAATTACTAAACTTTAATGAGTGGTTATAACTAGAGGTTACGCTTGAATTGTTTTCAACTAATTATTGCAAACTACTATTTTTGATTTTCAACAAATAAAATAAAATTTTCTCTCTTCAGAATACTGTTTCAACTAGTACGAATGTAAAACAAAAATAGAGTTGGTGGCATATACTATACCGTACTTTATGTTTTCTACACAGCACTACACTTATATTAAGTATGTTCCTTAGGAAGACGAAGCTAAGCTATAGCGAATATATCAACAAATGTAATGCATTTATAGTAAACCTAGCTGTAATTTAAAATTGTAAGAATGAGGTATAAGAATGAGGTACTATTTATCTACATTTGTTTAACTCCGATGTATATAATTATGAAAATCAAATTAATCTAGCCTATTAGTAATTTATCATCAAGCCCCTGTGGAATTCCAAACTTGTTTATTCACACAAGTTAATACATACCTGTTATTTAATTTAATTCTATGTGTCGTGTTTCTGTCGTTTATAGGTTTTGTATGGACATTCGCAAGCTTAAAAGTTTCTATATTAACAAAAAAATCATAATTTATTGTAAGTAACCTATAACAACATTGGAAAAGGCATAATAAATAAAAGAATTGTTCGGTAGATATATTTAGTTTTGATTGACGAAGGCATTAAACTAAATAAAATATTTTGCTTCTGTATTCATCCTGATTGATTGTAATGAATAAAACACATCACAATCGATTCAAGAACACCACATGAAACAGTCATGTAAGTGACAACTGTAAATTTATACAGATGAAAACTGACATTAAATAATGTAAGAATATTTATTTGCAGAAATAAGATAAGAAGGTCCTCAGCTTTAGTCGAAGTAAATATTTAAAAGGGTTAGTGCGTCTGCCGACACTAAACTTGAGCAGTAAAGAAAGATTTATGTCGAGTCCTTAGTCGTAAAATACAAAATACCTTTACCTATGCATTTCTTAGCTCAGCACCATTTCTCATAGTTCCGTAGAAAACCGGTTGCAGAAAATAGAATTCAAAATGTTTATATTCATTAAACTTGAAAACTTCAAAATAATATCTCTGCCACTACTAGCTCCTTGTGTGGTATTTAACAATTAAATTAACAACGTGGCTGTTGCTGTTTACTTATTTGTTGTCAGATAATTTATGATGTTTTATAAAATAGAAACTATTAAATTTGTATTGAGCAAACCCACCGTCTTTATTGGTCATGCGGTATTCGTTGAGTTGGCTTAAGAGAAATAAGTAAAAGCTATCTCTCTTCAGCCATAAGGTATTTTTGAGATGGTTTAGGGGAGTCCAGGTAGAGGTGTCTTTGTTTAGCAATGAGGTATTCATCTACTTGTCGTACGAGAAAAAAGGTAGGGGATGTACTTATTGGGTCATACGGTGTTCTTGGAGATGGTTCAGGAGAGCCCATGTATAACTGTCTTTCTTCAGCAAAATGGTATTTTTCGAGATGGTTCAAGAGAGTCCTGGTATGGCTGTCTTTCTTCAGCATTGTGGTATTTTTCGAGATGGTTAAGGAGAGTCCTGGTACAGCTGTCTTTCTTCATCAATGTGGTATTTTTCGAGATGGTTCAGGAGAGTCCTGGTACAGCTGTCTTTCTTCATCAATGTGATATTTTTCGAGATGGTTCAGGAGAGTCCTGGTATGGCTGTTTTTCTTCAGCAATGTGGTATTTTTCGAGATGGTTCAGGAGAGTCCTGGTATGGCTATTTTTCTTCAGGAATGTGGTATTTTTCGAGATGGTTAAGGAGAGTCCTGGTACAGCTGTCTTTCTTCCTCAATGAAATATTCTTTCAGATTATTTAAGGTAGTCCAGAGCTGTCTTTGTTTAGCAATGAGGTATTTTTCGAGATGGTTTAGGAGAGTCCTGGTATGGCTGTTTTTCTTCAGCAATGTGGTATTTTTCGAGATGGTTAAGGAGAGTCCTGGTACAGCTGTCTTTCTTCATCAATGAAGTATTTTTTCAGATTATTTAGGGTAGTCCAGGTAGAGCTGTCTTTGTTTAGCAATGTGGTATTTTTCGAGATGGTTCAGGAGAGTCCTGGTATGGCTGTTTTTCTTCAGCAATGTGGTTTTTTTCGAGATGGTTCAGAGAGTCCTGGTATGGCTGTTTTTCTTCAGCAATGTGGTTTTTTTCGAGATGGTTCAGGAGAGTCCTGGTATGGCTGTTTTTCTTCAGCAATGTGGTATTTTTCGAGATGGTTCATGAGAGTCCTGGTATAGCTGTCTTTCTTCAGCAATGTGGTATTTTTCGATATGGTTCAGGAGAGTCCTGGTATAACTGTCTTTCTTCAGCAATGAGGTATTCTTTGAGATACTTTAGGGGAGTCCAGGTAGAGCTGCCTTTTTTCAGCAATGAGGTATTCGTCTAATTGTCGTACGAGAAATAAGGTAGGGGCCATACTTATTGGGTCATACGGTGTTTTTTTTAGATGGTTCAGGAGAGGCCTGGTAGACATGTCTTTGTTTAGCAATGAAGTATTCGTCTATTTGTCTTACGAGAAACAAGATTAGGGTTTGAACTTATTGGGTCATATGGTGTTTTTTGAGATGGTTAAGGAGAGTCCTGGTACAGCTGTCTTTCTTCATCAATGAAGTATTCTTTCAGATTATTTATGGTAGTCCAGGTAGAGGTGTCTTTGTTTAGCAATGAGGTATTCTTCTACGTGTAGTACGAGACACAGGGTAGGGGCTGCACTTATTGGGTCATACGGCGTTCTTTCAGATGGTTTAGGGGAGTCCAGGTATAGCTGTCTTTCTTCAAAAGTGAGATATTCTTTCACTTGCTTTAGGATAGGAAGACATAGCTGTCTTTCTTGGATCAACCTGTTTTTAAGAAAGCTAATGTGGCACTAAGTGATAAACGCATATAGTTTTGACACTAAGTAATAATTTTTATGAAAGTTTTTGACCTGGGGGCTACACATACCGGTAGAAAGTGTTTGGCCCTGAGAATTTGTTAACTTTGTAAAATTGATTGCAATGATTTAATTTCCTCTTTAATTTCTCCTCCATTATCCAGACGAAAATACAGCGGTTAGAACTCGAGTGTCCCAGGTGATAAAACCTGGGTTTCTATCTAGCATCAGAGAACAAATAGCATGCAGCTGATGAAAACATTACTCAATCACAATCAATATGTGTACCTTATAAACTGCGGACAATAATTTCTCATGCATGGATTAAATATTTAGTTTCCAATACTTAAATAACAAAACAGTTTTATCTCCATAAAATATATTTCTGAAAATTTATTATAATAAAATAAAATTGACTTTAAGTTGTTTTAATTGTTAGCAAGTAGAATAAACTTGAATGAATAGAACAAAATTAAATGTCAGTAGAAGCAGAGAAATAATGCCTATAGGCCATTATGCACTGGCGTAACGGAGATGACAAAGCATCAGTTCCCACAAACCAGTTAAATGGGATCATATAATGCAATGTAATGTGTTCCACATGAACAGTGCATTGACTGAAAATATTAGATATGCTCGGTATGATATGTTGATTTTACAATGTTGTGTTGTACTGTTTTAATTAGAGGTCTTTCAAATAAATAAAATTGTAAAACAATATATTTTAATAATTTGATACAAAATGTATTAATTTTTATTTGCAATTATTAACATTATCTATATGACATGTATAAATATAATTGGTTTTAAGTGATAAGAAGTGTATTTTAAATGTAAAAATAATTTCAAAAAGATTATTTTTTAAAAAATTAAAAATTCTGTAACTAGTTACTTTTTTACAATTTTAAATCCAATACAGTTTAGCTCTCAGTTGCATACCCATTTTTGTCTATGGGTAAAGTTAGGCTTTTAAAAAAAGGCTTTTAAAAACCACTACTAAATAAAAAAAAATGTTTTGTTCTTTAATAGTAATAGCCTAACATTATTTTTTTATACTTTAAGTTTTTAAATTCTATTTGTTATACTTTTAAGGGTCAAAAACAGTTCAGGTACAGAGTTCGTTACATTAATCTCATAATATTTGTTCCGTGTGTTATTTAACGCAGTGAATGAACTACAGTCATTGGCAAAGCTTTATTTTCTAACCTGTTCGACATTAAATATTTGATGATAACCAATTTAGTTGTAACCTATTGATTGATGTATTTTTACAGGTAAGTTTAAAGTTTGATTTTTCTAATAAAACTGTTTATATTTTATTTTCGAACACCCATTCTTTAAACGCCCAATTGTTATATTTTATATAATTAAATATTTTTGTTAATAAAGTTTTAATCGTGTTCATAACCACCATTTATTTACCAAAACTATGAGTAAGTAAATTTGTTCTGGGCAATGCTCCGGATTTTGGACGAACTCCCACAACACATTTTCCGCTTGGCTTTATCGGGGTAGCTTAAATCGACTTGATGGGGTTGAGATTCGATTTACAATTCGTTTAATGCCACAACACTTTAGGAAGGTTATTTTTGTATTTCTTAAAAGTAAACGTTTCGTACAATCTATAACCTAAAGCCGTTAAATTATTGAAAATAAAATTGTAGTTTACACATTAAAATTGATTTAAGAGAAACTACATTAGTTTTATCGGTTCCAAATACCTAATTTCATTGCATTATAGACTACTTTAAATAATTTTTAGAGTTCGATTGATAATATACAGTTCACATTTCTTAAAATACCTATTTCCATGATTATATTAGTTGCATTTTAATACACAAATCATTGAATAATGGCACAGATATATTGTCTAACAGTTCCAAAATCTATAAATAAATAAAAATAATAAGAAAATAGAAATAATCTGATATTAAACCAAGGAAGAGATTTAGTGAGAGATAAACGTAGCTATAAAGATGTCAGTCTCAATTAGCAGAGCGTGACTGAGAAAATATGTCACCCTCTTTTTGTTTTACCTTTCATCCTTGCGCTCCTCCCTACCCTCGCAATTAACGAAGAGGGAGAAAAAGCTAAACTATAGTAATAAATCTCCAGATATTGTCTGCTGGAAATTATCCAAAGTGGGGCACTTGCTGCGGTCAGGCCGGGAACGTAACTCGCTACATGTTTTATTAATTTTTAAACTATATAGACGCTATCAAAACGCCAAGTACTCAGAGGTGTCTGTTGGATTTAAATTAAGCACTTTTAATTTTATACTGCCTCGCGTTAATTATAATATTCTTTTTATTTTTGGATAACGTTAATCTACTATATAATTTAATAATATGTTGCAATATTTTAGAATTCGATTTAAGAAACTAAATTAACAGTACACGATTTGTGATTTTAATTGAAACGCTGTTGAAAATTGAGTCAACAATATTTATTTTAAATCAGCGACGTTTCGGCCACTAGATCTTTCTCCTTATCAAATCTGAAGTCAAATAACGATGTTTTTAAAATTGCGTACACAGATAATTATAATACAGCGATAATTTTTAATATATACTTAGAATTAGTGAAAAAACTAACACACACCTGGGTAGTAATAATATTATATATATATATATATATATATATATATATATATATATATATATATATATATATATAAACATATATATATATATATATATATATATATATATATATATATATATATATATATCGCAAGATGTATTCTTGTGTATTAGTAAAGAACTAAGTCAAAATACAAATACAAGAATTATAATTGAATTTACAATTCAAAGCTTTTCGTTGGCCAACATCATCAGGAATATTAAACCTGATGATGTTTTATATATATATATATATATATATATATATATATATATATATATATAAATATATATATGTATATATATATACATATACATATATATATATATATATATATACATATATATATATATATATATATATATATATATATATATATATATATATATATATATATATATATATATATATATAAAGAACGAAAGTCAATATACAAATACAAGAATTATATTTGAATTGTTTAATATTCCTGATGATGTTGGTACTGTTAGCCAACAGTTCTTTATTAATACACAAGAAAACATATTGCGATATTTATATATATATATATATATATATATATATATATATATATATATAATTATTACTTCACGAATGGAGAAATATGATGAACAGTTGATTTCCGGAGTACATCCGTTAATTTTGCAGTGCATAAAACCCAAGTTCCGATATTTCGCTAAAATCTCATCTAGCACTGACGATTTGAACCCAACAACAGTTGAGGAGTGAATGAAGATCGCAGACAAACGATATTTAATATACGTGCACAAATTAACATGAATACGAGATACAGATGACGTCATCGTACGTAGGTTTATAATTTCCTAAAATATTATTATTTTACGTCACTAAAGATTTGAATAAATGTCGAACAACAAATTAGCTACACAGATAATGCAACATTTTTTAAGGAGCGATGTTTGAAAAGATTCAAGTGGGCGAAAGACCAAAGGGGCAGATTTTCCTTTACAGACGTATTTTTATTATTATATTGGAGAACATGGACTTGAAGAATATCACATGGTCCGTTTGGATGCAGACTGACGATGCTCCAGTAGCTTACTTTAATAATTTGTAAAAACTTGTAAATCAATTTATTGAATAAATGAATTTTCATAAAAACGCAGTTACCTACAAGTATCAGTGATTTTCTTTTTAACTTCTATATTGCAAAAATGAGTTCACTTAAATGAAACACAAATGACGTGATCATTACGTCATTTCCCTTCTATATATTGAATTACATCGTCTTAAGTGTATTCACGAAAGTTAGTAAATGTTTGTGTAAAAGAAGCTTACACCCATCCCTTCTCACAGCCAGAGAAAGCGCTTGAAATAGAAAGAATAATGAATGATGTCTATTTGAAATAATAAAACTTTAGTTATGAAATAGAAAAAAATTAATAATCCGATCATGAGTACATTACTAACAGATAACATAACAGTTGAGGAGCATAATAGTTTTTAGAAAAATAGTTAGTAGAGTTGCCTACAAGTAAGGATCCTTTAATTTCGATAATTACAGTTATTTCGATACAAAATAATTAAGAGGTAACATTTATTCAATTAAAAATTTTGAAGAACAAATAACTATAATTGTGTTAAACTAAACGAAATTAAATTTCATTAGGCTCATGTGGTAATAATAATAATAATAATTAAAGAATAAAAATATGGTACAACTCACAAATATACAATTTTTTTATTTCAAACGCGTTTCAACGACTAATTTGTCGTCATCCTCAGTGAAGATACACAAATGTAATTAACTAAATATATATATATATATATATATATATATATATATATATATATATATATATATATTAAACATAACCTATAAAGTTTTAGCAAAAGTAAAAACAAAAGTGAGAATGCAGAAAGTTTTTTACTTTTGTTTTTACTTTTGCTAAAACTGTATATGCTATGTTTAATATGTATATATATTTTTTAGTTAATTTCATTTGTGTATCTTTGAGGATGACGACAAATTAGCCGTTGAAACGCGTTTGAAATAAAAAAATTGTATATTTGTGAGTTGTACCATATTTTTATTCTTTAATTATAACTTTCACTCACAAGCCAGCTCGAATATTATTTATAATAATAATAATTAATTTGTGCCACCATTCTAAAGAAAATCGATATTTTACGATTTTTAAAATGAAAATATTATAAAATCGTTATTCCTCAAAACAGAAAAGCAGCGGAAAATGACTGCAATAGGCCCGATTAGTTACAAGCCCTACCTGCAAGTGTAACCCGGGATTAAAGTGTTTAATTAATAACAAATGTAAACAGAGGGCTGTTACTGGTTAATGGGTTTACATTCACTGTTTGTTAGCTTTGGATTTATTGAATACGTCAAGGGAGAACCTGATAATTTGTACTTAAACTAACATTATTCTCATATCTTCATGGAACCTAAGCTATAATGTATTTTAACAATAGTATTATGTTAAAGTCTCTATTATTATTGATAAAACTAATTACTTTCAATGCTTGCAACTCTTTTTCAAAATGTCGTAGTTTTGTATTATTTTCTTTACAAGCTATATTTCATTTTAATTTGTCTCCAGCCATACCGTTACAGTTTCTTCTGTGTGGTTACATATAAATGTGTTAAGTAAAATGGGTACTATAAAAGGTGTTGTCGGTTTTTTGTACGAGTGAAAACACGCATTTCTCAACACAGGTTTTAAAATGTATTGCATTTGTGTTGAGGTTATGTGAACCTTTCTTTCACACATCTGAAACTTGGTTTTATGAAGCAACAAGCGATTATGATGCATGTGTCTCGTGTTAGCAGTTTAAGGGGGATACCAAACGACAGCTGTTGCAAAATAGGGCTTCTCCAATTGACCATTATGAATATTCATGCCTAATAACGAGACGTCATTTTTGGGATCATAGGGAATAACAAATCAGGGACATATAATCACTGGCTAGATAATTTAAGGTGCTTCAGTGTGTAAAGTATATAGCCCCATGCATGACGTATATCTACTTCTTCGGGGCATTAACGAGGTGTTACAACTTGCTAAAGAGTTGTTACAACTTGCTAAAGAGGTGTTAATGAGGCTTAACGTGTAAGTTAAACCTCAATTTAGAAGGAAGTACAAGTGAATGGGATATGAAATTAGATATGACAGAGAAAATGGCATAATAATCCCACGGTAGTAGCAACACGAAACGATTATAGCATCGCGTGAGTAGGGTCTGTTATCAGAAGTAGACATCGTCTCAACCGCATTAAGTACCGTAGTCCAATGATTTTACACTTATTCTATCCTAGTTTATTCACTTTATTGGAAGTCTCAAAACCAGCGTATACCCACTCTTTAATGGGTCGTAATGTGGTGTTTACTCGTGATACCTCCTTTTAAGAATATAATGAAGAATAGATAGCACTAAGGAAATGGAATAATGATCTCTTTGTACTGAAAACTAGGGGAGAATATACTATCGCTTGGGTAGTTTGTTTACCTGAAGTGATCTTGCTCCCAACCAGTGAGAAGAGAGATGACTACTGCTACTGGGCACAAAAATGACAACGGAAACTACACTTCTATTATTAAAATCTAGCGTAGTTTTGAGATGAAACCTCAAGTCTATGATGTGTATTGGGTGTCTGTTGTAAAATGAGGCTAATTAGTTTTTCCAAAATTTTAAGGGACATGTGTCTACGTTATATATATTTTTTTCACATAATTTTGACATTTTCATTGTAGCTCTTTGTGCATATTTTTAACCTGTAGGATTGAATTTAATCCGGACACATTTATTTAAAAAAGTCAGTTTATACAATCTGTATTAATCGGTAATCGATAAATCTTAAAAGTCCAAACATCTTTTATAAATTCTCATTCATATTATTAACTAAAATAATTACAATACATTTATATTACCGTCAATATAGTCTATAGTAGTTTATAGTCTATAAAGTAGAACGGAGCGTCAAATTGCATAAAATTTATCTTTACCTTGAGAATACTAAGTTTTGTTCCGTGTTTGTTGCAATAAATATAACATAATAATGGTACAAACAATAATGAACTCTTTCATTGTTGTGATTGCAATGGAACTCTCGATCTGTTTCAAGCGAGATTGCTAGGTTTAATGATCGTAACGAAGAGCTTGAGCTAATAAACTCAACAACTACACGACCTTAGCACTAACGCGCCACTTCACCGTTACAATAAACTTTGCATTTTATTTAACAATAAAGTTTTGTATCCTGTTTGCCAGAATAAATGTGTAGCTGAGGCGAATAAATGTACCTGAAGAAAATGGAACATTTTCGGCTGAGAAAAATTGTTACACCAGCCGTTTTGGATGTTAATAAAACTCCAATAAATGAAAGATAACCTTACAAAACCGACTGCTAGCGCTACAATCGGTGTTATTATGAATCATTGTTCGTTTATTCCAAGTTAACAGACGGACATTTACTAAACAAGAAAATATGATTTTGTAAAAATGTTTCCGATCATAAGAATAAACGAACAACCCAGTTAAATTTATGAAATAAAAGTATTTTTTATAACAATAGAACGATGGAGCCATATGACCAAAAGGCCAAGGACTAGCGTTGACTAATAAAAAAAGATTTTTGAATATACTGAGAACGGTGAAAGAATAAAACGTTGAAAATTGGGAAAATACAAGCGCGCAATGAATAATTTCTAATTTACATCTTAATAAACAGATTTTTAAATATATACTTTTGTAGGCGTAAATAGCACTTTTTCTATGGAAATATAACGTTACATTTCGTCAGATATACGCCAGGGAGGGACTTCTCCTGAAGATTCCGACGGCCATTCTTAGAAAGACTTTAACGCTAACAGCTGTTTTAGTTTGCACTTAGAGGTTATTTGGAGGTTACATGGAATAATTTTTAAACTCATCGTTTATGTTCACAAAATATCAAAAAGTAAAAATTCAAACAATACCAGTTTTTAAAGCATGTTTTCTTTCTTTCTATATTTTACTTTGTAAGTGAAATACATTACTATGTATACTTTACATTACAATTAAGTAAAATGCATGTTAAAAACAAAAATATTATCTTCTAAAATTTAATGATAAATAAAATCGTTTAATTTATTCACTTGGTAACTATATAATTATTACTGGTTGTTAATAACAATTGACATAAATTGTAAAAATCATTTTAACAAAATGTATAAGACATATAAAAAAAATTATAGCTAAGGAAATATTTAGAAAATTTAATTGTCTGTTGTAGTTTAATTGTAAACAATTCCGATATTTATTTTAGAATTATTATTTTATATTGATATATTTTATTATTTTCTACAGATAATTAGAACCTCTTAAAAACACTGACTTTATGTTAGGTTAGATTAGGTTAGGTTAGGTTGATGGTGAACATCAACTTAATTTGCTGAATTTATTTTCAAATCTAGCATCAAGGTTAACATGAATTTCACACCTTAAATCATCCCAGTAAACGCGCTTACACGCAAACACATCTTAATTAACGCCCGTTTCCTGATACAAACACACACGACAAGCCTAAACATTCTAAAAGTTAGTTTTTTGTTTTTAAAAACAGAAAATAATTTTTATTTTGAATATTTTCGAGGGAAACTGATCTGTCTTAATTATTATTATTATTTTTTTTTAAAGTTAATGAGCATTTTTGTTGCATTGAGTTATTGAAAATTTATAGATACCTATTTCTAAATAATTATAACCCGACATTTTTGTAATCTAACTGTGAATATATATTGGCATTTATAGTGTTGTAATGAGTTTGAGTAATATTGAACTAAACAAACATTACGAGAACTATTATTTCACAGCGTACGCCTATTGTGTGATCTGTTAGAATTTCAGTTGAGAGTAAATTTAAATTCCAAATGAAACTATACGCTATGTTTCCAAGTGAGGTGGCAAATTATCCTGTGCAATAATGACATAATTCTGGTGGGTTTTCCATCCAAAGCGTTGTGATTTGACTTGAATGTGCAAGAGAACTAAAGAGACTATTAATTCAAATGTTTTTGATTTGAAAGAGGTGAAACCATGCGAGAGTTATTTAATTACCTGCCCTCATAGGACTCGCCAGCTGGAAATTTTTAACATCAAAGACTGGTATAATTTTAGAAATCTGGGTTTAATATTTCTTTTACTAATTTTCCAACTGAAATAATTTTCAGAGTTTAATTTAATTACTAAAATTAGACACGTAGAACTAAAACTATGTAGGAAATACATGCGTGAACGTGTTCCTAAAGTTTTATTTCAGTTTTATTCTGAACGTGATTTCTATGTTTGGTAATTTTATTGTATCCTCGACATCTGAAGCAAGTTATTCAATTTATTATTTATTGTTACATATAAATTATATTTTCTCCAACTTTGGAAACTTTATATAATTTCTTTTTTCTCCTGCGTAAATATTCTTAATTTAAAAACCAGCAGTAACCCCCCCCCCCCATTTTTGCTGGATCTCACAGGCCCTGGCCGTAGTTATCGAATAAATACGTTAGCGGAAGGGTATCGCTACTAACCACTCATTACATCAACATTTTTCGGGCAAGAGTCAAAATTGGTGTGCGGAAAGCGAAGGTTTAGTGAATCGTGTCCCTTGGCTCTATATGAAGAGTTTGTACAAAATGCTTTGCATTCGCATATTTTTAATGCCTAGAATACGTTGAACGACTTTCACAAATGCTCTCCATGTAGATAAATTCTGTGTCTCAGGTTTCTATATTCCATCCGGTAAAACTTCCGTCGTTCAAACTTTAGTTAATTTCGGGAGAAATTCAATCATTTAAAGAAATGCTGAAGCCGTTTCCTTCATCCATTCATTTGTGTATATTTTTCATAAGCCTCAGCTTGATATGAAGTACTTTCCTAGGGTCAATGACAGGGTTGTTCTTTTACACAGTAAATAGGAAGTTCTATTTACTCTTTTTTCATTTTAAAATTTTGTTCTCTTGCTCTAATAACTCATGTGCATAAAAACTAACCACCTTGTAAACAAATAACAAACAATAGCTATAAACTAGGTCTAAACAAATTTGCTAACTAAACTCGTCATTTATTTTATATTGATTTACATAATCATATTTAACTGCGTAGCAACTGGGTTTATTGAATCTTTTTAAAATTCCTTTGTGAAAATAAACTGAGATTAGACTGTGTTTGGAAGAATCTATAAATATGCACCATTCTCAAGGATAATGGTGTACTCCAAGTTCCTTTATCAAAACCCGAATATCAAAGCAAGCACGTAGACTGCCTTCCCGTTTATAAAATACTAAATTTCATTTACCATCTTAAAAGATTTTATGCTTGCATTTTCTGCTATAAAGTTTCACCCCTGTCAGTTTTGTAATCTTAAATAAGTTCAGCTTGTTGCAAAAATAGGCTTATATCCGAACCAACTCATTTAGTTCATCTTGACGCGTAATGTTTTTGCTTCATATATAAATTAAGGACTTTTATAGAGGGCACAAGGCATAGTTCGGAATTTATACATTACTCTTCCCAAAACGATTCTTTTCGTTATAACTCCATTCTTTGTGATTTGGTTTCGTAAGTAGCTTAAACTTTTTTATTATTCAGATCTTGAGTTTCACTATGAACATTAATGTCATTGTCACTAATATCTATGTCATTAAAATCATTTTTTCCAATGGTCGAGTGGGCATCTGCAGGCTTCCTCATGAAGAACAGATCCAATCGCAAAAAGCACATTGCGGTAATCAGTTTGATGTTGCATTTTTGAACAAGCTTCTGTATTAGTCAACAAAAACAAGCAGTCATTAATTTGGTTAGATGGCTCAAGCCAAATCATATGAACAGCGAATAGTTCTGTGCTTCATCCATTGAAAGAGAGTGACGTAACGGCCAAAAGAACTAAAAGTTTCCTTTGATATGTTTTTTACAGCTTTTGTCCTTCTTAACTCTAAAACCATACACAAACATACTAGTATTAGGTGAGGTTTTACAAGTTGGTAACGCACATGTACACACATCGTTTACACAAATTAAAAAACAACACAATTTATTCAATTTCGGTCAATTTAACGTAAGTATGCTTACGTTTGTAAGCATACTTGTGATCAAATTTAATCTCCCTTCCACTACTACTAAACAAACAACAATAATAACAGCTGTCTATTCTTCCACAACTGGGCACCAGTGTTGCCTACAGTGTGTTTAGACTACAAAATAGTCGAATGAATATAGTAAGTTAGGATCTGTGAATAGTAGGGACATTTCTAGTAATTTATCAATTGTCACACAAAGATTATATCGTGTTTTGCAATACGATGTACGTTGCAAAACCACTGTTTAACAGAATATTCAAAGGAAGATAAAACATGATTCATTAGGATTAGAACGTTTATATTGAGTTACACAATGTATTTTAAGCAGCTTGCACAAGATTGGTTGCACAACATTCTACGTGTGCTTACTCGTAATCAGCTTACTCTCTAAGAGTTACAAGACTTACTATTACAATACACATACTATTATAAACGCAACGGATTTATAGTTAAATGTTTTGCAGCAGAAGGAGAATGTAACAGATTGGTAGTCCTGAAGTGAGCTGGAATTTTGAATATTATTTATTTACTTACCGCAGCGCCGGGATAATATATATTTTGTTGGTAGTATTTAGATCTGCACGAGATGTTGCACGATACCTGTTTGTTCCTAAGAACTAAATATTGAATGTTACATCACCTAGTTTCACTGCTTATCTTAGCGTATTTTATTTAAATTTAGCAATAGCTATCACTTTTATCTTATCTGAGCATCTCTCAGGATATCTTTAGCGCAGGTTATGTTGTTTTCTGGTTTTTATAATTTTTAGGCTCTTAAACAAGATATGTGCTTGCAGGTTAATTACTTTGTTAATATTTCCTCCTTATTTAGTTGGCACTTATAGGTTCCCTATATCTTCATGACATTCGGCAGTTTCCACATATTGCAAGCATGCTCCAAATCCATTTGACCCGGTTATCTCAGTTGGTCTGTAAATGGTTTTTAATTATTCTAAGCCAAACATTAATACTGATTTAAAGAACAGAACCCTCACGTGATTTGTCTTGAGTAGTGAAATTACTAGATACAAAAAAATTGTTTTTCAATTATCACATTCTTATAATAAGTACATTTTATATTTTGTGTTGTGAAAACAATGCTAGTATATTTCCTCATGATTTTATGTACAGGGTATTTCATGCTCATCTCTAACAGGTAGTTCACATGCGTTGATGATATATGGGGAAGTGACTGTCACAACACATCCACTGCGTAAATCATTTACTTTACAAAATATTGCACAAGATAACAGTAAAAAAGTCTGTATTCTGTTGCCTCTGCACCGAATGTCAGCGTGATTCTACAATGCCAGTAGATTTTCTACTGTTCTCTATGTCATATTATGCAATAAATTATTATCTATTTGATGTTTAATAAATTTATTGAAATATTTATATAAAAAATAGTTTAATATTTGTAAATGTCTAAACTTTAAAATGTCTTTTCTTTTAGCCTTTATTACGATTTTTTTTAAACCTAATGTCTTTTGAAGTTGGGAAATGACTATTATTGAAACCCAATAATAAATCTTAATATAAAGCAAAGTTATAATTATTATAAAAAGTATTTTCTAGACGAAAATGTTCCTTGAGTTATCATTCTCCTAATGGATCCTTCACTCGACTTGATTGCTTATTTTTATTTAGCAAATCTGCAGAGCCCAATATTATTTATCATCTATATAAAATTATTTAAATAATTCACTAAATATCACATATTAAAAATTAACTCTCATAGTCGAGGTAATTCAGTGTAACATGTCAGCAGGTATTTTTAAAGATTAGGAAATGTATGCATATTCAAATCATATAGCAGGATACAGACCATATATATATATATATATATATATATATATATATATATATATATATATATAACATAGGTTATTCAAATACAAGAATATTGATTAGTTTATATTCAAAGCTTTTCGTCGATAAATTTCCAAATATTGAAAATATGAAACTTATAAAAGAAATTGATAAACGATTAAGAATGAATATATATGAGGCATTCAAAATATATAAATACAATAATAATAACAAATTATTAAAAGAACAAATACAAATACATTCCAAATTTGATACTATATTCAATGTCTTTAATGTTACAGCAACAAAATAAACTTGGAAATTTGTATAAATTTAGCAACAATTCTATTTCTAATTTAACATATGTTTTAGGCCTATAGCTTGCATTATGTATTATTCATTCCTCATGATGTTGGTACTGTTAACCAACGAAAAGCTTTGAATATAAATTAATAATTGTTCTTGTATTTGAATAACCTATGTTGTTTTAGATTTGTAAACAAGAAAACTTATTATATATATATATATATATATATATATATATATATATATAAAATCATATGAAAGGTAATATAACTATAGGTTTAAGTAAACGGACAATAAACTATTAAGTAGGCCTAGCCTTTGTTGAGTTACAAATTGAAGAAACTATATTTAAAGGTTGAATATGCATTTCATTGTAGATATTCTTCAAACACAAGCTAGTTAAAACTTTAGTTACACAATAAATGAGCTTCAATAACTGTGGAATAAAATTGTAATTGTACATTTTATATACGTTGGTGTCTTCCATTTCGTTTAATGTCGCCAACCCCATTCCCTTGATACAATACAGTCATTATGATGGGCCACGGAAAATACGGACAAATTCACTGGTTACGACCACAAGAACGGAAATAATTTGTTACATTAAAAAAAAATAATAGAAACAAAATGTTTTTAACGCGAATTACTACTCAAGCCAACAAAGAAAAATGTTATTTCAATTACTTTTTACGAAATAATTACAAGCAATATAAATGAAGTAACATATGCGTTAGACCAGTTGTTCTACTACATAACCTATAACATAAAATCAGGTATTTTATGAAAACATATGTTGTACCTTTTTTTAAATCCAAATGGAACAAAATAACTATATTGCATACTTTTCCCACATTGTGAAAGATTTTTCTCCATCATATATACATAGTATACACACACACACACACACACACACACACATATATATATATATATATATATATATATATATATATATATATATATATATATATATATACATATATATATAAATTTAAAATATTTCAAAAACAAGAATACTTTTAATGAATATATTCATTCAAAGCTTTTCGCCTATAAAATCTTCAGGAAAATAATTATCTAATAAAATATTTTTACAAAATTAAATCATATGTGCTACAAACGACCATATGTTTATAAGTATTGCACTTTATGTAATTTTTTCTATAACATCAATGACCTTATAAATAGTTTGGTGCCTTGATCTCACTTGAATTTGTTTATCAATTAATTTGTCTTTAACTTTATGCTTATAAATTTCCAATGTTTCAAATATATTCATTTTTAATCCTTTATTTAATCCTTTTATTAATTTCATATTTTCTATTTCCGGAAACTCGTGTCCATTATTAATACAATGCGTAGCTAAATTTGATTTGTATATGTTTGGTTTGATTCAAGCGTTTAAATGCTCGTTGTATCTTTCTTTTAATTTCTTTTTTGTTTGTCCTACATATAATGTATTACAAGTCTGACATTTTATATTATATACTCCATTTCTTTCGTGCATATTATTTTGATTTTTGTTATTGTTTATTAAATTTTTAATTTTATTATCAGTTTTATATAATTTGTAAATTTGTTTCTTTGAATAATCTTGTAATTTTATTTATTTCGTTACCAGTGAATGTAAATGTTGTCCATATATTTTCTCCCTTATTAGGTACAAAGTTATTTTCGAGTTTCTGTTTTCTTATTATATTATTATTTAATTTATCTGTAGTTTTTCTTTTATATCCATTTTCTAAACCAATTTGATATATTATATTTTTCTCTTTTTTTTGATCATTTAAGTTCATTAGTATTTTGTGCATTCTATGTAGTAAATTATAAAGCGCTGCCATTTGTTGGTTGTATGGATGATTTTAATAGGAATAATTAGGTATTGTTTTATTTGTCTGCGTTGGTTTTCTATATATATTATATTCAAATAATTCATTATTTCTAGTAATTGTAATATTAGAATAATTATTAGATAATTATTTTCCTGAAGATGCTGGTACTATTTTATCGGCGAAAAGCTTTGAATAAATATATTCATAAAAATTATTCTTGTTTTTGAAATATTTTTAATTTATTAACTACATTACAAGAAAACATATCACCATATTTAATATATATATGGAAAATGTGAACTAAAACAAAGAACTGAATAATAACACAAATCCTTTTTTTTATTTTGATAGGTATATGAATAAAAAACGTATGTATATATACGTTGTAAATTAAATTCCAATGACCTTGTCTATTTTGTTAAATATTATTAATCACAGAAGGTCTACTACGTATTTCACGTCAAAACCTCCTGCAAATATATTCGTCTGGGAGAGATTAACGAACATTTTTCAAGAGCTATATTTCAAATAATACTTGAAAATACTAAACATCAAGTTGTATGTTGCAAATGAACAACGCTCGTCAGTTCGTTTCATATTTATCTAAGCTCTGCTAATTTGACGCAATGCAGTATTACGAATGGTTACCCTAAGGGGAGCTATATCGATTGCATAGATACGAGCCACGGCTCTACTGATTTGTTAAGTGCTCTTGCATTCCATGTAATCGAAACAACGATCAATGAATTAGCGCGAGTCCTACAGTTTTAAATGCGTACAACAATCCGCATTTGCCCAAGGGAGACGTTATTTACCCCCTCCATCACATATTATTGTAAAGTCCTTTCATCTGGGTATAGATTGCTGATGGACATTTTTCTACGATTCCGCAATTAAAGATTTGGTCCTAACAAGTACAGATTTGTTCCTCAAAAGTAAAGATTTGTTCCTTGCAAATAGATATATATATAGAGGATCTTGGAAATATTACCGCATCCGGGGGCATTTATATATAGATTGCGTTTAAACAAACATTCAAGCTTTTCACTCATCATTTTACCACCATTTTTATTATTATAAAAGAAGAAAATATACCAATACTTTCTACCATTGGTGACCTTTTTTCCAGGATGTAATAAAGAATGTTAGGATTGTCACAAAGGACTACTCCCAATCCTTCTTGCCGAAGCAATTAGCAACAATTGTTTTACAGCATTATTTCGAATACCGTTATTAATTCCTTTTAAAAAATCGAAAAACATATCTCTTGCTTGCAACGAAGCGGAACAGTTTTAGCGTTTAGCAGGTAGACCAGGGGTTCCCAAACATGTTGGGTCCACGCCCCCCTACTATTGAAATGAAATTCTCCCACGGCCCTTTACACTATTATTAAATGGTATGGGCATAAGAAAAATAATCAAATACTATATATATTGAAAAAAAAATTATCTATATATACTATCACAAGAAACATGATATACCATTTTAAGTTTTAATTTGCAAAGTATATTTTAACGAATGATAAGACGAAAATCTGTTAGTGAGATGCTTGAGCTTGCATTTTTTACACTAGCATGCCTATTTGAGATTGTGTTTTAGTAAGGGCACAGCCTAAGTCCTTGAAAACATCAAATTTGTTCCTATAATATAAAATATATTTGATATATCTTATTATTTTCCAACTGTTCTCGCGGCCCCCCTGATTTGCCTGAACGCCTCTCAGTTTGGCAACCCATGAACTAGACCTTTCTCTACGCCGTGGTGCAGAGTAGGTCTAATTCTGGTAAACCACTCCACAGAGCAAACTTTCCTCTATTCCCAACACTATAGACGCATCATGTAAGTAAATTAGTCTTGACAGATCAATGTCCGTTTCCTTCATCCTTTTTTACAAAGGGAAAGACTCTGTCTCTGTGACCCCATTTGGAGTTTATGCCTACTCGTGACGCCATAATCCCTTTATATCCTGTACTATGGGGTTTAATCCTTCTATCTGAATCCTATATATATTCACAATCTTTTGCCATTATTCGAAGTGAATTGTATAGTCAAACCAGTTACAAATTATTAATCCGCAAATAATGGGTTTGGCGGTTAAATTCATCCTTACTTGTAAAGCAACAAAAATAAAAGCAATAAGATTAGGCTGTATATGCAAACGAAGTGAAAGTATTATCTGAAAAAAAAAGTTTCTTAGTAAGGTAAATGACTCTTACATACTGGTGCCACCGGTAGTGGCATCAAGCCCCTCGCCTCGGACCTGACGCTAGTGACCCGGACAGGAGTCACGAGTTTGAGGTTGGACCCATAGGGGCAGATGTATCATTAACTGGACTATAGATTTTCCAAGCTTTATAGTTAAAACTGTGTTAATTGACAAAGGAGATAAGAGCTGTGAGACTAGGTGCTCCTTTTCCCCACTCTTCTGTTTCAACTTCTTTTTACGTCTTCAACCTTTCTCAAAGCACAGTCACATTGAATAAAAAACAGCATATTTTTATATAGTATAAATAAGAAACAAACAAAAAACATTCTGTAACACAATTTTACTTTTAAAGTATTATCTTCCTTTTAAATAGTGTAGTTACAGCTACACTAAAGTTTAAACACTAGCATACATAAGGAGTTTAGTATTCTATTTTATTTACCTTTATGCACTTTTCTATGTTCTCTGATAATTAAATATTCATCAAAATGTCAACTCTTGTATTTACTAGCTACATATATGTTAGACATTATAATTGTGGGGTAGTTTGATGAGTTACAGATGGTGATTTTGTTGTTTATTTTCTTTAATAAAACGACGATGGATAGCTCAAACATTCCTAATAATTATCAATAATGAAATTAGTTGTTATAATTATTGTTATTTGATAATGGCTTCAGCTAGACCTACAAATTCTCACTAAAACACTTGCACACTCGAGCAACCTGAATAAACAAAAAATAAGTACTGCCAGGCAGAAAAATAGTATCATATCCAGTGTAAGCGTACTTGTATTAATTAATAGCGATATCAAATCTGATTTTCTCAATAGGTATATCAAACGTATTGGAAATATTTTCGTAAATAAAATACAATTCTGTAAAGAAATTGGGAATACAAATTCATACAATAATTTAAAGCTTTGAAAACAATTTTATTAAATTTATCGTGAAAAGGTATTTACGTACACTTCCGAGAAAGACCTTGCCGGAGCTGTGTTTCACCTCCCCTACCCCAGCACCAAAAGCGTTTCGTATCCCTGACCTAATCTTATCTATAATTCACCATAACCCTTCTACATCCTCCTCGCAAACGCTGTCAGAATGCAAATCCTCTCGGTGAACTTCATGTGATATGTTAACAAAGCTAAACAGCATTTTGAATATTTCATTCTCCTCTAGACTAACGAGTTGTATGTAATGTATGTCTCCCACTATAAACGGTATAAACAAGTATTATAAAATAATATTATAAAGTATATTCCAACTGAGGTTAAACAAAAATATTATTTTAATTACCCTAAAGCACTATTTATGTAATTGTGTGTAACTTATTTTTTAAGTTTTATCTGCAATAATGTTTTTACATAGTAATACAAAATTGATTATATATATATATATATATATATATATATATATATATATATATATATATATATATATATATATATATATGGATATACATCATTCATGCAGAAAATCAAGACGCTAAACAAATGTGTTTAGACTCAATAGAAATGAACTATCAGGATTATTAAATGAAAAAATATTTTATATGTAAATGGTTTAAACATTTTCTGCAAAGACTGCATACAAATTATTTCCGCCGCAAACCGTCATAAATCGGCGAACGTATCTGTTGTGTTTGATATATTTTACGATTTAGCTCCGGTTTGTATATATGTGAGAACAAACAATGCTTTCCTTCACATTTGTCAACGTCTGTCTAGTTAATACAGAAACTGTCTTGAAATTGTTTCTCTTTTCCATCATGGCGTGTGTTGGACGCTAATAATGGATCTGTTTCACGTTTCTTCCTCTATGTAAGGTTCATTACGAGTCTCAACAGAATGGGTAGTGGTAATTTCATACCAACATACTATAAATAGTTTTATTTAAAATTTATAAGGGTCAAGATACAGTTCTGTCAGCATTCCTGTAGATTATAAAATACAATAAAGCAGTTATTTGTTTGGTCGTTGAAAGAACGGGTTTCTAGAAAAATGGAATCACTTCAGTAGGTTTGAAAAGGTAAAGAACTTACCACAAGGAATTTTAGCAATTTAATGTACTCTACGTCTCTAAGTGCATTACGGTACTTGTGCTTTATGGAGCGTGAATTTATCTGTTGCTCCACGGTGATACTCACCTGAAAAAGAACAAAAGTTTTACGTCTTTCTGTGACAATAAATATAATCTTACAGTAAAAGTAAATATATAATTTGCATATGTATGTATAATACACAACAACATACACACACACACACACACACACACTGCAACGGGGTGAAGGACCGTCGCAAGTGGGAAATAAGTAATTTCCTGTTGTTTAGAAATAAAGCTGTTTTTAAAATAGTCAAGTAGGGAATTATACAATTATTAAAGAGGGAAAAATTAAATAAAACAGTAAATAGAATAGTTAAGCCACATTAAAGAATGTTATAAAATGAAGTTGTAATAACTAACTAAATTTGAACATCGAGAGTGAAGCGAAAAAATTCTAAGTGCCTAAAAAAGCTATTTTTCGAACCAAACCACGTAGAACTTTCATCGACATTTTTAAAGAACCACAATAACCTAGAATGAACATTAAAGAAAACAGAATTCAAAAAACTTAAGAAACAAAAAAGTTACAGCCGTTTAAATAAAATAGACATTTTTCAGTGTTCTAAAATTAATTATCAAACTATGCAAGCTAAAACAGTTTCGTTGCCCGACTTGCCTGTACAAGGAATAAATCGAGCGATAGCAAACTTTGCAGGCGGGGTGCGGTAGGTGAAATTCACCGCTATATATACTTGGTCTCTAAGCCTTTAGAGACAGTCTGTAAAAATTTTCTAACACGAGGTGCCGCGGGACGCTATGCTGGACCGCGAGTAGAGACCGTCAGCAGGCCAGATGGACAATAACCTCAGCGCTTTCGACATCCAGGACCACCAAGGATGAAGGCTCCAGACTCAGCCTCCAGGACGCTCGAATAGAGGGAATCCACCACCGACGAACCAGGGATGGCGACTTCCGGTGTCCAAGGACCAGGGAATCCAGACGAGGGACCCCAAGGACCGGCAAGAACATCTTTGGCAAGTCATTTCCTTTATTCGAAATCATTCACGTCAAATTTAGTTAGTTAATTTTATTAAATTCAAACAAATTTGCAAGCTTAAAACAATGACTTCACTCTTTATAAAATTTTAATAAATTGTATGCTAAGTAAATGAATTTATGTGCTCAGAATATTTAAAATAATGAATATTAAAATTACAAAAGGTTTTTGGCCATAAGCCGTTTATTTAAAGAAAATGAGAAATTCTCGAATATTATAAATTTAAAAATTAAAGGTTACAAAATATGAATTTACCAATTCCATATAGGAGATAAAATATTATTATGTGTAATTTTGAAAATAATTTTATGTTATGTCTATGTTATTAATCTATATGTAAAGTATAATTTTTCAAAGCATAAGAAACGAGAAGTAACTCAGTGAATTGTTTCGCTAATATAATTGTGTAATATTTTGAAGGATAAATTTTCTTTTTTATTTCAATAAATAGAGTTAAATATGTCATAAAAATCAACATTATTTGCATTCCATCCTGTGTCAAACAACCAATAAAAACTGTTTAGCTTTTTCCAACTAATATAAAAATGATTATCAAATCAGTAAACAAATTTAATTAAATTTCATTGAATGGCAATAGATAAAGCCTAATGTTTTAAAGAGTGTCTCTCTACTAATTTAATGAGCTAGCCTAAAGATTAGTTGGTTTTTTGTAATAAAAGTCCAGAGATTTATCTACTGGCAGATTGTGTTTAAAAGGACACAGGAGCCTTTTAAAATAGGTATTTTTAAACACAATCATATTTTGCACGTTCCCTTGCTGTTTCTGCAGATCATCATCAGGTGGTAAGCCTCTGTGTTTTTTATGTGTATTATTCTAAATGTGTTTCTTTCCAGCTGACTATTAATTTGACATGTGTGACTATACTGAGACCATACACAGTTGATAAACTTATTTAGGAGGGTTTATATGTATTTTAAATAGTAGTCAGCGGGAATAGGCTTGTTGCGGGTTTGGCCCTACGAGCAGGAAACATACACTTAACTCTGGGAGTTTAGCACGGTTTTACCAGCAGGGTGATAGGCAGATATTTGGTTGTTTATAAATATGTTTTCTTGTAAACAATTAAATTCTAGTATTCTGCAAGAAAGGATTTAAACAACACAACAAAACGACCGCGTGGTGATGCGGTGGTAGGGACGGTAGAGGTTAGGTGGAGGTGGGGGGACGTTGCAGAATTGGCGCCCGGACGGTAGGGGCTTTGAACAGGTTCCCTATATCAAAATTGAATAATTAAATAATAGAAATGAATCGAGATAGTTTAAATAAATGAAGTCAAAATGTTTTAAATAATGAAATTAAATTTTTAAATAATAATATAAATTGAACAAATCCAAGAGCGTACTAATAAAATAAATAAATAAATGAATTTGAATAAGGATCTAGTCGAAAGAGCGGGTAGGAACCATCTGGCCTAAACCAAATCGAAAAGAAAGGAATAAGTACATAAATAAATAATTGAATATTAAATAGTAAATCAAAATGTCAAAACCCGAGATAGATAAATTGATGGCCTTTTTCAAGGCAAAGGAGGAAAAAGACAAAGAAGAGCGAGAGAAAGAGAAGGCGGAAGCGAAACGATTGAGAGAGGAGGAGAAACAATTGAGAGAGAAAGAGAAGGAGGAAGCAAAACAAAGGGAGAAAGAGAGAGATGACAAAGAAAAACGATTGAGAGAGGAGGAGAAACAATTGAGAGAGAAAGAGAAGGAGGAAGCAAAACAAAGGGAGAAAGAGAGAGATGACAAAGAAAAACAATGGAGAGAGGAAGAGAAACAATTGAGAGAGAAAGAGAAGGCGGAAGAGAAACGATTGAGAGAGGAAGAGAGGGAGGAAGCAAAACAGAGAGAGAAGGAGAGAGAAGACAAAGAAAAACAAAAGGAGAAGGAGAGAGAGGACAGAGAAAAACGATGGAGGGAGGAAGAGAAAATGGAAAGACGACATTTATGGGAGGCTTTCCAGGGAAAGTTCGATGACTACCAAAAAGAAAATGAGGCTAAGACAAGTCATATATATGAAAAGTTAAGCGAACATGAAACGGAAATAGAGAGATTAAAAACTAAAACGGAAACAAAAACGGCTAAATTAAATGAGAAAGTACAGGATATCCAAGAGGACATTAAAACGGTAAAGCAACAAGTTGCAAAGGTAAAGCAAACAGCTGGAGCGGGAATAGTAACACAAGTTTGCTTACCAAGGGTAATAGACAGGAACGGGGAGGCTACGTACCGTAGGATTGAGTTCTGGGGGAATGACAAGGAAGATCCAATGACATTCCTAGGGGAAATAGAAGATCTATTTTCTGAAATAGACAATACTATGGACGAGACTGCAAAATTAAGAATTGTAGAGCGATATTTGAAAGGGGCAGCGGATGCATGGTGGAAAGCCATAAAAAACAATACAGAAACTTATTCTGAATTCAGGCAGGAATTCACGGAGCATTTCTGGAGTTATCGCCAGCAGGATAGGGTACGCAGACAGATAAATCAAGGGCGCTACCATAATAATGGACCATACTCTATGGCAGAGTATTTTATTATGATGGTAAACAGGGCGAAAAACTTAGACCCGATAATCCCAGAGAACCATCTCATCTTCATGTTAATGAAACACTTTGGGAGTAACGTTCAGCTAGCTAGTGTGGGAAACCCCACAAGTAACATCAAACAAGCGATAGTTTTCCTACAACAGCTAGACAGCGTTACTGACAACGGAAATGGTAATGGGAACGCTCAAAGAAGTCAACAGAGGCAGGTTGCTCCAAACCAACAACCTAACCCTAACCCAAGGTCCCATGGTGATACCGCAAAATACCAAGAGACCAAGTATCCTAAAAACCCTCATCCTAAATCGCCTATCCCCGGACCAAGCGACCACAAGCCAAAAAACTAAATATAAGGATCTCTGGCAACAATCAGGGAGATAAGTTAACCAGGTTAGAGATCCGAAGCAATAAGAAACCAAAAATAATTCAGAGCGAGAGACCGAAGGAAAAGCCGGTTTACCATCATAATAAGATCAGGCTAGGCGGTTTTTCCATGTCTATTAGGGACGATTTGTTAGAGGAAAGAATTGACTCGGTTATAACACTAGAGAATATAGACCAGTGTCCAGTGATAGAGTGCGAAATTAAAGACCATAAGTTAATTGCACAAGTTGATACAGGTGCCCAAATGTCTGTGATTAAAACAGAAAAATACATAGCCCTAAAGCAAAACGGGAATTTATTCTATGAGCTACCTATAGCTAACGTAGCGATAGTCACAGCATTAGGGTCAACCTGTAAACGAGTCAAGTTACAAACAATGCTACCTCTAACATTAAACGGACACACAAAGGAATTTGTTTTCTTGATTGTGGACAATCTACGGGTTGACCTCATCTTGGGAGCAAATACTTTGTGTGCGTTAAAAGCCCGGATAAACATGGAGAGATCGTTCATGACGTATGAAATTGATGGATATCTGCTGCACCAGGAGTTTCTTGTATCGAATAATAATAAAAATAATATAAAACAAGAGATGGGATGTAATAAAATTAATAAAATAACAAACAAAAATACTAACAAAAATGTAATATGTTCCGACGTTACAAGCGGGGAACAGGAAATAAATATGATAGATTCGTCTTGTATAGACGGGCAAATTAACGACGGCAAATTAACACCTGTAGAGCCGACATTGGAGTGCCCGATAGTGAATAGCGTGCAGAAGGGGCTGTTCACGGGAAAGGATCAGGAAGATGGGTCCTTGTGCGAGTTAGGCGATGACAAACTAAAAAATAAACAAACACGAAACAAAAATATGACTAAAAATGTAAAATGTTCCACCGATACAAGCGGGGAACAGAAAATAAAATTAAAACAATTGTCAACGAATAAGGTTAAGAACGAGATTACCAAAAATTTAAATAACAAATTGTGCGAAAATTCGAGGAAGAGTGAATTATTAATCTGTGAAAGAACGGAATCAAGTAAGCTAACGGGCTTAAACAAAGCAAAAAATGGGTTAACCAAGCCTACAACAAACAAATTAAATAATGACGAGGGAGGATTCAACGAATTAAATAAAAATGGCTACAAGCCGAAACAAATAAAATTCCAACAAGTTAGGGAAAGACCTAATTGTCGGGAAACAAATCCGTTAGACTTAACAAGAATTCCAAAGCACTTTAATTCTAATCAATCTTGCTTGAAAACGAAGTCCAAATTGTTTGTTAAAAATAAATTTAAAAGTAAATCTCACCAGTATAAAAATTATCAAAATAAACCAAGTAAAAATAAATCAAAAATAAAAATAAAATACAGGAATTACGCACAATGGCGTAACACAAAACGCCGAAAGAAAACCAGAACGCGTAGAACGTATCTTAAACTAAATACGGTTAAATTGGAAAATACAAATAATCATTGCATATTAAATAAACAAGAAATGTTGAAGTTACCAGAATTGCTAAACAGTTATTCAGACGTGTTTAATGAAGAGTTTTATGAATGAGTAAAAAATATTTTAAAACTAAATACTATTAAGAAAGGCAGTACAAATAAATAACCGCTGTACTTTTAAATAAACCAGAATTGTCTAGGTTGAAATAATTCATAATAAAGTATTCAGATGTTTGAATGAAAGACCCACCGAGTCGAACAAATGTAAACAAAAGCTCAAGGTTAAGGGCAATCACTTGTGTTTGTAAACAAGGCCACAATGAAATATCCGGTGGACGGGCGGGGAACGAGTTTATAAAAACATTCCTTGCAACAAAATAAGCCGGACGTACCAAAATGTATTTAAAACAGGACAACGTCAATAGGATGTTCTACGGAAATTCCAAAAATGTTTAATGAGAAATGTTTAAGGGATATGAGGCAAACTCAGGAACAATAACTTGATTTGTTACGATTAATCAAACCAACTGTGTCAATAATTATAAAATATCTTGTAATGTATTCTGTAAAATTGTATATAATGTTAAAAACATTAAGAAGTTTTATGACAAGTAAAGGGATTTTACAATGTGATCTTTACACTGATTATAATAAAAATACGGAAATGCCAAATTAGAATATTGCTGCAATAATAGAACCGGTACGAGAGCGATAAGCTAAGTTAGGCAGGAATCAAATTGTCAGAATGATTAATAAACTGATTTAAAGTAAAAACAAGTATAAGCAGTAGTTGAATAAGGCTAAATCTAGACTTTCAGATTAGCTACTTGTTTGTAAAGAGACAAATGTTTAAAATCTAAAACAAACTATTTAATAACTAAACCAACATTACAAAAGTATTATTCAGGAAGTCTTTGTGTGCTGAGCAAACATTGGCGAGCTACCTCCAATGCTTAAATCAAACAAGCGGGTTAAATCAAGCAACAATCAGGAAGATAGCAGGCGAATCTTAATAGCTTGTACAACAAATACGCGGACAGACTTTTGCAAAATCAAACAAGAAATTTGTGTGCATGAAATAGTGGGTCGTTAGATCAGACTATCACTGTACAATATAAAACAAGAAAACTTGTGTACTAACGATCAAGGTCATAACAATTAGAAACTTTGCATTCAAATCAGAAGCAATCGAAATTTATCAAGTGGACTTCGATAATCTGGACACAAGCCAGTTTTATAAACTGTACAATCTAAAGATAGAGAATTTAAAAGGCAAGTTTCGTTCCGTTTTAATATGATAAGTAGAATTGTTGTCGTATTTTATTAGAATGTTTACAAGCCAGCTCATTGACCTTGCCAGGTAGTTTGGAATGTAGAATCCACGCAATAGTTAGCCGCTAGGAAAGGTTTATCGGAAAGTAAACAAATTAAACTCGATAAACTGTACTTCCACAGCTGACACAATAATACGTAATAGTTAAGATATAAATGGAATATGTTTAAAAAATAGTACTGTAAGATTAGTTAGGTTTTTAATTGCAAGTCATTGTTTTTAAAGCCATAACTAGTATAAAATGAAATTGACGTGGTAAATATATAAAGGAAATGACAGCCATCAGTGTGGTGAATGATGTGTAATTTGACAAAATAAAAGTTAGTGTAAACAAAAGTGACTAATAAATTGCTAATTGACTTGTGTTTGAAGTGTTTCAGGGTGAAAACTTCTCAAGAAACAAGAGAATAATAATAAGAAAATTTTGTAATAGAATAAGATAGTTTAAGTAATAATAAGATAAGGAATTGGTAAAAAACATTTTAACAAAGTAAAACATTTTTAACCTCTCAAACGGGGAAATTGCAACGGGGTGAAGGACCGTCGCAAGTGGGAAATAAGTAATTTCCTGTTGTTTAGAAATAAAGCTGTTTTTAAAATAGTCAAGTAGGGAATTATACAATTATTAAAGAGGGAAAAATTAAATAAAACAGTAAATAGAATAGTTAAGCCACATTAAAGAATGTTATAAAATGAAGTTGTAATAACTAACTAAATTTGAACATCGAGAGTGAAGCGAAAAAATTCTAAGTGCCTAAAAAAGCTATTTTTCGAACCAAACCACGTAGAACTTTCATCGACATTTTTAAAGAACCACAATAACCTAGAATGAACATTAAAGAAAACAGAATTCAAAAAACTTAAGAAACAAAAAAGTTACAGCCGTTTAAATAAAATAGACATTTTTCAGTGTTCTAAAATTAATTATCAAACTATGCAAGCTAAAACAGTTTCGTTGCCCGACTTGCCTGTACAAGGAATAAATCGAGCGATAGCAAACTTTGCAGGCGGGGTGCGGTAGGTGAAATTCACCGCTATATATACTTGGTCTCTAAGCCTTTAGAGACAGTCTGTAAAAATTTTCTAACACGAGGTGCCGCGGGACGCTATGCTGGACCGCGAGTAGAGACCGTCAGCAGGCCAGATGGACAATAACCTCAGCGCTTTCGACATCCAGGACCACCAAGGATGAAGGCTCCAGACTCAGCCTCCAGGACGCTCGAATAGAGGGAATCCACCACCGACGAACCAGGGATGGCGACTTCCGGTGTCCAAGGACCAGGGAATCCAGACGAGGGACCCCAAGGACCGGCAAGAACATCTTTGGCAAGTCATTTCCTTTATTCGAAATCATTCACGTCAAATTTAGTTAGTTAATTTTATTAAATTCAAACAAATTTGCAAGCTTAAAACAATGACTTCACTCTTTATAAAATTTTAATAAATTGTATGCTAAGTAAATGAATTTATGTGCTCAGAATATTTAAAATAATGAATATTAAAATTACAAAAGGTTTTTGGCCATAAGCCGTTTATTTAAAGAAAATGAGAAATTCTCGAATATTATAAATTTAAAAATTAAAGGTTACAAAATATGAATTTACCAATTCCATATAGGAGATAAAATATTATTATGTGTAATTTTGAAAATAATTTTATGTTATGTCTATGTTATTAATCTATATGTAAAGTATAATTTTTCAAAGCATAAGAAACGAGAAGTAACTCAGTGAATTGTTTCGCTAATATAATTGTGTAATATTTTGAAGGATAAATTTTCTTTTTTATTTCAATAAATAGAGTTAAATATGTCATAAAAATCAACATTATTTGCATTCCATCCTGTGTCAAACAACCAATAAAAACTGTTTAGCTTTTTCCAACTAATATAAAAATGATTATCAAATCAGTAAACAAATTTAATTAAATTTCATTGAATGGCAATAGATAAAGCCTAATGTTTTAAAGAGTGTCTCTCTACTAATTTAATGAGCTAGCCTAAAGATTAGTTGGTTTTTTGTAATAAAAGTCCAGAGATTTATCTACTGGCAGATTGTGTTTAAAAGGACACAGGAGCCTTTTAAAATAGGTATTTTTAAACACAATCATATTTTGCACGTTCCCTTGCTGTTTCTGCAGATCATCATCAGGTGGTAAGCCTCTGTGTTTTTTATGTGTATTATTCTAAATGTGTTTCTTTCCAGCTGACTATTAATTTGACATGTGTGACTATACTGAGACCATACACAGTTGATAAACTTATTTAGGAGGGTTTATATGTATTTTAAATAGTAGTCAGCGGGAATAGGCTTGTTGCGGGTTTGGCCCTACGAGCAGGAAACATACACTTAACTCTGGGAGTTTAGCACGGTTTTACCAGCAGGGTGATAGGCAGATTTTTGGTTGTTTATAAATATGTTTTCTTGTAAACAATTAAATTCTAGTATTCTGCAAGAAAGGATTTAAACAACACAACAAAACGACCGCGTGGTGATGCGGTGGTAGGGACGGTAGAGGTTAGGTGGAGCTGGGGGGGACGTTGCAACACACACATATATATATATATATATATATATATATATATATATATATCGCAATATGTTTTCTTGTGTATTAATAAAGAAATAAGTCAAAATACTAATACAAGAATTATAATTGAATTTACAATTCAAAGCTTTTCGTTGGCAAACAGTACCAACATCATCAGGAATATTAAACAATTAAATACTAGTAAATTCAATAATAATTCTTGTATTTGTAATTTGATTTATTTTTTTATATATATTAAAGAAGAATATATATGTTTACAAAGTAAACATAATATACTACAATATTTTATAAAGTTGTAGAAGGTTTGAAACCCCAGATAAATGTGAATGTAACAACGATATGACTTAATCTTATGGTTTCAGCTTGCATTAATTTTTTTGTGTTTAAAATTGGTGGAACTAATATCCAGCTACAATTTTAAAATATAGGCGTGTTGAAAATGTAAGGTGCCTTTTCAAATTTAGCGTATAAATCGATTTTCGAATTTTTCGATTTGTTGTGATTGTGCAAATGGGTTTAACATACTTTTACAGTTTTAAGAATATAGCATAATTTGTTTGTTTTTTACAGTTACAGAGGTTAGGTTTTCTTTCTGCTGCAAAATAATGGATCTTAATATTTGTTTTAAATGTTGTGGAAAGAGTAGAATTAACTGCGCCAAAAGACTTGAATTGTTAATATTTGTACACGATGATACTTCTTCATAATTAAAAAATATTTATATGTGGTAAACGTTAGTACAAGAAGGCCGAGAATATGCCAATGATGAACATCTGGACGCACCAGCATATGAAAAAAACGTTTAAGCACTGAAGGAAATTGTTTTGGAAAATCGCCTAACGACTATTAGAAAACTTGCTGAGGATTTTTGCATATCGGTTAGGTACTTGGAATGAAAGAAAAGCAAATCACGATAATGCACCTACTCACTCATCGCTTTTTGCTAGAGACGTTTGACCAAAAACGACTGCGCAAACATACCTCAGCTTCCAAACTTACTATATTTGGACCCTGCCACTCTTTCCTGTTCTTAAAGGTTTACACAACATTTTATACAAAACTTTTTAACCATATTTTTACAGCAGAAAATCACAACTACTGTGTTTATTATGAATTACATTCAAGTAATAATACACAATTATTTCCTTTAATTATATGGGAAGAGCTCTGGCAACACTTTGTCGTTCTGTGAGCAACGCAGAAAAGCTCCAACATAACAACTTGGCAACGCTGGAAAAATTTCATCATACTCATTTTGTATGTAATAAATCTAGCCTAAGTATAAAGTATGATGATATTTATTAATTGTTGAATATTTCAATATCATTTCTTCTTTTAGAACTTAAACGTATTTACTTCATAAGAATATCATTCAATATATTGGAATTTAATAATAAATCTATAATATTACCTTTCCCTACAAATATGCAGAACGTGAATAATTAAGAAAACTTTAGTTACGGAGAAAATTCGCTGCCAGAGGTGTTAAGCAAAGGAATATATATATATATATATATATATATATATATATATATATATATAATGAATAGTTACTATCTGGAGTACATCCGTTCATTCTGCAGTTCATAAATTCGCAGTTCCGACGTTTAGCTAGAATCTCATCCAGCACATATACGTATCAGCATGTATATATATATATATATATATATATATATATATATATATATATATATAAATTAAAAATATTTCAAGAAAAAAGAATACTTTTAATGAATATATTTATTCAAAGCTTTTCGCATATAAAGTAGTACCAGCATCTTCAGGAAAATAACTATCTAATAAAATATTTTTACAAAATTAAATCATATATGCTACAAAGCAACCATATGTTTGTAAGTATTGCACTTTATGTAATTTTTTCTATAACATCAATGACCTTATAAATAGTTTGGTGCCTTGATCCCACTTGAATTTGTTCATCAATTAATTTGTCTTTAACTTTATGCTTATACATTTCCAATGTCTCAAATATATTCATCTTCAATCCTTTATTTCATTCTTTTATTAATTTCATATTTTCTATTTCCGGAAACTCGTGTCCATTATTAATACAATGCGTAGCTAAATTTGATTTGTATATGTTTGGTTTGATATAAGCGTTTAAATGTTCTTTGTATCTTTCTTTTAATTTCTTTTTTGTTTGTCCTATATATAATTTATTACAAGTTTGACATTTTATTTTATATACTCCATTTCTTTTGTGCATATTATTTTCATTTTTGTTATTGTTTATTAAATTTTTAATTTTATTATCAGTTTTATATGTAATTTGTAATTTTGTTTCTTTAAATAATCTTGTAATTTTATTTATTTCGTTACCAGTGAATGTAAATGTTGTCCAAATAGTTTCTCTCTTATTAGGTACAAAGTTATTTTCGAGTTTCTGTTTTCTTATTATATTATTTTTTAATTTATCTATAGTTTTCCTTTTATATCCATTTTCTAAACCAATTTGGTATATTTTTCTCTTTTATTTGATCATTTATGTTCATTGGTATTATGTGTATTCTATGTAGTAAATTATAAAGCGCTGCCATTTTTTGGTTGTATGGATGATTTGAATAATTAGGTATTATTTGATTTGTCTTCGTTGGTGTGTGTGTATATATATATATATATATATATATAGAAACCTAACTATTCGAAGAATGTCTGGGAACAGTTGAGTTAGTATACCACGTCAGCAATGTAAAACTCTGGCTTTAAACCAGCAGAGTGCAATAAAAATGACCGCCTTCGTACTTTGGATTGGAAATAAATCTAACGTAAAGCCTGCTAAATGCTAACAAGTGCCCTTTATCTCGCTGCACGAGTGTGTATACTGCTCTAATTAAACGACGCTTTGTGAATACAGTCGAAAATGTGAAATTTGTATGTAAAGTTTAAAATTAAATGTATAAGGAAAATTCCAATAACCTACACTCATTCTAATAGGTATAATAAGAAACACTCTTGTCTCATAAAAACAAGTTACGGCAAGTTTTCAGCAGTAAAATATTAGTGACTAAATGTTGTGCACGGTTTTTTGTTGAAAACAAATTTACTTTAATGGAAACGTTTAGAGTTTTTAAAATACAATTTAATACAACGATCATCGTGTAGTTATTGCTTTTATGTTTATAGATGTATAAATTTTGCCTTTCTCGTCTAACAGTACTCAACTACATTTTACTTTCAACTATTGTCATATCATTCTTTATCATCACCGTTAGGATAAAAACAAAAAATATATGTTATAAACAGTTTTAATAAAAATAGCGACGACGGAAAAGCATTTGTGTAAAAGAGGAATTCAGTGATAAATAATAAATGTAAATATTACTTTTGTGCAATGCAAATGCCAGAATATTTCAATTTCAACGAACACCGCATTAATAAACGAGAGAGCAGAGTGAGATCATGAAATCATACATAAAATTTTAAAAGATAAAAAAGTTTTAGTATTTTCACTTTAGAGAAAATGAAACAAAGGCATATTTAAGTTAATTTGTAATACTAAGTTTGGGACATTATCTGCTACATACGTGTGTAGCTTCATAGTCAACTTTACATGACTTCTCAGTGACAACAAGAATACTTTTTATTTACACAGTTACTATTGTTATGTTTATTTCAGAAATTGTTCGTACCTACAGGACCTTACTGTTCAAAATTTGTGTTAATGTAATATTGGGTTGTTATTTATAGTCATGTTTATAAATTTGTTGAAACTAAAAGATATTTTTTTTTTGAAAATAAACAAAAATATTGAAAAGAATTATCGTATAAGTATAACATTTTGGATATAATAAAATAGTTATAGATATTGGTGTTTAATTTCGTTTACAATTCATTCTATTTAATAATGTACGAAGATAATCACTGAATATAAACGGACGTTAAATGGAAAATTATAAATTTATTGTCGTCAAAGAGGACGTTATTAAAGTTGTATAATAGGAAAACAGGAGCATAGAACCTTTAGAGTAAAATTGCAACTGATTTACTGTGCACAATATTTTGCTCTACATCGCAATACATATATTTTACTAATAAATAACGTACAAGAGTCACTTCAGGAGTAGAAAGTTCCCCCTAGAGTACCGTTGCAGCATACATATTTGTATGTTCCCATAAATACCAAATCAGAAATAATATATTCTGTTATTAAATATTTATGAATTATATCGAAGAAGAAACACTGCGTTTAAAGTTCTATAAGATATACTTAATGTTCCTCTTGTACTATACTAAGCATAGATTGGGACAAACATTTTTTACGCCAAAGGATTTTTTTATTTTCTCGGGGTTTTCCGCCAGAAGAAATCGATTGGCACCGTTTTTAACCTTAAGAAATTTCGGGATTCTGCGCCAGTGGATCCTAGAGTTCAAACCACGAAAAACGTTTTTTCCATGGATATTTGATTTTTTTGATGATTTTAGTAAGAATATTTGATTTTTTGATGGTTTTAGTAAGAATATTTGATTTTTTTGATGGTTTTAGTAAGAATATTTGATTTTTTTATGGTTTTAGTAAGAATATTTAATTTTTTTGATGGTTTTAGTATAAGAATATTTGATTTTTTTTGATGGTTTTAGTAAGAATATTTGATTTTTTTTGATGGTTTTATTAAGAATATTTGATGTTTTTGATGGTTTTAGTAAGAATATTTGATTTTTGTGATGGTTTTAGTAAGAATATTTGATTTTTTTTATGATTTTAGTAAGAATATTTGATTTTTTTGATGGTTTTAGTTAGAATATTTGATTTTTTTGATGGTTTTAGTAAGAATATTTGATTTTTTTGATGGTTTTAGTAAGAATATTTGATTTTTTAAAATGTTTTAGTAAGAATATTTGATTTTTTTGATGGTTTTAGTAAGAATATTTGATTTTTTTGATGGTTTTGGTAATGAGAAATTGATTTATACAGGTCTCGACTTTTTGAAATCTCAGGATTCCGCCCCAGCGGCTCCTAGAGTTTTCATCCCAGGAAACACGTTTTATTTGCCCAAGGATTTTTGTTTTTATAATTTTATGGGGGTTTCTGCCACGGATAATTCATTGTCTCTGATCTATTGGGAAAATTTAGGATTACGCTCCAGTGCCTATTAGAGTTTTCATGTTGGCCTTATGGAATTCTATTTTTACCGCCATACACTCCACACACACCCGCAATGAAATATGGAAAGACCTTCTGAACCGTTGTTCTAATGCTCCTTAAATGTCAACAGACAACCCGAACGATATTAAAGTTAATATCACGATATGATACGAGTTTATATTGTGTACTAATTTGTATTATATTTTGTGTATATAAAATGTGTTTTTAATGCTACTCCATGATAACAGACAAACCAAAATATATGGAAGTTGATATGTACATTATGATATATTGTGTACTAAAATATGTTTATTTTGTGTATATAAAATGTGTTTCTAGTGTGCGCTAGTAAATATTTTTTTTGTATTTGATTTATTTAACTAGCCATAAATTACCTATCTTATCCGAGCGAAGCTCGGTCTCCCAGTACTTAATGAGAAATTGCAAAAACACAAGAAAAATAGATATTATAAGACAACTTACCAAGGGGTTGTAATTCTTTAAAGGATCTGAAATGCAATAACATAATCTAATTGTATTTAAATATTTGTAGTCTTTTCATTAACAATATACTCGTATTTGGGATCCCCATTTCTGTCTAATTAAAGTAACTCTTGTGTTAATTATTAATTTCTGGAAGTTTTAGGTTTCTCATTATTTTTAAATGATATAAATACACACGAATTATTTTAAATTGATTAAGCTCAATTAATCTCAATTGATTAAAGTTAATATCACGATATGATACGAGTTTATATTGTGTACTAATTTGTATTATATTTTGTGTATATAAAATGTGTTTTTAATGCTACTCCATGATAACAGACAAACCAAAATATATGGAAGTTGATATGTACATTATGATATATTGTGTACTAAAATATGTTTATTTTGTGTATATAAAATGTGTTTCTAGTGTGCGCTAGTAAATATTTTTTTTGTATTTGATTTATTTAACTAGCCATAAATTACCTATCTTATCCGAGCGAAGCTCGGTCTCCCAGTACTTAATGAGAAATTGCAAAAACACAAGAAAAATAGATATTATAAGACAACTTACCAAGGGGTTGTAATTCTTTAAAGGATCTGAAATGCAATAACATAATCTAATTGTATTTAAATATTTGTAGTCTTTTCATTAACAATATACTCGTATTTGGGATCCCCATTTCTGTCTAATTAAAGTAACTCTTGTGTTAATTATTAATTTCTGGAAGTTTTAGGTTTCTCATTATTTTTAAATGATATAAATACACACGAATTATTTTAAATTGATTAAGCTCAATTAATCTCAATTGATTCTTAAATAAAAGTAACTTGGAAAAAAATAAAAAAAATTCTCACATATCTACAGTATTTATTAATTCTATATTTAATAATTTATCGTCAATCATAACACCCATTTTATTAGAAGCCGTTTACATTTTTAATTACTATTGCCCACTAATTTTCATCAATCTTCAACTGTAAAACTTTATTTTATTTTTATTCAGAACGGAGTACTTCTAGTTGTTCCTTATCGAAGATTGCTCATTTAGGTTAATTATTAAACTTCATCAGAATCTATTTATATTCTACTATTAGCAAGCTTGTTCCTGTAATATATAATTCTAATTTAATACAAATAATTATTAAAGCAGTCACAAGATATATTGTACATTTATGTACGTTCATATTCCTCTTTCTTCAATTACGTTATCAAAGATACCAAGTCGTTTACCTTGAGCAGTCTTTGTGTAGACACTTACATTTTATTTATTTTTAATAAAGATTATATTTTGCTTTTATTATATTTTGCTCAGGTCGATTCTTATATTTTTTTAAAAAGGAAGTATTTTAAATTTATTTAAAACACAACCCGAATTAAATGTTAATATTATTTACAGAGGTAAAAAATACAAAAAACTACAACAGTGTAATATTTTATGAATATTTGTTTACGTACATTCATATAATCGTTGTTAAACTTTGTGTTTTTATTTTATTTTTGTTTTTACGCCTGTAACTAAGTACTCTTTCAATAATTGAGTACATTTTTCCTAGTAGTGATTTGTAAACGTATGAGAATTTCAAGTTTATAGGTATAAGATCAGAAGCTAAATACAATTCTTTAGTTTTTCCAGTCAATTTATAAAAAAAGGTTTTATAGCCGAAAAGTAATCAAACAAACTTAACATATTGAAAAAAATTGAAATTTTGGATAAAGGGTCATCAGATATACCTCAAGAGTTCTAATAGTGAAACGATACAATGATGAAAATGGTTTTAGTTGAAAATCAAAATATATCGACTCATATTAATTTCATATTTATATCTGATATCTAAAGATGTGAATTCATTGGAGGTATCTAATAGCAATGTTTTTATTTCATTATTTATTTGAAATATAGCACATAAGTGCTATAATTTATAAATACTATTAACTCATCTACGCCAATTCAGAGTTTTACGTGCTTAAGGTACAACACTTTAAATTATTTTTAACATATTTATAAAGAATATAAAATAAATAGTACGTATTTATTATTTCAGAATAAAGACAAATATAATTATATGAATGTAATTTCTGTGTTTATAACAACATTACTATAAATAATGGGCTCTCTTTGTCTTTTCAAATCACAACAATTATAAACCCATTAGTAAATAGATTAAACCGTTACTGTGGGTATGTTGAACTTTTGGGGATTAATGCGTCCGAGATGAGGAAAAAGTAGACGGCGAGTTTATACCGCCCTTGCGAAAGGTCGGGGAATATGAAGGATATAAATAACGTTTAACTGTGATTTAGAACCTTTTTATCTTCCTTTGTGTAGTCGTTTGTATAAAAATTAATTGTGATTTGGTAGGTCTTTAAATGAGGGTAAATATTTTTCCATCGTTTTTAATTATTATATAGTAATTTACAAAAGTCAAAACACAGTTTTGCGTACTAGAATACAGATCTATATCTAAAGGTATTTCAACGAGATTTGTATTTAGGCTTCAGCCTTTATTTATTCCCTTTAATTCGTAGATTTCTGGCTACAGATTTACTTGTAAAACACATGACAATAATACTAGTAGAACGGTAAAATAAATTTCGGAATTTGGCCCTAATTTTTAAATACTAATTTAAAGGGATATAATATAATAATAGATATAGTAGTAGAATTGTATATAGCGTACTATGAACTGTGTACACACACACAAACACACACATATATATAAATACATATATATATATATATATATATTTAATAAATTTAAAATATTTCAAACACAAGAATACTTTTAATGAATATATTTATTCAAAGCTTTTCGCCGATAAAAAAAGATGAATATCGGCGAAAAGCTTTGAATAAATATATTCATTAAAAGTATTCTTGTGTTTGAAATATTTTAAATTTATTAACTATATATACAAGAAAACATATCACCATATTTAATATATTATATTGCCTTACTAGGCTACTGGTGTTGTGAATATGTGCTCTACAGAGGTTAGTTCTATTAGTTATCCATCTTTAACAAAAGATTTAAATTTATATCAGAAACGTAAAATTCAATTAATGAAAACTAATTGTAATATATTTTTTAACAAACAATGTATTATTAATAATATTGTTCCTAAATATGCACGAATTAATATTAAAAATAAAAGTAGTGTAGCACAAAAAACATGTAAACAAGCTGAAATTCTGTGGGTTAGAAATGAAATCAAATTTTTATATAAGAAACAAAATGAAATAACTTTTGAAATTTATAAATTACATTTAAAACTAGCATTTGTTATGGATAAAACAAAATGGGAAGAAAAATTTAATAAAATTAATATATTTTTGTTTAAATATAGACAAAGAAAAATGAACACTCTAACCAAAAAACTAGATATATTAAAAATGAAGAAAGATAAAAATAATGAAGTAATCATACAACATCATAAGTTTCACCCCAATTTCGTTAATTTAACAAATACTAAATTCAGTCAAAATGAAATAAAAATTTTAGAAAATAATAATAAAGTCAACTTTAAAAAAGATATAAAAAGAAATATTGATACAATAATAATAGATACTGAATTGGCGATCAATAAACTAAAAGTAGAGGAACAAGAAAATATGCGAATAAAAACATCACATGAAATAATAAAGTTAATTAAAAATAAGAAAACTAATCATACACACATAAAACAATACTCGCAAATTCATCAAATTAAACAAAAATTACAAACTAATGATCTTATTTTGACAAAAGCTGATAAAGGTAATGCTGTAGTTATTATTGATAAACAAGAACATATAAATAAAACTGAAAATTATATATCTAAAAACCAATATACAGAAATAAATAAAGATCCCACAGACAAATATCAAAATGAAATAAAAAATATAATAAAAACATCATCTAAATTATTTAATCAAAAGTATACTAATAATTACATAAATGAGAATCCTAAAATTCCAAGATTAAATGGACTAATTAAATTGCACAAAGAAGATAAACCAATTAGGCCATTAGTTAATTTTACAACAGCTCCTTCTTATAAAATTTCAAAATATTTGGCTTTATTACTTAAAGATAAGGTAAAATTAAATAATACTCATAATATAAAAAACTCGATTGAACTTATTGAAAAATTAAAAGCTATTAAAATTGATAATAATACAAAATTAATATCATTTGATGTTACTAACATGTATAATAACATACCTATAATGAAAACGCTTGAAATAATAAAAAATAATATAGACACATTTGAAAAAGATAACACATTAACACAAGAAATAATAAATACATTAAAAATCATATTAAATAAAAATTATTTTTATATAATAATAAAATTTATAAACAAAAGGATGGATTAACAATGGGCTCTCCAATGTCCAGCATATTATCGAAAATATTTTTACAAAATATAGACATTGATATAGATAAGATTATTAAAACATATGATCAAAATGGACACTGGTTTAGATATGTAGATGATGGATTATACATATCAAATAATAATGGTTCAAACATTGACAAAATATTAAAATGTATAAATAATATACACGAAAATATAAAATTTACTCATGAATTTGAAATAAAAAATAAAATAAATTATTTAGATATTACAATTACTAGAAATAAAGAATCATTTGAATATAATATATATAGAAAACCAACGCAGACAAATCAAATAATACCTAATTATTCAAACCATCCATACAACCAAAAAATGGCAGCGCTTTATAATTTACTACATAGAATGCACAAAATACCAATGAGTTTAAATGATCAAATAAAGGAGAAAAATATAATATATCAAATTGGCTTAGAAAATGGATATAAAAGAAAAACTATAGATAAATTAAATAATAATATAATAAGAAAACAGAAACTCGAAAATAATTTTGTACCTAATAAGAGAGAAAATATTTGGACAACTTTTACATTCACTGGTAACGAAATAAATAAAATTACAAGATTATTTAAAGAAACAAATTTACAAATTACATATAAAACAGATAATAAAATTACAAATTTAATAAACAATAACAAAAATCAAAATAATATGCACGAAAGAAATGGAGTATATAATATAAAATGTCAAACTTGTAATAAATTATATGTAGGACAAACAAAAAAGAAATTAAAAGAAAGAAACAAAGAACATTTAAACGCTTATATCAAACCAAACATATACAAATCCAATTTAGCTACGCATTGTATTAATAATGGACATGAGTTTCCGGAAATAGAAAATATGAAATTAATTAAAGAATTAAATAAAGGATTAAAAATGAATATATTTGAAACATTGGAAATTTATAAGCATAAAGTTAAAGACAAATTAATTGATGAACAAATTCAAGTGAGATCAAGAGAGATCAAACTATTTATAAAGTCATTGATGTTATAGAAAAATTTACATAAAGTGCAATAATTATAAACATATGATTCTTTGTAGTACATATGATTTAATTTTGTAAAAGTATTTTATTAGATAATTATTTTTCCTGAAGATGCTGATACCTTTTTTATCGGCGAAAAGCTTTGAATAAATATATTCATTAAAAGTATTCTTGTGTTTGAAATATTTTAAATTTATTAACTATATATACAAGAAAACATATCACCATATTTAATATATATATATATATATACATATTGCTTAAACTTCAATTCACCTAAACAAGAAACATACTTGGTAAATTTTAGGTTGGGTTAACCCACAGTGCAGCTAAACCTAAAAACATTACAGTACCGTTATATCACGTGATAATAAAGCCCCAGGGACGCAATTATTACAAAAACGGCGCAGTCTTCTGATGCTGGAAAATTAGAATTCTATAATACAGCTCTCAAAAAGTACTCACAATGTACCTAGTAAGGCTCTCGTTTAAGGGATTAGTAAACACAAGAAAACTCTGTTAATATAGTTATATATATATATATGCTGATACGTATTCCTTCACGGAGGGAAAAATATATGAAAAGTTATTATTTCACTCTTCAACTGTTGTTGGGGTCACCTCGTCAATGCTAGATGAGATTCTAGCGAAACATCAGAACTGCGATTTTATGCACTGCAGAATGAACGGATTTATTCCAGATAATAACTTTTCATCATATATATATATATAAAATACATTTTCTTGTTTAATAATTTAAAACAACATAGGTTATTCAAATACAAGGATATCTTGTATTTGAATAACCTATGTTGTTTTAAATATATATATTCATAAGAGGTGAGTTTTATTTCACATACTCGTACACACATGAGTACGCATAATTATGAGAATAATATATAATTATGAGAACGCATTCTATATGAATATGCAAACCTTTTTTTAATATTACATAGTTTCAAAATTAAAATTATCTCCATTATTAAACAAAATTAAAATTTTCATAGGATGTTATCTAGCAACTACTGCTTTATAATGTTAAAATTCCTTATATCAACACAAGACATTCAAAGGAATTAGGCTATTAGTTACTGTATAGAAATGTAACAACTTTTGTGCCATATAAATCTTAAAGTAATATATAAACTGTATCCCTTCTTTCTCTTTTTCAATAAATTTACTTTTCAATCTACATTTTTATTTCCCTCATGGACTCGCTGTGCAAAAATAAATAAAACATGATTTGTCTTGGACCTGAAAACTTATTTTATTAAACTCCCTATTACTCGCTATTCTATTTTTATTAAACTTCTTTACCAACTTTGAGTATTCTATCTCTTTTAAAGATAACCCTCAAATGTAATAAATCGAAGAAAATAAAAAGGTTTAAAACCTTTTAATATCTTGCTGACTCAATATCACTTAAATATTTTATGACTTAATAAAAAATGTACGTTCTGAATAATTTCTTTTAATGTACAAACTATTCCATTATATTTCAATGCATATATAGAGTACATTTCTAGCGTCTTTCTTTTAAAATAATCTATCGTCTGCCACTCTATTTACCACTAAGTAGCCGTAACAAATGGCTAAAAGTTATGTCTAACCGTTATCGTGATCCAAACTTTACGTACATGATCCTATAAGGTGCAAGTTCTATATCTTCCAAAACTGTTTTTGGCCACTGCATTTTCATAATAGCCTTGATTACTGTCTTGTTTTCAGATCCATAAGCTACTGTACTTCCCACTAATGTATAAAAGTAGTCTATTTGTTTTCTTTTGTATAAAAAAAATATATTAAACTTGAAAACAATATATCTGGATAGTAATAAAATTAGTGATCTTGTAACGGAGTGTCCTCTACACTTACAGTGAAGAAACTATCAAATATTTTTATTTATTTTATTATTTTATACCTAATCTACATAATTAATGGTACATAGAAATGTCAAATAAAAAAGGCTTAGTTAGAACCTGAGATACAAATTTAGGTATAATAATCACCAATACGTCACTCATTTTAAAATCTACATTCAACATCTGAGCTGTTACGTTAGGATTGAAAGTTGCTTAAACTAATGTAGTTGAAAGTCAAAATTTGTCATAATCTTTGATCACGTGAATGTCCACTCATATTAGGGTTTTAATTGAATTTGTATATAGTTTCTCCAATCGATGAGAATATTAAAACTATTATGTTTTAAACAAATATTTAACATTTTTACTGCTGTTATTAAATGTGTACAAAATTTGTTAAAATTAAAAACATTTGGAATATGTTTAATTAAATTGAGTAAAGCACTGAAGACAGGTAAATAAATTTGAATTTAGGGTGAAAAATAGTATTATTATATGAAAACGTTTAGGTGAATTAAATAAATTTATTTATTTAAACCAAAATTAACAGCCTAATGTAAATTTCAGCGGAATATTTGAAAAAATAAATGAATATGTTTGTAATTTTAATATCAACTTCGTATCGCGAATATTCAAATTATTCAACATGAATATTAAAATGTTTAATTAAGAAGTTTATATGAAATAAATGTTCGTTATTCAACGGATACGCAGGTTTTTAGGAATAAACAAGATACTTGTAGCTCAAAATCTGAGGACACAAGAGGACACATACACGACCCCCTTAACAAAAAAAAAATGTACGTTCGAGTGCGTCATATGTTCGAATGTTTAAGTGCTGGGTCCTACTATAAACATTTGAGAACCGTAATAACATGCGTTTGTCGGAGCAGGATATATTAATTTACAACGAAATGTTGTTTTCCATTTGAATCTAGTGGTTTCAGGACAAATTATTACATAGATGTTAAAGTTTACCTTGCTATATATTTAACATAGGATTTGACCTTACATTTTCATGTTTTCGTATGTCGCGACCCTAATAATAATGATATTTCAATAGTAAAAGGGGAGTTGATAGAGTGTGCACCATCATCCGAACTATTACTTTCTTATATAGAGTCCTTATACTTCAAGGAAGTATAAAGTACTTCGATGTCTGTGTGAGTGTGTGTGTTTGTTTGTTTGTTTGTATGTATGTATATGTGTGTGTGTGTGTGTGTGTGTGTGTGTGTGTGTGTGTGTTTGTTTGTTTGTTTGTGTGTATGTGTGTGTGTGTGTGTGTGTTTGTTTGTTTGTTTGTATGTATGTATATGTGTGTGTGTGTGTGTGTGTGTGTGTTTGTTTGTTTGTGTGTGTGTGTTTGCTTGTTTTTGTGTGTGTGTGTGTGTGTGTGTGTTTTGTTTGTTTGTGTTGGTGTATGTGTGTGTGTTTGTTTGTGTGTATGTGTGTGTGTGTGTGTGTGTGTGTGTGTGTGTGTGTGTGTGTGTGTGTGTGTGTTTGTTTGTGTGTATGTGTATGAGTGTGTGTGTGTTTGTTTGTGTGCGTGTATGTTTGCTTGTTTGTGTTTGTGTGTATGAGTGTGTTTGTGTGTGTGTGTGTGTGTGTGTGTGTATGTGTGTGTGTGTGTGTGTGTGTGTGTGTTTGTGTGTGTGTGTGTGTGTGTGTGTGTGTGTGTATGTGTGTGTGTGTTTTGTTTGTTTGTGTTTGTGTGTGTGTGTGTGTGTTTGTTTGTGTGTGTGTGTGTGTGTGAGTGAGTGTGTGTGTGTGTGTGAGTGTGTTTGTGTGTGTGTTTTTTGTTTGTTTGTCTTTGTGTGTGTGTGTATGTGTGTGTGTTTGTGTGTGTGTGTTTGTTTGTGTGTATGTGTATGAGTGTGTGTGTTTGTTTGTGTGCGTGTGTGTTTGCTTGTTTGTGTTTGTGTGTGTGTGTATGTGTGTGTGTGTGTGTGTGTGTGTGTTTGTGTGTGTGTTTTTTGTTTGTTTGTCTTTGTGTGTGTGTGTGTGTGTGTGTGTGTGTGTGTGTGTGTGTGTGTATGTGTGTGTGTTTGTGTGTGTGTGTTTGTTTGTGTGTGTGTGCGCGTGCGTGTGTGTGTGTGTGTGTGTGTGTGGCTCCAGGGAGGCTACGAAGACATTTTACGTAAAAGAAAATTATGAATAAAAAGGAATAAATTTATCCTATAACGAAAGAGGTTATTTTTGACGCTGTTAGTAACTCTTGATCCTCTAAACAAGGAGGCCCGGATAATATGCAGCCGATTTATGCTTTTTACCTATTACGTTGACGAGGCGCTAATAGTATAGAATAACCATTTTGTTTTACGATGCTGCTATAGGTTGTAATGTTTATAATTGTATCGTATTTTATATTGATAAATAATTGTTTTCAGTGCCTTGCATCTGTTGCTAATAATCAAATTATAATAGGGATTTTAGTACAAGGAGATGTTTTATCATTTAATGAAGGTAAACCTGACTACCATTACTTCACGGGTGTCCATTCTTCTCCTGTAACGATGAGGTTACATCACCATCCTTGCGATAGGATAACATCACATTCCTTGCGATATGGTTACATCTCAATATTTGCAATGGGGTTTTTCATAATCCTTGCCATGGGCTTCATAGCAAACCTTATGATGGTGTTACATTGCAATCTTTCGATAGAAATTACATCACAATCCTGTCGATAGGGCTACATCACACAATCTTTGCGATGTGGCTATATCACATTTCTTGCAATGAGATTACATCACAATTCTTGCAATATGGACACATTACAATCCCTATATATATAGGGTTATATTTTGTAACTAGGTTACTTTAACATTCTTAACACTGAGATGTAATTTTTTAGTATGTAGAAAGTATACAGAATTACAATATTTAACGAAATATGTTTCAGTTACTTCATAAGTAAGTATAATTAAATTATTTACTTACATGACCAGGTAGACATATTATTAACGGATAAAATATCGCCTCACATTTTACACTTCAAAATATAAATCTATTATAAAGACATTTTATTGTTTATTTCAATACGACCAAGTATTTGCTCGTTAAATGTAATTATATAAAGCAAAAATAGAATGCGCCAATCGCCCTTACACAGTCTTGTTAAACGTAACATTACTAACGGACGGTTTTTCTCTCTCCCGTTAGATTAATTGGTTTGATTCCCAATGCGACTCACAGCATTCGATCATTATAGAAGCCATTTAAATTGTCCAACTTTGTTACTAAATACGTAGTATTGTTAACAGTAGTGTATTTTTCTAAAATGTTATTGTAATAATTACTTATATATAGTAATTAGTTATAGTGTAGAGATATAGTGCGGAGATATAGTGTATAATTAACGATATTTATTTTTAAACTCATGCATTCTAACAATCTAGTTCAGAATTTCAGTTTAATTATTTGTATGTTTGAAAACCTTTGTTTATATTATCGCAAGTACCAATGTATTATTATCACAAGTAGTCAATGTAGAGATAAAAATGACAGTTCAGGATCGTTTGTATTTAAGTTATTACGTCTTGCTTTACTTGGAGCTATATGAAAGAAATAAAATATACTACTATCTCAATACTTGATTGTTTTGTACTAGCATTAATAACTAGTATATAATTATATATAAATAGAAACTAGTTTATAGACCAGTGTTTACAGATTACTATTAACTTTATATATTTGTATGATATAAAATAAATGTGTGTGTCTATAACACACACACACACACACAGACAACACACGCGCGCGCGCGCGCACGCACGCACACACACACACACACACACACACACACACTTATATACTTCTATAGTTGTCAACTCGCTACTAACATTGAAGTTTAAAACAAGTTATAATAGCATTCCTCAAAAACTAAAATGTTTTAAAAGCAGATTATGGTTACGACTGGTGCCCCTACACGACCGATCAGCTTAAAGTATTCAAGTCTGATTACCTCATCTCTCAACTCGACGTGCCTCATCTCGGCCAAATGCATTAGTGTGCAGGTTAAAATAAGTGAGGATAAGCACAAGTGGTGAGTTGCTTCTTGGTGAAAAGCAGCTAATAAGAAAGGCGCTAAAATCAAGAAGAATGATGTTATAACGGTATAGTACGGAAGCGGCGAGAAGCGAAGTGAAACAGGTAAAAATTGTTTTGCCACTGCCCCCGACTTACTATAGTGGACGAAGTTTTCTTGAAAATCGTGGTAAATCCACTGTCTAGTGGAGAAACATTATCACTATAGTACAAAAATTCTTGACACTATTCTACCATGAGATTGTTATTAAAATCGATTAATAAATATAGTGATTTTTAATAGCGTATGAATTTGATTATCTTAAAATCCATATTTTGCAAATAATGCGAAACGGTGTCCAGCAAATTCTTAATATATTGTCGAAAAGATATATGAAACAAGAATATGGACTTAAGTTCCGGCAGCCGCTTAAATAAAGAGATGTGTTACATATTCCCGTCGCCTACCATTTTCGATATCAATGTTACCGATACGTCACAAGACAGGACGCCACCAGAAACATAGGCAACTTACTTATGCATGTAAAACACTGAAGCCGAGATAGTATAATGGGAATGAACATACAGGGAATAAGCGATGTGAGATGGACAATAAATTTGGTCTAATACGTCACCTCCATTTGTTTTGTCTTGTTATAAAATTAATTATTTCGGGTTTCTGTAAACCCCCTGAATCTTAGTCAATCTTGTGGTCTTCATATATCGTGGACAGAAGTGCTATTGGCTTCTTAGGTTGTGTGTAGTAAGATACGAGGGTTTCCTCTTCATCTGACAAGCAATTATCCATAAGTTAATCGAAAATACCTGCACATACTAACCAGGCACGCTTTGGTTCACTAATCGCGAAACGTCCCACGGGCTACAGGCCTAGCCCAAACAACTGTAGTCGTAGTAATTACAAAACACACACACTTTGATTGGCAATCACCGACTGAGTGTGTAGGGTAGATGACAAACAGCAGCTAATGACGTAGGCTTACTTCCACTAGTTTTAGGAGATGCGTTGCAGCCTAAACAACAACTCTGGGCTACCTCTGTAACCCGCGTGCCTACGCGAGGTTTAGGAAGGTTATGCAATTAGTAAAAACTTAACACAAAGCAGCGACTACAATCAAGATATAATGAATTTTTGTCTTAAAATCTTTTTAAGGGCAAAAGGATTCTGAGGAATGAAAGAGATATTTTTCAGGGTAAGGAAGGAATAGTTACAAAGATTCTAGAAGAAGAAATCGGATTCTCGAAATACAATAAAAGAGACTAGAAAACAAATGAAATCCTGGATGAAGACGATAATACGTACAGTACAACAGAATACAATCGACCCAATAACACCATCAGGTAAAAATGTGAAGAAGTTGAACAAAATTGGATGCTACAAGATATGATGCATTCGGTGGTTCGTTGCGTGGGAATGCTCGGCATGCATTTGATTGTCTCCAAAACAGAAAAATCTGGTATTTTCAAATGTACAGGTACGTAGGACATAGGACATAGGAAATGTACAGGACATAGGAGGGACAACTGAAGAGATAAGCATAAGGTGTGTTTAGTGTCCTTGCAACACTAAAAGAAAAACTTTTCAAATAGTAAACAAGCGAGTTAAACATGCATGAGCATGAAAACATTTTTCAATATCAGACTTTTTAGGTATATCAGGCAGGTTTTTAGCTGTCTTGATCTATAAATACGAGAGTTGAGATATTCACAAAGTATAGATATGCGACCTTCGAAATGATGTACAGAAGGATATTGCATATAAAGGGTCACCACGAAGAGGTACTCGACGCATGAGTAAACGGAATGAACTGAAAACCACAATCAAAAGGAGAAAAATACAGTATTTGTGTCATGTGATGAGAGAGGAAAGTACGAGTTACTTCGATGAATATTAGAAGTTAATGTACAGAGTAAGAGACCAGTGGGGAGATGCTGGAACTCCTAGCTTTAGGACTTGAGGTAGTTTGAACGTTTGGCTACAGAAGTCGTTGGTACTGCAGAGAGAGAGAGAGAGAGAGAGAGAGAGAGAGAGAGAGAGAGAGAGAGAGAGAGAGAGGGAGGGAGAGAGAGAGAGAGGGGGGGAAAGAGGGAGAGAGAGAGAGAGAGAGAGAGCAATTGCCATTTAGATTGGCAACAAAAGGCAAAGTGAGAAAAAACAATATATTTAAGGTGTTAAAAGTTGTTAATATTTTAATATATCAGGGTCTGCTTCATTTTATTTATGTGTGTATTTATCTCTATGGAAGGACAACATATAATTAGATTATAGTTGTTTTTACGAAATGGCTAACTACAAACAAGGTTATTTAAAAGAGGGTATGTAAACCAATTTATCTATAAGAGAATAATAATGAACTGTTCTATAAATAATATTTTAAATATCTTCGCAAGTATGTAAAGAAAGAGAAATAGTTTTTACTTCTTTAATTATAAACAATTCACAAAGTTTTGTTACTATTCTGATGCAGGTTGAAATTCCATTGTCCAACAATTGCGCAGTACAATAAACAGCTTTATGTTCGCCTATTGATTTGCGTTTAATAATGCAATAATTAATTCATGAAAAGTCCTACATTTTCAGGTTATTGTGCATTACATTTCAGTTATTTGTTGCCACAGGTTCATGATATTATACATGAAACAAACATTTTTGAACGACTCAAAATATTTTCATAACAACCTTGTGTGGTAAAAGTTTATTTTTTATGAACATTAAATTTAATGTAATATACAATACAGTATATGTTTACGAAGTGTGTAAACTCTAGAGACAATATTTTCAAATTTAAATTCCCCAAACTTCGTTTTAACTTTCTTTACTTGACTAGAGTCTCTTTACAACATTCCACTTCTGGAATATATCCAGTATTACATCATTCATTAAAATTAATAATTTAAACATGTTAAAAATTAAATATGAATAGTGCAAAATAATTTGTATTCGCACATTTACATGCTTGCCACATTCAAAATACGTTTTTTATAATTTATTTTTGACATTTCCAGATTATTATTATAAAAAAGAGTAAACCATTAAATTGTTAAGAATAATAGTTGTTTAGTTTTCCAATTACAGTATATTCTGCACGTGGATGAATCCTGAAATTTTTCAGATGTGATTTTGACAGTTCTGAAAAGTACAATGCTCACTTTTTATAATAGATTTTTTACCTTAGCTGGTATCGTATTTTCAAATTATTTAATGATGAAGCTTTTGAAAACTTTACGAATTTATCCATATAAAGTTGTAACAATTAATTAAAATTTTGCAATTAGATTATCACTAATTAAAATTAACATGCAATTACACTTCTCTGAAAATATATGCAACAGAGGCTACTAGTGTCCTAATATCAACCACGTTCAAAATATATTTCAGCTTTTAACTTTTGCAATAGGTTTAAAGGCACAAATGAACAGTAAGTAAATAGGCGTAAACTGTTTATAATGGCGGAGTAAAAGTCGAGAACAGTTGAATAGAATTTAAAAGTTATATAAAGCTTTAATAACGTAAACTTTATTAATTTATTAAGAGTAAAATGTAAGACTAACGAACTTCTAGTAAAAGACTATTTTCATAATTATCTTAAAATCAAAATTGTCAAAAAATTTACCTCGTTTATGGTAAATGAACTAAATCGTATTTTAATTTATTTTGGCCTATGTCATTCAAACTATACCAAGTTATATATCAATATTAGTAGACTATTGAAAAATTTTGCTTTCATAAGGAAAATTAGTTCATTAGAATCCGATAATGCTCAATCTAAGCATCTATTAGTTTTATACTTATATTTTTTCTATATTATTATTATATGTCGTAGAATACTGCATAAAATAAAATGCTGTGATTGTTTATTCGGCTTATTAGTTATTTTATAGTTCATAATATTATTAAAGAAAAAAATTTCTCCAAATATATTTAAAATAGCGCATTATTCTCTTCAGATCAGATGGATTGAGAAGTAAGTATGATGGGACCACCGGGAGGGATTCCCCTTTTATTTGCAGTGCAAGATCACTTTGATCGTCTCAATACTTCCAAAATTATAGTGGAACAAACATAGAAAGAGAAAACGCCCGCAGAAAAACACAAACGCAAAAGTGTAAGCTGTAAGAAAATGAAAAAAACCTTTGACATATAAACTGTCAGTTCACGACAAAGGAATTTGTTTTTGCGAATGGCTCAATAGCTTTGGTAGAAAAAATGAAATTAACGTGCTTACGGAAACATTTTTCTCCGATGAAGCTTGTTTTGTTGACGCGGTGGGGGTATCCAAGGCAGTAAACTTAATGTTACTGCGAAGGGACCTTTGAAATCCATTGAATAAAATAAATATTTTGTAATAGTATAACTTTAACAGTACTGGTGTGACAGTATATTATACAAATTATTTCTTTCGTTTTTTCATGGAAATAAGTAAATATTTATTAAAAATTTAATTTTGGCCAAACTTTGTCTGATGAAAACACTGTGGTATAAAACAGATTATTAAGTAATGTATTAAATGTATCAAGTAATAGCAAAAGTGTAATGAGTATTAAATAGAATAAAATCTATTGAAATTAAGAAGTTTTGCTTGTAGCAAACATGTAAACTAACTCAAATTAACAATAAATTTAGCAATATGACCTTAAGACATAATGTATATTTAATGTCGAAAGTATTAATAAATTTAAAAGATTTGATTTATTTTGCATGTTTGCTGCTTTTGTTACTCTCGCAAGCTTAGCTCAAAAGTGAAATCTGTCTTCACATTTAAAATAAACGACTTGATTTGTTACTCATTGCATTCTACTTACTTCGTACTCACGGGACGCTAATAAACGAAGCATTAAATTCTCAGGAAACTAGTAGTAAACGGCCTAAAAGTAAGTAACCACTGAGCCTTTTGACTTTTCGACAAAAACCTTTCGATTTATACTATTTCCACTACTCCACTACTATTCCGTTATTTCTCTCCACTATTTCTGTAACGAATCCACAACGAGTTCGTTTGAAATTAACGGCGTCAGTTATTTTACGAATGCTAATTAAATATTTTTAAATGCGTAAAGATTATTTACACCCTCATTTAAAATACTCCTTAAGGGTGTTAACAAATACTTCCTAAATGTACTACTTACTTTCTTTGGTAAGCATACCATGAAGTGTGTTCTAGGAGGTCCATTTAAATTAAATAGGATGTTGGTACGTGGTACACACACAAACACACCTACACGCGCGCGCGTATTTATTTATTTATATATATTACAGTTTAAGGAAATGTATGAAAAAATTTGATGAAAATACAATAAAAAATGCATTTAAATAAATTTTATTTTTACTAAACAAATATTCATATGGAAGGAAAGGGGGGGAGGAGAGAGAAAAAGAAACAGGATACGAGAACAGAAAAAATACGAAAAATATTGTAAAACTGTATTTACAAGTTAGGAGTAATGGACTTAGATTTATAGTCCTATTTACTAAAGTCATCCTGGTGGCAACGCCCTTTCTTTCTTAATAAATAAGCTTTTATTTCTGCGTCTTTTATTTTCCTGAAAACCTTTGATATTACACCGATAAATAAATAATCCTTTGTACTTCTCTGCGAGTCATATTTTATCATTTTTTCCTTCGGCGCCTTCAACTATAGTTTGTTTCTATACAGTAGAAAACTATTTACATATAATGCATTAGTTGATATCTCTTTCCAAAGGGTTAACATTATAAAGAATCAATCAGTAATTTACAAATAGAATGTTATTATTTTCGTTGTAACGCTATTACAATATTAAAATTTTAACGTTATGCATTTTCAGTATTTGGGAACACAAGTATAAGAGTTAAAATAGGTAATGGAAATGTTTTTTTGGCGTCAAATAAAATTAAAATCGATAAATTTTAAAAGAAAGGCTATTAATTAAACGCTTATTTAATCTTTTGTTATACCTTTAATAAACATTTTCAACAAAATATTCATTTTGTCTTATAACCTATTGGCGTTTATTATGAAAAAAGAAAATATCTCTTCAAGGCAGGCAACATAGCAAGAAAATGTTTATACTTTACATAAAACCTTGCAAAGTTTGAGTTACTGAAATAATTCAACATTTTCCTAACCTCCCGGCCAGCCAGTATTTTATAAACTGGAAAACCTGCTTTACTTCAGTGAGAAAATATTTCATTGTTCCTCAAAACTGATAATCTTTACAGAAAAAAATATAACACTTTATGATTTGATTAAGGCAACATAACATATTTATATCAGTGATATACTTAAGTTTTAATTTTATATGTAAAATATGCTTTTAGAATATATTAATTTGAGTATACTTTTATGTCTTTCGTAATAATATGATATTCACCTTTGTAGACACATTTCGGAATGACTCCATTTCAAAAACGTAAATAGTACTGTTCACCCAGTCACTCCGAGGTTATGCAGCGTCTGTCGCCGACAATGGCTGCGGATAGGAACATGGGAGCAGGGCTGGTTGTAGGAGGGGTATCTGCAAGGCAGGAAGTTTTATGAGGGGAACGGTGAAAGGTTTATATTCCGGGGTCCTCCATGTAGACTGGATCATTGACTTCCTTCTTATTTTTATTGTTTTTTTAATGACATTATGTCTTTCACATGTATCAATACATGAATGTAGTACAGTTGTTACCATAATATAATGTCAGAATGTATATGGAAATATTAATAAAGACTAAATGAACTTACAATTTTTGGAAGAGCTTATGACTAAACTTGACTTATCTAACTTGACTGGGTACATGATACAAGTTAACAAGATACATGATACAACTTAGCTCAACCTAACCTAACAAGATACATGATACAAGTTAACAAGATACATGATACAACTTAGCTCAACCTAACCTAACAAGATACATGATACAAGTTAACAAGATACATGATACAACTTAGCTCAACCTAACCTAGCAAGATACATGATACAGCTTAGCTCAACCCAACCTAACAAGATACATGATACAAGTTAACAAGATACATGATCCAACTTAGCTCAACCTAACCTAACAAGATACATGATACAACTTAGCTCTGCCTAACCTAACAAGATACATGATACAAGTTAACAAGATACATGATACAACTTAGCTCAACCTAACCTAACAAGATACATGATACAAGTTAACAAGATACATGATACAACGTAGCTCAACCTAACCTAACAAGATACATGATACAGCTTAGCTCAACCAAACCTAACAAGATACATGATACAAGTTAACAAGATACATGATCCAACTTAGCTCAACCTAACCTAACAAGATACATGAGACAGCTTAGCTCAACCCAACCTAACAAGATACATGATACAAGTTAACAAGATACATGATACAGCTTAGCTTAACCCAACCTAACAAGATACATGATACAAGTTAACAAGATACATAATACAACTTAGCTCAACCTAACCTAACAAGGTACATGATACAGCTTAGCTCAACCCAACCTAACAAGATACATGATACAAGTTAACAAGATACATGATACAACTTAGCTCAACCTAACCTAACAAGATAGATATTATTAACAATTACTTTATATATATATATATATGGGTTAAAATCAATATGAATAAAGATCTACAGTCAATATAAACTTAAAAAACTAATGGGCCTACATAGCAAATCTTGAGCTCGTCATTATATACTGTTAGCTATGTCCCCGCCACTTGCATACCTTGCTTTATATTCGTACACGCTACACTTTGACTCCTTGCGTTTAGCTAATATAATTTTTAACTTTTACAAATAACACCGGATTGCATTTATTTGTTCGTTATTTTTATTACATTTTATTTGGGACTACAATTTGGACGCGCAGTAACAACGGTGTACCGTACTACGTACACAACATTACTATATACCTATATTAAAATATTATGAAGTATCCAGTTCCCATAGATTTTATGTAATGTTCTACAACATGTAACCAAACAAATTTTGCACAGGTTAAAATATAAAATAAAGAATGACGTCACATGGCAAAAAGTATTACTCCGGGGGAGCAGACGTCTAATAGTCCCTAAATGTAAATTTTTACTATTACATTTTCTCATGGAACTACAATGAAACTACATTACTCATTTCTAAACAACCGCCACTGAATATTTATACCAAATTAATAAATTATTAAAATTACATCGATGTTTGTAATAGCAGATTCCTGCAAACATTTGTAATCAAAACAATGCCTTTTCCGCTTGAAACCCCTTCTTTGAATTTCCAGCACATGATGCTTTCTTTTGTAAATATATGGCATCCTTTTCCAACATCTAGAAGTATATATAGTGTTTTATAGATCTATACAGAAGAGATTTTTATTGTTTTTCTATGCACACCTTAATACCAACTATGCGGTTTTTTTTATAACATTAGTATATTATCTACAGGACATGATACGCTTGGAAATCCTATGTTTACAAGTGTTATACCTGTGTACAAGTGTAATCCACCTCTCAATACACTGGACGCATACTGGGTTTTCTTATGTCAGGCTTCATTATAAACGTTAATTTAGGTACTTTGAATAAGGCCTATATATATATTCGCACTTCAACTGCTGTTGGGTTCACCTCAACAATGTTAGATGAGATTCCAGTGAAACGTCGGAACTGCGATTTTATGCATTGCAAAATGAACGGATGTACTCCTGATATTAGGTATTCGACAGCCCCACACGCAAAAACCCGCACTAAAGCACGCATGCTCGCGCTTACACACGCACGCACGCACGCACGCACGCACGCATCCACGCACGCACGCATCCACGCACACGCACACGCACACGCACACACACACACACACACACACACACACACACACACACACACACACACACACACACACACACACTCACACACACACACACACACACACACACACACACACACACATACCAAGCACCAGTAATATTTAATGAACATAAGACTGTCGCTCGTAGCTTTAACATTAAAGACTCGTAGCTTTAATTTTCACATAACAGTATAAACACTGTATAAACAAACTGTCAGTACTGTACACGACCATTTGTCATCACAATTTTAGTACTATCTATGTATTCAATTTTACCACATCAGAACTGACCCTAATTCTGTGTAAATTGTGTAATATATTTATTAAACTTTGTTATTTTAGATAATTGTGTGTTTTGATTAAATTTGATAAACAGAAATTACTGATCCTGAAAACATTATTCTCATGGGATTAGTGAGTAGACCCTATGTGAATAATTATATTCTAATTTTGTGGTCAATATACCGAATACTTGTACGATATTTAAGGTTTTTCCCCACAATATTTGAATGTCAAAGCCGTGTAGGATTATTGAATAATTCAGCACCATAATGTAAGGTTGTGCGAGAAATACTCAATTACAAAAAGATTTATTTGGCTTTGAATAAGAGATATAGGTGTACTTCTAACATTGTAATACACGACAAAAAAGGAACACACATTATAATGCGTAACGATAACTAATTTTATTGTAAAAACAGGGAATATACGTAATTTTAAATAAACAACAAAAAATGTATTAAATGTTATTATACTTGATAAATACGGGTTGTTTATAGATAACAAATACTTATAATGAGATAATACCAGAAACCATTTTTCAGTTTATGTCTAGTTTACAAAGACCCTTTATTTCGACTTTTTTACAAATTTACATATGTTAGTTAAAAATAAATTCTAAGCTAGAAATGTGTAATAATAAACATCTCAAATAGGAAATAGTGCGGAAAACTTTACGAATTACAAATATAACCTTAATTTATAATCACATACTATTCTAAACTACACAAATTACATTTTCCCCAGTAATACAGACAGTTTTGCATACATTACGTCTTAAAGGTTATCCGTTTAGGATAGGTTTTGTTAGAAAGGAAACATAAATAGGTTTAATAAAAATATATAACCTTAGCACTTCTAAACTAAAAAAAAGTTTTAAAACCGAGAAAATGGACGCGTTTACACGGGCGATAGGATAGTTTACTTAGAAAATTGATTTATGTATGAATTGTTTGAGTTTAAAAACGTTCCGCTTGTTTGTTTGTTAAGCGGAGTTATGTTTGTTAATATATTATTAATGCAAGTTCGATTTCGAAAAATTTTAATAACCTTTCTCTGTTTTGAATATATTTATTAACTAATAAGTCAATGTAAAAATTTAGCCCTTGGCTTTTGAGTTAACCTTTGTTAAGTAATAAATGCGTAAATGGTTTATTAAATTATGAAATCAAACCCATGCTTGAAAAAAAGCTTTGTTAGAAGAAGTATTAATTTAACAGTGATTGGTAATTTAAATATTCTTTTATAAAAAAAATATTAAATGTTGAAATATATTTCTCCAAGAGCATACAATCCGTTAAGTATGATTACTTCCGTGTACAATCTGTTACAATTAGGATTAAATTTGAAGAATGTTTGTTCACAAACAACATGTTAAATTAAAATTGTAATGAAAGAAAATTGTATAGATTTCTCATTTTATTTTAATATACGTCACGGGTCTCTTGTAAATAAAAATATTGTCAGAGGTCAAGCTTAGAGCCTCAAGTATTAACAATAAATATGTTTATTAAAAAGTTGAAACTTTTAAACATAAATTTTGAGTGGACGTTACAGAAATACAAGACTCAGATTCCGGTAACTAAATGAAAATTTTTAAAACTCAAATCTGGTCAGTTTTGTAACTTTTAATAGTAAACAAATATCATATCTGTAAACAAATAGTAATAATAAGTTTAAATCAAAATAATTACAGTTGCCATTAAGTTCGCCACGACAGAACACAGAGATTTTATTTACATATTTAATTTATAAAAATAAAATTATCCTGATTATACAGGGTAAGAAAGCTTCAATTGAGGTAGTAACAAAATAATAAAATGACAACTCTATAATAGACTAAAAATATTAAGGATCTTTGGTAAGTAAATGAAACAGATCAATTTTGTTTATCAAAATCTAATTCAAGATTGTTTTTAATTTCTTAATAAATTTGGCTATTATTAAAATCTATATGACCAAACATGCGTCAAGCTTTGTGTAAATTTATGCCCAAGTCTCATTTTATGCAAAATATGACTAATTAAGGGGAGGTTTTAGGTATAAATAAAGAATAGGCCTAAAACTGAGCCTCCCATAACCAATTTTAACACCGATCAATCTATCGCTTTAGCTCACAGAGTATGTACATAAAACAGTACAGTTTTCTATACACTTAGAAAATCGTATAATATAATGTCCATAGAAGTAAAGAAAAAGTTTTAGAAATAAAAGATTCCAATCACGAAAAATTTATTTGTAAAACCAAAGAAGAATAAAGATTCCTCCTCCGTAAGCTACTCCTTTAATTCGATTAATTAAGACTTGATTAAGAATCTGTCTAAAAAATGATCAAAGAAAGATGCTTTTGAAAGGTAATTAATTATTTCCACCCTCACACCATCACAACCTACCAAATCAAGCCTTGAATATTTGAATATCAAAGGAATTACATTTTTTAGAATTAGATTACAACCGATTGGACGTCTGTATTTACATTTTAATTAAGGAACAACAACAACATTTTTAAATACATTTATTTTAACTTAATGTGTTAAATTTTATTTCTAATAACCGTAGCCGAAAAGGTTACTTGAACAAAAAGGGTTTGAGTTCTCATATATATGTTAATGGAATAAAAAGCGTATAACTTTATTATATCAAATAAAATATGATAATTAAAGATGAAACAAAACAATAATATTTATAGAACACATTGCTATATGAATATAACCGCGTTGGGTATAAAACACGGGCTAGTAAAAAAGTTTGGATTTCGAAGATTCTACTGTATTTATATTCGGTTTAAAACGCTCTTCTACGTCTTCCAATACAAAGTATGCACTTCTCTCGTTCCATCCACTGGTTGTCTTCTAATTCTCTGTCTATCAGTTTCTTAATTTTTTATCACTCCAACTAAGACGAGGTTTTTCTTTTCTACTTCTAATTAAGGGGTTCGGATTTCTTTAAGGACCGATCTTCTTAGAAGATGTTCTTAGAACCCATCTACATTTTTGGGTTCCAATCTCTTTTAATGTATCCCCTACTGCCATGATTACTCTTTTTTTTGTTATTTATTCTCTTTACTCATAACTTATCTGTAGCTCGTCTCCATGTTTGCGGCCTTTAACTTTTCTTTCTATTTTCCTACACATGCTACACATCACAACTTTATGGGGAATATATAATTCTGACTATTGTATAACAAATCCTGTGCTTGTTCGTATTTAATATGGATTGGTCAATAAGGATGCTATTAGGAAAGGAAACTGCGTCCCAACCGTGATTGTATTTTCAGCTATTATATAATCTAAATTTGAATTTTTATATATTTGTCATGCACAGGTACTTATGTATATGTCTTATATATATTATATATGTCACAATTCTTTTGCAACGATTTTTAAATCTTCCAATGTCAGATCGTCCTCTCTTTCACCGAACTTATATTTTGTTAACTTTCAGCCTAACACATATTGATAATAAATAGTTTTAAATTCCACAAATGTAAAAGTAACAGTATATAATTATTTTGTTTAGAAAAGAGAAGATAATACAAACAGATGTTGGATTTAATTACAAAATTAGGAAAAAGAGTAATTTTAATCACTACTGAGTACTTATTATAGAGACGCCATTTTCTATGGATAGAAATTTATCCATCCATCCTTACATCTCAACAAAATGTACCGCGAACAAAAACATGTTTAATTCAATGTATTAGAATACATTGTACAATACATGCATATCCCCTTTAATAAATAAGCAACTCTTTATATTTGTTTTTCATACAAACTTCTATTTCCATCGCAAACACGTTGTGCACAATAATAAAGCATATTGATCCTCGTAAAGAAATTGTATCAATGTTTTTGTTACAAGTTGTTTTAATAAAACCCTAAATTATAACAGTTCACGCTGATTACACAGCTTATTTTTACTATTGTTTGCGTTTCAAATGTCCCGCTTGCTGCTAAATTTGTAGAAATATGTGTAAATAAATGCACCTCATATAATAATTTCCTGTCTATTTTCCTAACCACAACATATATTCTTAATAAACGATCACTACGATTAAAACTTTTTAAAAATATAATTGGCTATTTGTCTATGGGTTATATGACTTCCATAACCTATACGCAAAATTTTAATTCTTATACAAGTGTTTAACTTGTGAGACAAGGAACAATTAAATAATAATGAATACCACCATATACAGAGCAATTTATTTTCTCATAGTCATCCTAATGATAAAGTCTTCGTCACGTAGGAATTAGTTTAATTATGACCTTTAACTAAACTGACAGAAGTCAGTCAGTCAGACAGGGGGGGAGGGTTGGTAGTTTTCGTTAATTGCTGTGTCTGCCTTGTGAAACTGCCTCCCGTAGAAATGTGGTAAACTGTTTTCCTGGTTTTAAGCCATCCCATACGTAGGCATGTGCCTTGTGAGTAGCCACGCCTACTGTTGGGCACGTTCATTAGGCCAGCAATATATTGTACTACTGATATAACGGCGATAACAATTCCATTATTACAAAAAATTATATATATATATATATATATATATATATATATATATATATATTAGTACAATTAGGTTATATGATTCAATATTTTGTAAATATTTTGCAGTAAATCTACCACCTTTGATTTTTTTACTTTTCACTAATATTACTTAAAAATCCTTAACAGGTAACGCAAACATTTGTGAAAATCCGAATACATATATAGTGTATATTTTAAAAATATATTACGACCTAACCGAAACGCTCTAGGTTATGTGTCCTAACACATATATCTATACCAAGATTGTACCTCTAATGAAAACTAATTATACATATAATAGTAATAGAAAACCTAATATAGACGTGGCGAAAAGTAAAAGTTTAATAACCTAATCACAAATACAGTACGTATGAGTTAAATGTTGACAATTACGGCACTGAGTTATAATTATAAAGGTAATATAAAATACAGCTACAGGGGGCCTTTCCAGTTAGGTTAGATTTGATAGTAAAACGAAAAAAACTTTAGAAACAAGAGGTAACGTATTTACAAGGAAAGTGGGGAAAAGTGAATTTTGGTGTAGGCCCCTACGTTTTTGCATCCCCGCACGGAACAAGAAGGCAGACATTCAGTCAGGCGTGAATTCACGTCGTAGGTTATTACTTATTTTCTTGTAGAAACCAAATCAATCCAAACCGAATATTTAACGATTGTAGATATATTAAAATAAATAAAAACTTGATTTCATGTGTGATGAAAAAGAGGATAAATGTCTAAAACGTTAAATCTTTTCAGCACTAAGTTTTATTGTTTTTTCTTATTCATGAACATTTTCTGCATCAGGTGTTATTATTTTGTTGCGTGCAAAAACGATGACGTCTAGTTATCGAAAGTCATTGTCTTGATGTTACCGACACTGATTTCGTATTATTTAATTTCTTATTATCTTAACAACCAAATTCATCCGAACCACATAATTTGAACCTATATATTAGTCTAATATCGCTTTATAGCAATGTGATATTACATGGTGTGAAATAAATAGTGTTATATAACATAGACGCAACACAGCATTTTTTTCTTATTTTTTTTACAGAAGTAGTTTTTGAGAAAATGAGGTTTTGTGTATGTTCCAGTATTTATATAAACCTTTGTAATCTATTTATGGTTTCAGAGGTTTTAAATATGTTTTCCTTGTTTATAATGTAATTATAAATAGCATCAGTGATAAGTAACATAAAGTACAATAGTGGCTCGATAATTCGGGGTAGATGGGACCGAGACTCCCTCGGATTACACGGAATACGTTCCTGTGAATTAGAAAAAATAGGAGTTTTGATGAACCCTAATACAGTACTATAATTCAAAATTAGTTTATAGAACTTAAAAGGTTATTTATTAAAAGCCCATTATTTTTTTGCATAACGTATTATTATAAAAATATTTTGGAAGCCCGACTCATTTCCTTTGCGTACTGTATTGATATGAACATTTCATGGAAACCTTTTAAACTCATTTCTTTTGCATACATTATTATTATGAAGATATCTTGGAAGCCTGGCTCTTTATCTTTGAGTACCATATAGCTATAAAAATGTTTTGGAAGCCCGATTCATAATTCTTTTTCAAATAGATAAAATAAGCTCAAACATAAATAGGCTCCAATTTAACTCAACCTCGGATTATCGGGACTCGGAATTTCGAGACTCTACTTTAGTTGACTAGCGCTAGACTATTACTGTATATTATTTTTTCCTACAAGTCTGTTGGTCTTGTAGTGAGCGTAATAGTAACAAGTGTATTAGTAGGAAATAAGTGGCTAATTGTTTGTTCTTTCCAAGTATTGAATCTATTACAATGTAATAGTGATCATTTTCGGCAATATTTGACTTTTACAATATACAGTAACAGCGGCAATAAAAGTATTAAAAACTATAAGTTAATGACAAAATTAGTTTAAAAAACGTTGCATGAAAAAACTGAGTAGTTTCTTTTACTAAGTTGAAATTAACAGAACAGCAAGATATATGACGGTTCAACATTAGGTAGAAACATAACGGTTATGTAGATACTGTAGCAAGAGTACCTTCATATGATTGTTATCATTGTCAAAAGTATAAAAAACCGTATGCAATTAGGGGGCTTGAAATCTTCGTAGAGGAAGATAACATGATAACATTTTCTCAGCTTAAAAATAGGTGTGCAAAATCTTGTAACGAAATATAAAAATACTACTTCAGTGATTGGATATGTATAATTAATGATTAAAAATGTTTTCTATAAACACATCTTTCTAGTGTATAGGCCTATAAAAAATATCTATTTTAAGAGCAATTATAACGTAGCAATAAATTATAGTATTTTTGGATAAATGTATAACTATTAAAGCTATTTCTGGAGAGGTTTTTATAGTTTCAATATAATGGCATAATAATGCCATAATAATGTCAGGCTATATCTTTTTCCTACATAAATTATATTATTTTTTAAACATACAATACTTCATCATGCGTGGGGAACAATTTATCTAAATCTATCAGTGCTGTATCTATAGTATTCTGTACTGTATGCCAATGAAAACGTAAATTACTTTTTTTTTTAAATAAAGGCTACTCTTAGAAAACACCAGCACAAAGCAAATCCCCTTAAAACGTTTATTCGTGTTTCTGCGCCAGTATATTCTGGCTTTACTAGTAATTTACACTTTTGCTTTTGTCTGAAGAACAGTGAGCTGTAAAATATTAGCTGTTTTCCTTGCGCAAGGACTGGAACTTATACATCTACATAATTAATAGATAGAACAAGTAACGTTTCTTGCGTCAAAGAAATTTCTCGATTATTTAAATTGTAATTCCAGTTAGAGGATAATTAAGAGAAAGAATAAAAGTAGAATGAAACAATAGATTCATTTTATTTACCTAATATTTATTATAAATAAATCCCTCTTTATATATATCTCCGTTTCTACGTTTGTATAAACGTTTCGTATTACTTGTATCTATGTATTCCCATTAAATATGTTTTACATTATATTGGCTTTCATAATAACAAAGTGCAATTGTATATATATATATATATATATATATATATATATATATATATATATATATATTATAGCTCATTTATTTCAGCTCATATTTTATAACACTGGAATAAATAACAAAGAAGAGGAAAGAAACTAAAATTTAGTTTGTCTAGTAAAATAGCTTGAAAAAATTCCCTGAGTTTTCCCTGACTTTTCCAGGGTGTCTAGTAAAATAGCTTGAAGAAATTCCCTGAGTTTTCCCTGACTTTTCTAAATTGTATTTACACTATATTTATAACACTTAGAATATAAACAAATTTATACAACTGTCTTGTCTTAGCTTTTTTGCTTTAGTTTTTCAATCTCTTCAGATATAAGTTCTATTTCTTTTGTAGCAACTGATATCACTTTTGCTTTTTTAGCTTCCAGTTCCTACAGCTGAATATTATTTTTCCTCTTCTCAGCTGCTCTTTTATCTTTCTCGATCATTTTCTGTCTATAGAAAGCCCAGTTTACATTGGGCCCATCCATTGATATCTGAAGGATCTTGGATAAATCCAGACTTTGAACACCTTTTAAGAACTAATTGAGTAACTCTTTTACTTTTGTGTCTGTAAGGAACACAGAACCAAAATATCGAGCTTTCATTTCATCCGTCTCTGCATCCCAGTACCTAACACTCAAATCCATTTGGGCTCTTTGTGATATTTTGTTTAAACTTTTATCAAATCCAATTACATAGTTAGAATTTGAATTTAAAATAATTTGATGAACCGAATACAACACTATAGGAAATTTTATCTTTCCGCAATCTTATGTTCTGTGCAATGGTGCTATCAGGGAACATCCTTGGAAAGAGGCACACACTACCTTCTGCATTGCGTAAAGAAGTGTTGCATTACTAAATTCACGCACCATATAATCTCTGCTTCTGTCACTTCATCTTTCAGTTTATATTTATCCTAAGGAAGGAGGGAAGGTAATGACGTCATCTGCATGACGTGATTGCCCGCTACGGCAATGAAAACCGGAACCTTCCATGTTGAAATAAACAGTGTAAAAATAATCACCGTCAAATAAAACACATACTATCACGAGTCTAGACAAATAGCTGGCTACGAATGTTTACACAGCGTTCTGTGTGGTCAGAAACAGACTGAGTTATCTGTTATCCCCACCTGTCCATATGATAACAGAACTACTGCGCACCCCAAGGCCACGGTCCAGGCTAAAACTTTCCAGCTGTACCAACTCGACACGTTTAATATTTATTGACATAAGTCCTGAGGTCATAGCAAAGGGCTTATCAAATAAATAATGGGCATCTAAATAAAGAAGTTTTATTTCCTGACTGCCCTGCCCCTAAACCGCTGGCTTACAATACCAAATATTCGAGAGCAATGGCCACTAGTTTTGTTTCTAATCAAAATAAATATTTTCCCGATTTTTTAAAATTTTCTTTGACTTTTCCCTGAATTTTCCAGAATCTTATAATTCCCTGACTTTTCCCGGTTTTCCCTGTCACTAGACACCCTGTAAATTCTATAAGACTCCGAGGTGAGACATTGTAGTGAAATATTTAGATAAAACATAAGATAAATGAATTAAAACTAAACGTAAAATTAACTGCAGCATATATACGGGTAAAGCTCCATTGAAAAAAATTCAAGTAGTTTCATAGAATAAATAATTTCCTTTACAAAACCAGGATTATAAACGAATAAACTATTTAAACGTTCAGTAAGTTTATGACATATATAGTGAACTAAATCATTAGACAAAACTTTAAACTAATAGTTATATTATAACCCACCTTATTACCTATCACAACTACAACGGGTATTGTTATATTCGTTGTATAAACGATAAATTATATTTAATTAAAATATATTTATCACACACACACTCGCGCGCGCGCGCGCACGCACATACACACACACACACACACGCGCACAAACACACGCACACACACACACACTCACACACACACACACACACACACACACACACACACACACACGCACAAACACACGCACACACACACACACACACACACACACACACACACACACACATATATATATATATATATATATATATATTATATAGTATATGAAATTTTTCCTTCTACATGTTATTCAGATGTCTTTTTTTAATATACTAAAATACAACCTCGTGGTAATCAACTATATATTTTAGCATACATATTTCAGCCTATATTTTAAATATTTTATAAGTTTATAATAATTAACAAAGCGAATTGCTATTAGTTTCTGATGTGGTGAGACGTTTTAGTATAACATTTGAAAAAATTATACGGATAACTAACTGTAACATATATGCAGGAACATTTACATATTCAATATAGCTAGATTAATTTAAGTAGTTCTATGGATAGATAACTAATTTTAGAACGAGAGAACTGAATAACATATTTCAATATTCATTACATTTACGAAAAACACATAAACAATTCTATTTATTTATTTACACAGAAGTGGAAATTGATTGTCACCACACCTGTTTACATATCATTTTACTACTATCACATTTCTGGTTTTATTTTATCTATAAAGGGTGATTTACATGAAGAGATTAAATGTTGGTTTATAAACCAACATATTTAAGATTTACGCAAATGATAAATTAAAATCTATATATATTAAAATGTTGATTTTATATTTAGGCCTATTCGAAATTAAAAGTTAATATCTTGATAACGTCCATGGAGATTTCCTTAAGTTTAAAGATTGTAATTATGCATGTTATTTATTACGAAACACGTTTGCGTCAGCGAGACCCAACTTTCACAGGAGTTGTAAGTTAAGCCGATTAGAGCAAAAGTTTCCCCCGACTGCCTCTTAGAAGCAAGTCTGTCTTTGCTGCCTCCCATATTAGCTTACGTCCGTAATACAAATGTTACTGTGTAATGCATCCTCTGACGTTATTCTCTAAATAGAGCCTAACAAAACATACAAGATATACATGCTGAAAGGTCCCACTCTATATAAATATATTTGTTCAACCCTCAATTATTGTAGACATATATATATAGCCTATATATATATATATATATATATATATATATATAAAGAACACAAGTCAATATTCAAATACAAGAATTATCATTGAATTTACAATATATATATATATATATATATATATATATATATATATATATATATATCAACTGTGGCGGTAGTAGATTTAACCAAACTTTTAGTAGTTGTTTTGTAAATTAGCTCTGAGGATAATAGTTATGCAATTGAAATGTACATAAAGTATTAAATAAAGGAAAAGGTTAATTGTTGTATGGAAGTATTATTTATTTAAATGAAAATGTAAGCACTAAATGCTAAACGTGTTTTAGCGTATCATATTATTATCTGATTCTCTTATTTTAACGTTTAAAAAGCGCTAAAAAATGTTATAACCTACCATTAGATTAACGTTAGGGCAAGATAATATTTTAATTACTTTAGAATTCCTAATCGCTTTAAAATTCTTTAGTCTACATCATAAATATCGATGATTTGACTACTTTAACATAAAATATTTTAAGGCTATTTCCTAAATTACATTATATATTTAAGAGTACTTTTTTATATTATTAAATTGTAAAAGAATTACATATTTTAATAGGTATAGATATTTAAATTGTAAGTAGTACATACGTTTGTCTAAAAGAGGGCAGCTGACTCGATATTAACTCGGACCGTATTGGTATCATTGTTGTTCCATTACCATTTGGATGTTAGAGTGGATAACAAAGCACTCTAGAGAAGGCTAATGTAATTGAAACTAATTTAATTTGTGCTATAAGTAAGTGTTTACATATTGATATAATGTACATTAAAATGTATTTCTGCTAAACTAGAGGTTTAGTTTGAAGATGGAAACAACAGTTTATTTAACACTGGTTTTCGCCGTAAATAAATATATTCTTTAGACACAGAGATAAGATAATTCATTTACATAGCGTATGAAAATGAATTTCATATCTCTCATATATACATATATAACTCATATATAAATGAGTTTCATTTCTCTAATAATAGAAACTGGATATAAAACGTGTAATGATTAAGTGTAAAGTGTTACGGAATACCGTTTCCCTATTCCTTCTTAGTATTGACACATCTTTGTTAAAACTGGTTTGTGTGTGTTCAGTTTCCTTATATATTTCACTATAAGGAAAACAATAAGTCAAACATATTTTAATAATAAAAATATACAAAATCCTTTAGATATATTTTACCAACAAAGTTAACATAATAATAATAATAATAATAATATATTAGGTTAATTAGTACTTAGCTAGTGAGTAAAATTAACAACCTTAAACATGAAAAGAGTTTACTACAAACTTAGTTATATGCCAGTTTAATAATACAGACTAGTATCGACGACGGCATCGCCTTCATCAGTGATTGGTTAACACTGATGAAGGCGACATCGTCGTTGAAATTAATCTGTTATTAAACTAGTGTGCAGTGAGATTTTGAGTGAACTCCAATATATACAATGTTGTGAAACTTATCGTCATTGAAAACAATTATATGTGCTTAAAACACATAATGAAGTTTTCATGAGATCCATTTCCTCGCCATCTGCCTGGTCTGGCCAATCGAGTGACCACCCTGGACTAATCCAAGAACATAGTAAAGCTTACGGTTTGAGGTAAACAACTCATTCAAATGCACATGTCAATTTTACAAATGTAGTTTTGAATTTTGTTGCACGAATGGCTAGGACTTTTGTGCTTGTTAGTCTGTTTGTACAACTAAAGTTTTAAATTAATGGAATGAGACGTATCGTACTTTATGCAAAATTTACTTCCATTTTTAAAATATAAGACAGCTATTTATTTTTATAATATAATTTTTTGTTTTAGAATTTAAATAATAACCCACTTTACTGTACACCGACGTCAGAGAAGGAAAAAGTATCGTATTTGATAACATTAAAAAATAAAATGAATGATGCAATCAGTGAGGAAATTACTAAACGTTTTAGATGTTGAATCTTATTTCATCTAATTTTAGTCCATGAACTAAACATTAATAATGTAATTTTTTTAAAGTGTAAGTGTATTAAATTTTGTTAAAAAAGTTGTAACAAAAATATTACAAAATGAACATTTTCAAAAATCAAATTTGTTCTCTTTGGTTCAATTAATTGAACGTCAAAAGATTGAGGTTACTTCAAACTATTTACAAATTTGAAGCTACGGTCTAAGGGAAATGGAAATGTATACTATAGTGAACTTGACACTGGGGTTAGGACTATAAGTAAAAACAATACAATATAAAATGTTAAATACATTAAAATATATAGATATAATATAAAAGTAAAATAAAACATAGATATGAGTAAAACGTTATTAATATGTACATTAAAAAAATAACAGTAGTAGACAGACAACATATCATCAAGGGCAAATTTGTAAATTTACTACATTTAAAATCACGGATATGGCTGACTTTAAAAATAAGTATTCAGCTTACAATTAGTACTATAGACGTTTTATGTGCCTGCTTGTGTTAGTTTTCTAAGTGTAAATACTTTATTTTCTCAACATGAGATATGGAAGGGAGTTCGCCGACTAGTGGAGTCGGAAGGTCAGGCAGCGGTCTACCCCTCTCCCGCATCTAGGTACAGTGGCAAACAAGACTCAGTGGTTGAGGTCAACCATATGTAGCTATAGCAAAGGGTTTCGAAAACACCGAGTCATCGAGCTTGCCCCACCACTATAAATGTCAAGTAAGCCACTGCTAATTGCCCGGTTAAATCTCTTGCTCTATCTCGTGACTTTCACTTAAAATAATTTTGTTTATTTTTATTGCCTATATGAGTGATTTTTATCAAGATATTTGAAATAAGATTAAGGTTAGATTTTTTCAAAATTGGTCAGACTTCTCTAATGTGATACAAATATATGGATTAATATTGAGTTTACGTGTCATTTATCACATGCGGATGCAAGATCTCGTAAGCATGTTTGTGTTTAAACGGAAAGAGATTGTTTCTTTTCCGTAAGACGAATTGGGGATTCGGGTAAATTATAGCCAGTATTAGGTTAACGACAAGAAACTGCTTCTGCGTTTAAAATGAGATTGAATGGAGGCTCACCATAGCAGCGTCGCCTTTTGAGATTTACGTGTGATCATCTGTAATTTGTTACATTCTTGTGTATAAATAAGGAGTTTAAATGATTTATCACAATACAATTGTGACAAAAACGGAGCAACTCAAGACACCCTTATAAATAGCAATGGCGGGGGATAACAACTTCTGTGGGCTAGGATTACTACTTGAAGTACAACAACCCTAAAGGTTTTTTAGGAAATAATTGCATTGTATATTTATGAGCTAGTTAATAAAGGAAAATAACACGTTTGAGGTTTAAGATCCATTTAAAAAGCATAATCTATTCTTTTGACGAATATTTAAATTATTACAAAATATACTCAAAACCTAATACTATACGAAACATAATTCAATGCCTAATATTATACTAAAAATACTTCAATGCCTACTACTATACTAAAAATACTCCAAAGCCTACTACTATACTAAAAATACTCCAATGCCTACTACTATACTAAAAATACTCCAATGCCTACTACTATACTAAAAATACTATAATGCCTACTACTATACTAAAAATACTCCAATGCCTACTACTATACTAAAAATACTCCAATGCCTACTACTATACTAAAAATACTAAAATGCCTACTACTATACTAAAAGTACTCCAATGCCTACTACTATACTAAAAATACTATAATGCCTACTACTATACTAAAAATACTCCAATGCCTACTACTATACTAAAAATACTCCTATGCCTACTACTATACTAAAAATACTAAAATGCCTACTACTATACTAAAAGTACTCCAATGCCTACTACTATACTAAAAATACTCCAATGCCTACTACTATACTAAAAATACTCCAATGCCTACTACTATACTAAAAATACTCCAATGCCTACTACTATACTAAAAATACTATAATGCCTACTACTATACTAAAAATACTCCAATGCCTACTACTATACTAAAAATACTCCAATGCCTACTACTATACTAAAAATACTAAAATGCCTACTACTATACTAAAAGTACTCCAATGCCTACTACTATACTAAAAATGCTCCAATGCCTACTACTATACTAAAAATACTCCAATGCCTACTACTATACTAAAAATGCTTTAATTACTGCTACTATATTAAATATACTTAAACGCCTACTTCTACACTAAAAATACTATAATGCCAACTACCGTACTAAAAATACTCCAATGCCTACTACTATACTAAAATGCTTTAATTACTGCTACTATATTAAATATACTTAAACGCCTACTTCTACACTAAAAATACTATAATGCCTCTACCGTACTAAAAATGCTATAATGCCTACTACTATACTAAAAATACTCCAATGCCTACTACTATACTAAAAATACTCCAATGCCTACTACTATACTAAAAGTACTCCAATGCCTACTACTATACTAAAAATACTATAATGCCTACTACTATACTAAAAATACTCCAATGCCTACTACTATACTAAAAGTACTCCAATGCCTACTACTACACTAAAAATGCTTTAATTACTGCTACTACAGTATATTAAATATACTTAAACGCCTACTTCTACACTAAAAATACTATAATGCCTACAACCGTACTAAAAATACTTCAATGCCTACTACTATACTAAAATGCTTTAATTACTGCTACTATATTAAATATACTTAAACGCCTACTTCTACACTAAAAATACTATAATGCCTCTACCGTACTAAAAATACTTCAATGCCTACTACTATACTAAAATGCTTTAATTACTGCTACTATAATAAATATACTTAAACGTCTCCTTCTACACCAAAAATACTATAATGCCTACTACCGTACTAACAATACTCCAATGCCTACTACTATACTAAAATGCTTTAATTACTGCTACTATATTAAATATACTTAAACGCCTACTTCTACACTAAAAATACTATAATGCCTACTACCGTACTAACAATACTCCAATGCCTACTACTATACTAAAATGCTTTAATTACTGCTACTATATTAAATATACTTAAACGCCTACTTCTACACTAAAAATACTATAATGCCTACTACCGTACTAACAATACTCCAATGCCTACTACTATACTAAAATGCTTTAATTACTGCTACTATATTAAATATACTTAAACGCCTACTTCTACACTAAAAATACTATAATGCCTACTACCGTACTAACAATACTCCAATGCCTACTACTATACTAAAATGCTTTAATTACTGCTACTATATTAAATATACTTAAACGTCTACTTCTACACTATAAATACTATAATGCCTACTACCGTACTAACAATACTCCAATGCCTACTACTATACTAAAATGCTTTAATTACTGCTACTATATTAAATATACCTAAACGCCTACTTCTACACTAAAAATACTATAATGCCTCTACCGTACTAAAAATACTTCAATGCCTACTACTATACTAAAATGCTTTAATTACTGCTACTATATTAAATATACTTAAACGCCTACTTCTACACTAAAAATACTATAATGCCTACTACTATACTAAAAATACTTCAATGCCTTCTTCTACACTAAAAATGCTTTAATGCATACTACTGTACAAAAAATATTTCAGTGCCTACTACTGTACTAAAAATACTTCAGTGCCTACTACGGTCTAAAAATACATCAATGCCTACCACTATATTAAAAATGTTTTAATGGCTGCTAATATACTAAAGATATTTCAATGGCTACTATAGTAGTAACCATACCGCAATGCTTACTGCTATAATAAAAATATTCTAATGCCTACTACTTTACTAAAAATATTACTACTACTACACCTAATATGTTCAAGTGAAAAATATTAGTAATTTTCAATTTGTTACTCTCTTCCTACATATAATTCTGCAAGATGGAAGAATATTTACAAACTACTGAGAATAGTTAGGTGTTTGTCGAACAAAATTTTGCAAATGTAAGTTTACATGACAAGCAAGACATTAAAACGTTGATAATATTACCTTTCCTAATAAAATTGTTTAGTAGTTGAACTAGCATAAGATATTCGTAAAATATTTGAATGATCTATAGATAAGGCTTGAGAATTACACAATTCAGAATGAACATAAATTTATCTATCAATATAACTTTACATTTTCAAATACCGTTCTTTTTAAGTTTTGTGAAAGAGGGACTAGTTAAGTAAATTTTAATTAAATATATATTGTTATTATAAATTGTATGTCATGTAGCTATGTTTACGTTTAGGTATTGGTAACTAACATAATGTCCGTAAAACATATATTATACTTACTGATAGTAACAATAAAACAATATAATATATGTAATAAAAACATCCGTTATGAAATAAAACGTTATCAAATTAATTCCAATATACGATATACTCTATAGGAAAAAGGATTTGAACATAACCTCTAGGATGTTATTAAGCCTCTAATTATTAATCATCATAACTTCTAAGTATAAATGTATTAGGGTTTCAGTAATGTTCGGGATAATACTTCTTCATTCTATAAAATCTAAGAAATAATGCTTTTGTGTTATTTACACAATTTTCGTATTAATGTACTGGGCGCCACTAGGACGTTTACACTTAGAAAAATGAATCACCCGGTATTTACTCTAATCTGTTAGTAATATTTCACATAATTAATTTAAGGCTTAACATTTTTGGACACAGATTACATTACAGATTATAAGTGGTAGGCAAGGATAATTTAATTTTGTCGGTGGTTGGACAATAACACCCGAGTCGTTACAGAGCTGGAATCGTCGTAGTGTAATCTGATACATTAATTAATGTGCGGGACCTGACGTCCCGTCAACGTAAACATCCGCCTTCGCGCAAAAATATTTTACTTTTATGAAAAATTAAACTCCAGTAATGTGTACACGCTATCAATTTGTTGTTTCTAATATTGTTTGCTACTTTCTTAATTAAGTAATATAGCAATCAGTAAACAAATTAATTGTACATTTAGAATTTATTTCTTCGTATATTAGGAATTAATTAAGATTCAACAAATAGAATCCTTTACTTTTAATATAGCTTTAACTTATACTTTTATGAAAGGTTTATTACGAACTGTCTAAAATTTAACAAAGGATATCACAGAATTTAATTATTTTGTTATGTACAGAATGAATTACATGCAGCGTTCATAGAATGAACGTTCGTCTCCAGTGTGCAAACAATAAAGAGGATGGGATATTGAGTTTTTTCATTTTCATCTTTTCATTGTTACTTCCCTTGTGTAATGCTTGTGTTTATTAACAAAATGATATAATTAAATTCAAAATTTGACATTTCAACAATTTGGAAGTGACAAACTAATTAGAATTATATGTGGTTCAATCTAATCTTCCTCAATACTAAACCAGTGTTTAATACATGTTTGGTCTTGAAGAATAAATAATAAAGCCTCAGATATCACATACCATATAGACCATTATTTTTAAAACAAAGATTTTTTAAAACCCCATTATAAGGTAAACGTTTTGGCTTTAATATCATTGCAAGAAACATTGTGCAAGTGATACATATTCAAATTAAGTGAAAAAATTATCCAAAATAATAACGAAATTACTACTATAATTAAAGAATAAAAATATGGTACAACTCACAAATATAAAATTTTTCATTTCATACGCGTTTCAACGGTTAATTTGTCGTCATCCTCAGTGAAGATACACATATCAAATTAAATAAAAAAATATATATTAAACATAACCTATAAAGTTTCAACAAAAGTAAAAACAAAAGTCTGTCGTAATTATTAAATAATTTATCGTTTTTTTATTTTATTTGAATATGTTCCTTTATGATATTATATTTATTTTTATAAATTTGTAACAAAAACAAATAAAATAAAAAAACGATAACTTATTCAACCAAATAGACAAAATTTACCCAAATAAATAAAAATATATATATATATATATATATATATATATATATATATATATATATATATATATTGAACATATGATTTAAAGAAAGCTACAAAGTTATACCATAAAATCAAAGCTGCATTGCTAGATGTAATATCAGTTTCTATAGAACGAGGATTAGGAATAAAACCAAAATACCATGCTTTGTCCAACAATAGGTGACTACAATCTATAGAAGGATATGAATATACGGTTGGATAAGCTTGAATAAGTGGGCTTTAAGATTCTTTAGAAAATCCCACCTACAGACGAAATAAGTCAGGTTCAGTGCTGCATGATCCAGTGCACTTATCCGAATAATATAGTGGTGGTGACTACTCTATTACACCCTAAAAGAAGAGAGTCAATTTAGTTTCACTCTTTTTTACTATGCAAATAATAATGCCCACCAAGTAATATATATGCTAAGTATATTCGTACTCGACTCTCTCTACAGATTTTTACAACAATTATACTTCTAGAATTTTGTAGTCCATTACGTTCGGTGAATCTTATTAATCACGTAAAATATAGTTTATGACTATCCGAACTTTAAATTTAGTAAATTTGTTAAAACTTACTCAGACAGAACGTTTTCGATCGCTCCTTCATCAGTGTCTTCTGCCTTTAGTAATTACTGTGGTGTTGCCTTTGTCTGCCGTGGTGAGTGTAATGTTGTTTAGTTGGGCTTTTTGTTTTATGTTTGCAGCGATATTAATTTCATTGTTCATGTTTTTGTTGGTTATGTTTTCTGTTTGATTAAGTTTTTTATGTCATGTCGAAGTGAGTCTTGGTCTTTGGTGTCCGTTTTTCGTATGACTGTTACAGTTTGTAGTATAATGTTTCTGTTTGTTATGTTATTTGATTTATAATGTATGTTGTATTTTAGGTCTTTGTTTATTAAATTCATTTCGTGTTGTGTAGATTTGATATTAGTGAGGTTAACTGTACGGGGGTAGAATTTTTATGTAGGTTGAGAGTATGTTGTGTTTTTTGTTTTATCTAATAGTTGTTAAATCTTTTTATTGTGGTTATTTTTTATGTTTATTATTTTATTGATTGCCCAATTATTAATGTCTGTTACAAATTGTAATGTGATATCGTGTCCGATAGTGTTTGCGAGATTCAAGTGGAGTTGGTATAACCTATAATTTAGAAAGTCTTTATTTTTGTATAGGTTTTTGATACTTTGTATAATGAAAATTATTTCCGCTTTTTTGGTAATTGTAGCTGCTTTAGTGTTGTTTGTTTTCACGTGGGTGTTAAGTTGTGAGTTAGGCATAGTTTATTGAATTGTATGTGGGCGTGTATTTTCCTAACCTTTAAAATCGTATTCCTGTATTCTTGGACTGCAGCCTGTCTTGCTGTGTTGAATTCTTGAATTTTGTAGCCCATTACGTTCGGTGAATCTTATTAATCACTTAAACAATAGTTTATGAATATCCGAACTATAAATTTAGTAAATTTGTTAAAACTTACTGGGACAGAACGTTTTCGATCGCTATGTGCCGATCTTCATTGGTGTCTTCTGTCTTGGCACATAGCGATCGAAAACGTTCTGTCTCAGTAAGTTTTAACAAATTTACTAAATTTATAGTTCGGATAGTCATAAACTATTGTTTAATTGATTAATTATACTTCTTTGTTGATCATCTCATTTTATTATATAGCCATTGACATGTTTTCACGTCTTAATTAATGCCGTCCAAGATGACAAGACTTTCATTTTCATTTATTTACTATAAGAGATTTCCTGCGTATAATTGCAATGTAAATTTAAATAAGATGACAAATTCTTTAAATGATTTACCATAACGTCGTAGATAAACTAGCAGTAATAATATTACAATAAAATATAACAACACGTCCAAATAATACGGCCTCAAACACACTATAAACCAACTAAACACTTATATATACTAAAATAAAATAAAACAATCTCTCAGAAAAAGCCACAAGCGATCGGTCCTATATTAAAATAAAAGTAACTTAAAAACGAGTTTTTTAAAAACGTTAAACATGTTCAGACGAGTCTGAAGAGTGTTAAACATGTTTAAACAAGTTTAAACCACTAGCTTATAAAATCATTATTATTTCAATAGTGCTTTTATTCTACCACGCTGTACATCAGCGCATTGAAGTATTAAATAATTTCCGTCTACTCACAACTATCATAGCACACAAATCGTCTGTCTACAGTAAGGATCGCCCGACACTACCTACAACATTTCATAAGATGTAAATTTGTAAGAACAAATTCATTAAACAGGACGAACTAAACTTTCACTCGTTGTCTTAGACTTGTTTTATTATCGACGCCGCAATGAATCAAGCCCGGTGAGGCTACTGGCGTCTCTCGAAGCCCTGGGTATGACCGTAACATTTACTTGGCGGTGTCTGACACATTTCAGCAAATCCCTAAACTTAAATGTAAAGGATTAGAAAACTCCCAAAAACCAGTAGTGTGGGTTCATGGCATTAAACATTTTTTAAGGACCTCTTCAAACATTTAGGGAAGATTTTGGGAACAATGTGCTATTTATGTAGATTCACGTGTTTACACCCGTCCGAGTAGCCAGCACTGCGACCACTATCAAAACTGTACACTCTTATATATACGCGTTTCAGTATATTAGGATTAAAATTAAGGACCAATTCATTATTTTCACAAAGATTGTTGTTTGATTTATTCCGTCTATGCAGCACTTCCCCTTCAGAATCGCAAACAAGTAAAGCAATACGAGTGATAAGGTACTGGAAAGCTGTATTCATTACGTTAGATGTCGAATTTCAAAGTAATTACGATGTACATCTTCTGTTTCACAATGACACACGAACCCACCACTTAAAAGTAAATCATTTAATCCTCTTTAACGACTCGTCGCATAACAATTGCTCACTCAACGTTTTGCATGTCAGCCACTTGTCATCATGCGCCCAACAAAGCTTAGTCTGCCTTTGCAGACAAGACACGCAGCAAGAGCGAAGGCGTGATAAAAGGAACAGTGAAACACAGTTTTGTTTCATGAGTTGGTTTCGTTCAGAAACATTATCTTAGCGGCAGTAAAAAAACACTTCACAGAGCTAAAGATTTGAAAATAGAGGCCACAATGTACTTCGTAACCCCAATCAGAGCTGTACTCTATCCGATTTAATTTATTCTTTCGAGAGTTCCTGCTTGGCACACAACAAGACTATGTACCCGACATTCATACTACTTATTTCCAACAGTCAAGTTATTTGGCGCAGTCATTTACTAAAGCTATTCAGTCTAACTTATACTTTATAAAAAAAAGAAATTTCTATAACAGTCATGTTTTATACTTCTAAAACATGAACAAAAGTATAAAACCTTAACTATTCAGTAAAGAGGGCTTGATTACAATGTACTGCTAATCACGGATACTCTGTTAACTAGAACAGAGGCAGAAAGTCGCCTTAGAATTTAAAACAAAAGTCCATTCAAAGATAACTAAATACAGTAATTCCAAATCATTGAAATACAATATTGTTTTCCGATTTGGGAAATATTACCCAAAAGCAGGAAATATTAAATCTTAAGGTATTGACCAAAAATTGTAAATTATATTTAATATTATTATTGAATTAGGACGTTTATATAACTTGATTAAATCCATTTTCAGAGAAGTGAACGGAAAAATATGTTATGACATTGAAGTTTTTTAGGCCTATATTATTTTTATTATTATTATACTAATTAATTGTAATGCGTCTTGTTGCACTTACGCGTGCGCGTGCTCTCTCTTTCTCTCTCTCTCACACACACACACACTGCAACGTACCCCTTCTCTATATATTTGTAATGTTTTCTGTTACATTTTATTTCGTAACGTAACGTTATGTGCTAACATTTTATCATTTTTATTCGCGCCTGCTTATCTCCGTTCCACTGCCGGGCTAATGCAGCCTCGAGCATTCTTTAAAATGTCTTGTGTTCACCCGTTATTTGCCACGCCTAAACGCATCCACTTTCCGCATGATTCCTACCTTACAATTTGTATGAAAAAAAAAAAATGTTTAACAGTGTTTTATCGGGTCTTTAAATAGTCATACTTGTCACTTAAGTAGTCAGTTGGAAAGAAACAACATTAGCATGAACACATAAAATTTCCAAAACTCTAACCATCTTAGACCTCTTCTATGGGCTGCATGACATTGACGTGGTGGAGAGGCTTAATCCGGGCGTGGGGGACGGGTGGAGCGGAGCTGTACGTATGTGGCTCCCTATAAACGGGAAGTCCAGGCAAATGTGTGAGTGCATGAAGGCGGCTCAAAAAAAGGAATCAGTCCTAGCACTTGAAGGGTTGTTATCTGCCCGGCTCTCGCCCTGCCCTTCCCTTGCGGGCGGCAACCAAGAAGCTCCCCTCATCCAGGTTAGTGGTCTGGATGGCCACATACACCCTCGATTTGAAGGTGTTATGCGATCCGTGCCGATTTAGATTAGTGGCTCTCAGGGTAAGGAGGGTCTTTAACGGAGCCTCAGGGGCACCTGGCGCCACCCCTGAGTACGTAAGTCGCCTTACCGCCGGGGCTTTGCGGCGACGGACCTTTATTTCGCTAGCTGCTCCTGGGAACACACATGGCAAAGATAAAAAAAAATAAATTTAACTGGTCAGGGCTTAAAACCTACCGACAAATCTGTCCCTATGGAGGTGGCTTCGGCCCCCGTAGAGACAGATGGAAATCCAGTTGCGAAGGCAACATGAAGAATGAGTGGGGCACAAAGGAGGAAAGCACTCCGGCTTTCCTACAATGAGGAAGCAAAGAAAGCGGAGGCGGAGGGCAGAGAACCATCGCCACCCCCTTTGAGGAAACATCGGTCCAGCAGCGGAAGGGTTTGACGGAGGCTGGGTCTAGAACTCGCCCTGTCGTCCCGGAAGCCTGTGGATCCGGTAGGATGTTATTACGACAAGAGAGAGAGAGAGAGGAAAAGGAAGGAAAGAAGTACTTCTAATCTTACTCCAGAGTCGGAGGCCAAGAAGAATAGACAAGGGTCTAGGCCTGCTGAGTCGGGAGGGCCGTCTTCTCGTCGATCTCCGCCAACCTACCGAGGGTTCTAGTGACCTTTGGGGATAGTGTATGCGTGAGGATGGAGATGGTGGCGTTCGACCACCTTAAGGGCATCGTCATGGACCGGATTCTGGACCCTCTTAGTGGAGGTTTTGTTCCGCGGTTCAGAGACACATACCTAAGGGATGGAGTCGCAGCATTTATTTGTGCTGTGGAGGAATCGGCAAAATGGCTGAGAGAACTGGTACCGTCAGTTAAGCTCGAGGACGGGATTCAGGCAAGGCTAGTCCTGCCTGATGAACTGATCAAAAGGGTGAAAGTGACGGTGCTAGTACCACCACCATAAAGGGAGGCCACTCAGTTGGTCAAGCTCATGGGGATGCAAAACCAGGAAATTGACACTTCGAAGTGGAAGATCCTACAGTGCATTGAGCGGGGACCTGCAAGCCTCCTTTGCCTAGGATTGGATGAGGCATCGGCCAGACAATTAAAGGCAAGAGATGGGAAAGTCTTCCTGGGGACTGCAGAGGTCTCTTTTAAGTGGAACTCTAAGGACCCGGAAGAGAAGGGCTAGAGAGAGAATCAGAAGAAGGCGTAGGGGTCAGTTGGATATAGATGACCCTCAAGCAATGATCCTCCAAATTAACTTGCACCACAGTAAAAGCGCCTCGGTGGTCGTAACCAGGTGCTTAAATGTGAGGCACACATTACCAGCGCTTGCGCTAGTGCAAGAACCGGGCTGGTCAGGAACCGTATAAGGGGTCTGAATGCACATGGGTGCACCTACGCAAGTGTGGGGAACATGAGGGGCACAGAGCATGTGTGATAGTCAGATGACTAGAAGCCACGCTGATTCAAGAATTCTCAACTAAAGAACTTGCGGTGGTTAGAATTCGAGGTAAGAGCGATGTAAGTGGGAGCAGGGAGTTCATCGTGGCCTCCACTTACTGCGCCCACAATAGAGAATCGCCCCCTGTAGAATTACGTAAGTTAGTTCGGTACTGCAGGGAGAGGAATATGGGAATCTTAGTGGGCTGTGATGCCAATGCTCATAACGAGGTGTGGGGCAGCACAGACACAATAGAGCAAGGTGAGGAGCTCCTAGCCTTCTTGATTGAAGAAAATCTTGTGGTTTTAAACACAGGTGCCGAGCCAACATTTGTCACTTCAAACAGAATGGAGGTTCTAGATATCACCTTCTGTAATAGACAAATGGTAAGGTGGGTGCATGACTGGCAGGTTTCGGATGAGCCCTCCATGTCTGATCACCGGATCATCACTGCTACGATGAGGGGAGTTGTCCTCCATGTGGTGTGGTTTAGGAACCCGAGAAGGATAAACTGGGAAGGTTTTAAGTTCTCGGGGAGGAGGCGGATGTCAGGCTTCCGTGGTAAATATGGTACATCAAACGAACTGGAAAATACTGAGGCCTACATCAGGACTGCAATTTCCACGTTGTTTGGTGAAAATTGCCCTCTCTCGCGGATAAACACTGGGCGCGGTAAGCTTAAGTGAAACAGCGAATTAGAGGCAAGACGGAAGGAGACTAGAAGGCTCTTTAATAGGGCAAAGAAGAAGAAAAAGGCGGAGACGTATAGGCGGAGAGTAAAAATCTTATTAAAGAGGTTAACCGTGCTTCTTGGGAAAAGGGCGCTCAGACAAGCACACTGAGTGACACTGCTAGACTGTTTAAGGTGTTAGCAGATGGACCGAGAGGAGAGCTTACGTTTGTCAAAAAGACAGGTGGTAGCTTTACTGACACCCCTTAGGAAACTCTGCGTCTGCTTATGAGGAACAGTTTTCCCGATAATAGAACGGTAGGGGACGGTGCTCAAAACCTCCGACATACTGGGCTAAGGGCGGGCTGGAATATTGCTGGTCAGGTGATCTCAGCGCAAAAGGTGAGAGAGGCGATTCTGTCTTTTGAGTCTTTTAAAGCGCCTGGGTTATATACTCCAGCACTACTACAAAATTGCTTGGAGGAAATAATAGGGCCACTGACAAGATTACTCAGAGGCTGTGTTGCCTTGGGTTACACGCCCGGGCAGTGGCTCAAAACGAAAGTTATCTTTATCCCTAAACCGGGGAGGAAAGATTACACAGAGGTAAAGGACTTCAGACCTATCAGCCTAACATCTTTCTAGTTAAAGACATTGGAAAGGCTGATGGACCACTATTTGAAGGAGAGACCTATCAAGCAGCATCCGCTTCATCAGGACCAAGACGCCTACCGAACTGGTAGGTAAGTGGAGACTGCGCTGTTGTCGGTCGTGGACTTATTGAAGGTCAGATCAACAACAAGGGGATATGTATTGGGGCTTTTCTTGATGTGCAGGGGGCTTTTAATAGTACCTCTAGACTGGCCATCAAGAGAGCAGCTATTGATCACGGGATTTCTGATGGAATTATAAATTGGAATATGAGTTCCTTGGAAAACCGGATAAGTAATGCATCCTGGATGGGGTGCACAATAAATGGCATAGCCTCGGAGGGCTGCCCGCAGGGTGGAGTTTTATCCCCTTTGCTGTGGAGCCTTGTCGTGGACGGCCTACTAAGGACGCTCAGTCGAATGGGTGTCAAGGTGGTAGGATATGCGGATGATATTGCTATCCTTGTTAGGGGACTATTTGAAGAGGTCCTCAAAGACCTGCTTCAAGAGGCACTCAAGGTAACAGAAGCATGGTGCAGGGAGAATGCACTATGCATTCAAGGAGAGAAATCTGTGGCACTCATCTTCACTAGGCGATATAAAACTAAATCGCTGGAGATGATGGAAGTAATACCAAAATAAGCTACATTGAGAGCGATAAATATCTGGGATTTATTCTGGATAGGAAGCTACTCTGGCGTGAGCACTTGGAGGATAAGTGCTCTACCTGGCAATGCAGAGGAGCAATAGGCACGAGATGGGGTTTGGGTCCACGTCAGATGAACTGGATTTATTCCGCCATTGTGGTGCCGAGGTTGGTCTATGCCTCAATCGTCTGGTGGGACAGGGCACAGAAAGAAAGAAGTAAAAGAATGCTGGACCGAGCGCAGGGGCTCTTCCTTAGAGGCATAACAGCTACAAGGAGAAGCAAACCATGTGCGGCCATGAGGGTTATGTTGGGCTTTCCATCCTTGAGTCTTCAAATTAGGATGGAGGCAATGAAAACTGCATACCGGCTAAGTTGTACCGGGCAGTGGAAGACAAGTAGCAATCGTCATAAACAGCTATTTGGGGATTCACTGAAGGAGCTCTGGATAGAACCTCAGGATAAGATACTACAAAATCCATATTCCTGCAAGAGAGGCATGGGCGGAATATAGACCCAGACATGGTGAAATCTGGTTCACGATGGGTCCAAGATAAAGGAAGGAGTGGGAGCAGGATTTAGTGGACCGAGACACCAAGACAGATTTTGTCATCGCCTGGAGGACTACAACTCTGTCTTCCAGGGGGAGGTGCCCGCGATCAAACTATGTGCTGAGGAAATAATAGGGTCTGGCAGGAGGGGCAAGACCATCTGGATTTGCTCGGACAGTCAGGCAGCTCTAAAGGCTTTCGGTAAGGCTAGTACCAGCTCTAGGCTGGTGGTCGAGACTTAGCTTCTCTAGCAGAGCTGAGTAAGTATAATTCACTCAACCTAACCTGGATTCCAGGACATTCTGGCTGGATAAGGAATGAGAGAGCTGACGACTTTGCAAAACAAGGGTGTATAACTCAAGGACCGTTGCTGAGGGCAGTGGGCATGCCGCCTCAGGAATGGCGCAAGAGGATCACGGCACATATAGACAGGTTGTGCAGGGAAGAATGGAATGTAACCTTGGGGTGTAACAAATCCAAGGTACTGTACAGGGTTACTGTACAAATCTTGAGTACAGGGTTACTCAAGAGATTTATGGGGCAAAGAACAACTCTCCTTAAGTAGACATCAACTCAGAGCTACTGTAGAGCTGGTTACAGGCCGTTTGAATCTAATACAAAATTGGAAAATCTTGGTCCCCTGTGTGCAAGAGATGCGACTAGGACCAAGTGGAAAGCCCAATCCACGTACTCTGTGAGTATAATGCTTTGAGAGCTGCAAGGAGAAAGTGGTTTGGCTGGCAGGTATGTACACCAGAGGATATAAGAAGATTTAGCATCAGGTGGGTACTTGATTTCTGCAAAGAGGTAGGTATCCACTAAGCTAGTCCTGTGGTAGGGATGGGAAGAGAGTACAAAGGCTGCAACTAAGTGCTCTGCACCGATAAGGTCCCTCCGAGTTTTTAGTAATAAATAATAATACCATCTTAGAAGATCTGCAGGCTCAGCAAGGGGACGTGCAAAATATGATCATGTTTAAGTTACCTTTTTGAAGGATCCTGTGTTCTTTAAACATGATCTGCCAGTAAATCACGTCTCTGGGCTTTATTATAAAAAACCAACTAGTTTTTAAAATAGCTCAATAATTTTGTTTGTGTGTGTGTGTGTGTGTGTGTGTGTGTGTGTGTGTGCGTGTGTGTTTGTGTGTGTGTGTGTGTGTGTGTGTGTGTGTGTGTTTGTGTGTGTGTGTGTGTGTGTGTGTGTGTGTGTGTGTGTGTGTGTGTGTGTGTGTGTGTGTGTGTGTGTGTGTGTGTGTGTGTGTGTGTGTGTGTGTGTGTGTGTGTGTGTGTGTGTGTGTGTGTGTGTGTGTGTGTGTAGGTATGTATCACAAAACAACTAAGGGGTTTATTATTATTATTATTCCCTGGTAATGTGATATTGTTTATCAACGAAATCCTTTGAATAAATAATTCTTCTGTTTGAATAACCAATGTTGTTTTTGATTGTTATACCATATAATATTTTTAATATATATATATATATATATATATATATATATATATATATATATATATATATATATATATTGCGTTTTCGTCGTTAAATTTTATTTATGAAATTGATTGTTGATACAATTTATGTTTTATCAACATGGATATTTATAAAACATTACCCTCGAAGCTTTTCATCAATGTAGTATTTATATCAGCTGGGCCTTTGTACATTGTGTCAAGAGCTAAAACATGATTGGATGATGATTATGCTGTTGGGAGTGCGCAAGGCTGTAATTATAATCAATATACTGCATACAAAAGTTTCGAGCATAATGTTTTATAAATATTGTAATTGAAATGTTTGTAAATTTAATTTGTACTATTGCTAGCAAACGCTTGTATGTATGATCCGTAATTGCGTAAGAACGGTTTAATGGATATGTGCACTAAAACAAATGATTAGAAAGGTAATTCAAAAGAACTTATTTGAATTTTGTATTTATAAGGAAATAATAAATAAAATTAATCAGAAAGTGCATTTTTCAGGTCATGAAAAATTTTATAATAATTTCTAGTTATATAGATCAGAAAGTTTTTCATGCAACCGAGAGCCATCAGTACATATACAAATTTTGATGGAATAGACAACAAAGTTGCTGTTGATCTGAAAGATTTTGCTGCAAGCAAAAATAAAATAGTATATAGCCATATATAAGAAACCATGCTGACTTTTTACAATGTTAGGTCAACTATTATTATAACTTTAATATATGTGTGTAGTAATAAATAATAAAGCGTCACATAATTGTATTCCTAGATTAGAAACTTATGCTTTCAACGCATTTGTTGTTGTGTGTATAAATTGCTCTTACACGCAAGTAATCGCATTAGTAGTGATATCATATTATTTTAATTCTTATTCACCGTTACCTTTTTAAAATAATTTAAAAGTTGTTAGTTGCTTACATTAATTTGTACATTTCGTTAGGCGAACAATAATTCAGTAAGTTCACATAAAGCAGAGTTGACAAATAGTTCCTTGTCACTAAAGGTACCCGAGATAAATTAAATAGAAATCTTAAGAAAACTTGAAACTCGAATTCTGAAAACGTTCCGATAACTTTGTGGATTCTACTTTAAGGGCCTAGAAGCGAAAACTAGACTTTAGTAACTGTAGGGTGCCAAATATTAAGCGATAAGAGAGGAATGTTCTAAATTTTTTTCAAGAGATGAAGACACGTCAAAAGAAATGTAATATAGTAAATGCGCGTAGGCTGTTTTCGACATGAATTGGACACAAATCTACGTCGCCCAATCAAACGGTATATTAACAGCAGAATAAACGGAAGCTCATTTAATCGCCGAAGAAAGTGTGAGAGACAGACTCTAATTGACGATACCAAGATTAGGAAAGTTTTGAAAAAAATGTAATTATATACGAATAGGGTGTTTGAAGTATATAAAACCTATAGGCCTATATTGTTTCAGGATACTGTTCACCCTGACTGAGAGAATGTAGTGTCCTGCCTACTCGATTCCGTAATACCCTCTATTCCCGTTCCCAGTATCTTATTCCGTCCTGCAATAACTTCACACCCTGTCAACTACTTCTTCATTCATTGTTTTGAACCAAAGAATCCGAGTTGGTCTTCACATACTTTACACTACTTTACATACATAATCCACCTAAGTCCTTGCCCTTGTGAGTTTATCTACATAATGACATCTCTTATTCAATAGGAGCTACAATAAGTAGCATTCAAGTTAATGTCCGCCTTTTTGTAAATCGTTTTTTTGGTAGCTAATTAATTATATATGTCAATAACCTATGTGCAGTTTGATAATTCGGTTTATTTTCCATTTCCTCTTTAATTATCAATAATTTTACGAGTGTCATCTCTTAATCAACTACAATAAGTAGCATTCAAGTTAATGTCCGGTTTTTTGTAAATCTTTTTTTAGTAGTTACTTAATAATATATGTTAATAACCTACGTGCAGTTCGATAATTTGTTTTATTTTTCAGTTCCGCTTTAATTATCAATCATATTGACGAATGATAAAAAGCGTTAATTAGAGCAACACTAGTTAATTGTTATGCAAATATTTAATTACGTTGAGTTATAATTAGTTACATGCAGCATATTACAAAGTGCATTCCTTGATTAATCCACGGACAAAATGGGATATTGAACAGTACGTCATTTAAAGGGTGTGTAAACATTTCGTTCATGACATCAATATTGTATCAGTAAATTTCGACGTTGCTTCATTATGTACTTTAATTGTTCTCTATATTTGACATTACATTCACTATAAAATAGGTTTCTATAATATTAAAATATAATGTCCTTTAATAAAATTCAGAGCTAAGAATGTTAATACTTACAATGAAATATTTATTTTACTCGTATTTCTTTGATTTTTTTAAATATTTAACATGCTTTATAAATATGTTTTAATTTAGGACAATAGAAATTAAGGATTAGAAATTAAAATTTACTGTAAGTAATTATAGTGTACTAAATAGAGTAGGGTGTCATCTTCATAAATGAAACGATTGTTTCGAAACGTGTCAGCACGAAAGTATTCATTTAGTTACACAATAATTATTTATAGTTTAATCAGTGAATTCAAGATGACTACAACAATCAAGGTTAAATTGTGATAGTTAAAAGTTTATTATTTGCATTATAATAAAACAAAAGTCAATACATAAAATATGGGGGATTAAGAATGTCGTTAGAAGACAAAATAATGTCTCACAACGAAATGGAAAATTAATAAACGCTTCCAATAAATACATTTTATGGCGCTTAAATTATACACCATAATAAATTCCGAAATGTGCTAATTTATTACAATATAGCGAGAAATAAAGTCCTACTTATGATACTGGAATTAGCAAGTCATAATTTTAACCTATTTTATTTGTCAAAAGGGAGCTAGTTATGTCGAGAAATGTTACCTAGTTATGTCGAGAAATGTTAGCTAGTTATGTCGTGAAAATATTTTTCAAAATCCGGCGCTGTTAAACAAATGCACGTTGATTCAGTGGTATCATCGCAAGTAGCTTCAATAACACAGCTGTAAAATTCATGAAATAATATTGTTTAAATAATATGTACAACTTAATAATAAATACATAAAAACCTCTTAACCACAATTTTCTTTATTTTACCCTTATGTACATTTCGGTTACCAAGTAATCATCCTGGGAGGGACAACATACAAAGTCTCAGTCTTTGTATGTTATCCCTCTGAGGATGGTTACATGGTAACTGAAATGTGCGTAAGGGTAAAATAAAGAAAGTTTGTGGTTAAGAGGTTTTTATGTATTTATTATTAAATTCAACCACAGTATATACCTAATACATAGTAACTGTATAATTTAATTTTGAAAAGTTATTTCTTCTGAACGCTCAGACAATAATAGATTATTGCATGTATTCTTTCAAAAAATAATTTTAAAAAAAACTACATACATAAATGTTAAATATAACCGTGTGCTGTAAATGTTTTGATAAGAACGATAATTAACAGGTCAGTTGCTCGAAGGTTATATGCCAGTTACAAGTTACATAGCAAACCAGTATAACCATTGTTATGTAAATCCATATGGTTAATTGTTATGGATAACGCCTAGCATGGACCCGGCCTGGTTGTTGAATTGTGCTGAACAAACAGACCGCTCAATGTGTGTTCACAAGGGTAATAAATGATTCATGCAATCTGGCCGGCTAGCTGAGGAAGGGTTTGACTATCGTCAACGTCCTATAACTACTAATAGGAGCTAGTTTCGGTCAACGTAGTTTAGCGGTTGTAGGTATATCAAGGTATCTAAATTATTGATATAATTGAAATTTGGAAGTAATTTCTGTACTAAACGTTAAGTACGTGATACTCCAACTGAACGAACTTGCCGATTGTTGTCGCCTGGAACCTATATAATCTCGCATGCACCTGCCATAGTTGTCTAAGATGAACATTTAACTAAATGAAACCAGCGTTGTTATTGTTGCTAATTTAAATATGTAAACACAGGAGTTCAATTTTTCACATTAGTTTTAAAATAATTTTTAAAAAATGGTTCTGTACTTGGGAGTGTCCCGACAGAAGTAGAAAATTTTACAGCCTCGTCTACAGAAACTTTGAATTAAGAAAAACATTTAATCTTGCGTATTGAGAAATTACGTAAACATTAGTTATAATATAAGGAACAATACAATAATACAGAGATTTACATTTAACGCCAAAATTTGAGCTACAAAAAACAAATTAGTGCTAGTAGTTTTACAAAATGTTCAATGAAAATTGCAAAAATTTGAATGTATACATTCAATAGTTATTTCTTATTTCATAAATTTATTCAATAAAGACCAATTTGTTTGTAGTTATAATAAAATAATTTAGATTAAAACAAAATTATTTGATGTTTACTGATTACAATATTTTTTTACAAACTAAATTGTAGTCAGTTTAAAAACTTAAATAGTATCAGACGCACCTTCTCACGTTCTCATTTCGAAAATTTATAAAAAATATATTTTATTATTATAGTTATATCGAATTTTTTGTATTGAGGTATATTAAAATTTAAATATTTATATATATATATATATATATATATATATATATAATTAGTTCATCAAAACTATTTAATAATTACAATGTTAACTTTTTCTTGACAAAGCTCAGTAAATAATGTAACAGAACCTACAACATAAAATAAGCTATCGCATGAAATCATGTTATGTTAACATTTAATTCACTTTGAGGCAACTCATACCTGACCAAAATTAAATTGAAGCGAAATTACATGTTTATTTTCATCCAGAGTTTTATGTAAATTTTTGTAGCAGTCGCTATAAACGTTTTAACTTCAAAAAATCTAGAAACGGTAGCAAAATGAGCAGTGTTTACAGATAAAACATAAACAAATCCATTCCGTCTTTCCAATTCATTTTTAAATATTTAAACAATATCTAAAAATGGTAGAAAAATGAACAATATTTACAGGTAAAATAAAAACAAATATATTTATTCATATCAAAAACGACTACTTAATGATATTTTCAGGAGCTTACTGATTAGTACAGACGCTTCTCGCACTATATCAGTGCATTGTTCAATGCTGTAAGTCAAGTAACAATGTACTCATCTAGTGCGAAACGCGTGTGCTGAAAATATCAATAAGTAGTGTTTTTGAGAAATGATAGCAATAAGTATAATTGTTTAGTAAAACAAAACAACCTCAATATGTACAACATAAAACTTGCAAGCTATAAACAAATAAATTCGATCTTTCACATCCGTCTTAAACATTTAAATAATATCAAAAATGGGAAGCTAAATTTAAATGTTTCAGTGAAATTATTAAAAAACAATTCTATATTTTACATTAGTTACAATTCCATGTGGGTTTTCCTATTCGATACAACATCGTTGATTAATTTCAAGAATTTTTATATTCCAAAAAAGTTTAAGTTAAATTAAGATATCTTGAAAATGTTTATTGCCATCAATACAAAAGCGTTTCACAGGTAATTGTTTACGTTCGTTAATGAAACGTTAGTACTACTTTAGAATTACCTCTTTGTATTCCTCTTAAAAATCGCTTTTAAATATTAGGTTCAAACTAACTGATTTTACATTTTTACTTACTTACTTCGCTAAATTACTTTTTTATGAGTTCAGCTTGCGAGAAGTAAATTAATTATTTCGTTAATTAATAATAAATAGTATATTTCTAAAAGGAGAAAAAATGCTGAATGATTTTAGTAAAACCATTATTAATAAATTGAAGTATTGTATATTTTCTACATTGTTTAAATGACAAGCAATTAACATTTGTAATTACTAAATCTATGACTAACAATATATTATAGAAAACATCGAGTATGTAACAATATTCCTGAGCAATCAAGAGTATGTAACGGGTTGAAATGCCAGTTACATGCCATTTAGTTTCCGAGCCTAAATTCAAACAGCGTCCTATAAAGACGATAAAAGTGAGCTGACAGAATCTGGAAAATATCTGGCGACATTTTGGTGGTCCCAGTTTTATATTTATTGCTCTCTTATTAGAATCCTCCCCTTAACGCAAGTGGACAGGGACTTTTTATCTAACATATAAACATGTTTTGAATTATTTTATACCCAAGGACGAAAGGAGTACTTAAGTAGCAAGTCACAATGTAGTCCTTGTAGATGAATTGCATATAGTTTATACAATACGCGTGCGAAGCACCTGATACAAAACTTTGTTGAGAAAGTTTTATTCTCAGCTTATTCTTATATGCCCAATATCTGTAATAAAAGTATCTAATAATTTCGAATAATAATAAAATATTAAATTTGACTTGATGGAGAAGAATAATAAGTAGTAATGTTTTAAATTTATATAAGAATATTTGAAAAAGAAATCTTGAAATCTGATGAAGACGCGACATATCTGTTCGAAAGAAATTGCTTTTCACAGATGTCTCTGTAATATGATGCAGTAATATTAGAAACAGAGACGTGATTCATACATCTGACGACAGACTGAAGCGACTCCATATTAAATTTTGTTCTAGTCTGCAATTGCCTTAACAAATGTTTCCACATTAACCTTTTTAATTTACTGCCGAATACATATTTACGGGGGCAGTGTGACGTAATATACTAATTGAATATTGTCTTTACAGACATAATTGTTATGTAGACTTGCAAAACTGTAAGCAAGTCGCTGGGAGGCAAAATATGGAGTGAACCAATATACTGAACAATATGTAGGGTCTACGTAATCTCAGAAATAATTAAAGTAAACTATATATTCACTAATAAAAAGGCTGCATATTACAAAATCAACTAAAGCGTGATACAATAAGCTGAACTAAAAGTATTTATTTAACACAAATAAAAAAGAATGTAAAATTAGAAACTAATATAAACCTTGGAATAAAAATGAAAGGCAAAAATAGAGAGTACGAAATATAAACCTGAATTATAAGGAATCCAGGAAAAGAAGAGTGACAGAAAAGTGCAAATGTCTGTGACACTGAACGGAAAATCACTGTGTCTAACTGCCATCAGGCCGACAATCAGTAGTCACAGAATCCTCGGTCAGTGTCGTGAGCGGAAAAACTCGCGAAGACCGACGATGCAAAGCTTCGGGCAACATTTAACAAAACAGTCCTTACACAGGTCTTCCGGGCTGCTTATTAAGAAGACAAAAATATAAAGAATAGCTTGTGCTCTTTGTTGGGATGTTTTTATGATAAGGGAGATGATATAAAAAGAAAAGTGACAGGAAACCAGGCGTGGGTTTGTCACACAACACCATTTACATTTGGGGTAGTGTAAAATATCTCAATACACAAGGATATGGTATATTAAAAATCTTGCTGGTTGAGTACAAGAGTAATGCAACCGCCTGAGCTTTAAGCTGCAATATTGAATAGATGTCCTGGCCTTGTGACGTCTAGAGGTTTGTAACTGCATGTTAAATACAGAACCCACTCTGCCAATGAAACCCATTATCGATGTTTCAGATAGGAGCAGATTCACCTCCCTTCGTACACGCCAGACTTTTCGCAGTGAGTTTTAATTTTCCCGCAAACGTAAAGCCGTTTCTCGGTGACAAGCGCTTCATCGCTGACAAACACTTTAAAAAATCTGGTAAAAACTGATAAATTCAGGTAACCAGCCATAAAATTATTACAAAATGATTCCTTTTAGAAGCCATTTTTAATTTCGTTTAGATATATTTATTACTCACCCAAAATGTTATTCCTGTTATTAATAGATTTAATAAAAGTTTCCTCTTGTAATCATCTTGAATCCTGATTATTGTATAACTGGGTGAAAACGTTTGAACTTACTTGGTGACGGATTTTGAAATATTCGTTTGATTGATTTATAACTACTTATAATTTAATCAGTGAATTCAAGATGATTACACCAAAGAACTCTAATAGCGACCAACGGTCATCAATAATCAACCTCTACCGACAGACGAAACTAAATGTAGATAGTTTTCACAAGGTAGAAAGGGAAAAAGTGTTTACTCAGTTACGCAATAATTATTTATAAGATTTAATAAAACTTTTTTTTTAATCTCGATTAATTTCAAATATAAAATTCACAAGCAGTTAAAATAAGATAAAACTATTCTGATTATGTGTTCGGCAGAGATAACAAAATGAAACAAGTAGGCTACTGTAGTTATTAGCTGGTAAATTTCCCAAGCGACGGACCTGTATGATCCCGGGATAATAGAGCTTGTAGAGAGTGAAATGTATAAATGTTTAACACTAGTGGAAAATATGTAATGAGAGAACATCTAATAATAGACAAAAATGAAAGGAGTTGAACAAAGTTTTTTTTTTATATCAGGGAAATGGTTTTTACAAGATATCCTACCTAACTCTCTTAATATTCTTAATAATTAAAAAGTATTAAAAAAATATTTTTTTTCAAATTCGTAGCTAACAAATGAAATGAAGTGAATCGTTTAAGGTTCAGAAACTCTTTAAACGTTCATACACAGTCTTGTTTTATTTTCGTTGCTGAAAGACAAAAGGCGCTCAGGAAAATAAAGACATTCAATATTGTCGATAACACGAGGACGTGTAAGTGTTTGTCATAAAATGTTTTATACTGTTAATACGACTCAAAATTTAGTTTTGTTACTTCTGTTAAGTCTAGTTAAGGAAAAGAGGTTTTTATAAATTACGGAGCCAAATAAAAAACATAATTTCTATTTATGCATTTATCAACCGATTATTATGTGAACAATTTTAAGTGTTACTATTTTTATTTAATGTCTATAACTAATTATTTTAAAAGCACAGAATAAGGTTTTGTAGAAACTGTTGTATGACTGCAGAATGAATATGAAGTTATATCATTATATTTATGAAGATTCGTTATTATAACTGTTGAAATTATATGCCTTTCTTTCTTATATATCACATTACAATCAGTGTCATGAGGTGCTACTATGCTGAGAGTTGTTTGCATCAGGTATTACTTTCCGGGGAAAGCAATGACCCTGGAGTCGGGATAGTAGTTTTTTGCGGGTAGATTCCAGTTATAAGTGTGTAGCAAAAGCACTGGAATTTGTATAATTGAGATTGTAAATAACTGAGTAATTTTATAATGCTATTATTTCGGCCTTTCAAAAGAATTTATTAATAGAAATTTCTCTTTCCCAGGTATAAAAACTATGCGAAGAGGACATTATTTTTTCGTTTCGTGCATAAAATATAGACATACAAGAGTTACTGTTCTAGCCAGAATTAAGGTAAAGAGATTTATTCCCATTAAAATTCATTACTGTCAAATTTTGGACGCAATGTTTTAATAAAAAACGAATTTAGGATAATTTTGAAGTGGCTTTTTGGAGATTTACAACGTACTCCATCACCGCTATTGTTGATCTCAGTAATCTATGTCAAGGATTTTTGGACATGTTAATGGCTACTGGCTGCGACCTTTCCTGCCTAGATAAGAAACCTTTAGAATATTGAACCATTTGGTCACCATATCACTAAAATCACAACAGCTGAATCCGATGAGAAATATTTGAAACAGTTTCAAGTGACTAACATTATACAAGTCCTTCATAAAATCTAACATATACAAAGGATTTGTGTGTGTCATCTAATTATCAGATTTATTTCCAGCTGTGCCATTGAATACAGAAATGGTTCTGACAGATAGAAGACAAACGTAAGCCATGAAATACAAAGAAAAGCCTTCACAGGGGAACTCCTGAGAGTTTTGAACTCATCCTATTTATATACAATAAAGTTAAAGGTTAGTACTTACTGAATCACAAAGAATTGGTCTGCTTATCACCCACTTGGTACTCACTGATTACTCACCTAAGAACATAAAATAATTCATATATATTTAATTTATTATATCGCATGACTTACACGGTGTAAAAATATGAATATAAATGTAAAGAGTATTCTACACTACTTAAGAATTTAAAAAATAATAATCTTCTTGTACTCTACATGAGACCAGCCAGCTTCAAGATTATTGGATACAAACTAAAGGAAACATGGTACAATTCTTATAAATATCATATGAACTTACAGGTCCCTATCTTTAAATCCCCATGGTAGATGATGTATTATGTGTAGACCAAGCTCTGGGTAATACAGCTGTTAACCTGTTGCCCCTTGCCAGAAGAAGATAATAAAAAGTATAGGAGTACAGTAAAACCTCTCTTATCCGGGTCAATGTGGCGACATCCCCCGATCCGGATGACGAAAAATCCTGATGTGGGAGAGGTTATGTAATACGTTTCTACTACGTAATTACAACCATACTAATTGAAAGTGCATGTATGCTTGTTTTAAATATTTAGGTTACACTTGATGAGAATTGTAATTATATTTTAATAGCAATATAGAAATGCATCTACAATTTAGTTACGTCTTTGTACAGTACCTTGACCCATTGCGGTTTACGGGCTAGGTCAGATAGTCACAGCAATTTAATAGTATCGGGTAAAAAGACCAGGCCAGTTAATCTTGAATGCCGTCATTGTTTGATTAATTTGATTCCATCAAGAGATTATATTTTCTGATTTTTTGTGCGTGAGAAATATGTCATTTGCAAGGCCAGAAGTATGTCCTGTCGAAACATACAGCATAAATAAAGAAATGAATTTATGGACCATTGACCTTTTGTCAGACATCTGAACATAATAGAAGATTTCGGCAGTTTTTATGTCAACTGGAGTGAAAAGCTCAGTATACGTTTTACTCGTTGTCGGTCAGTAGCTGAACGATACGGATACTCAAACACGAATGAATAAGTTGAGTAATACAACAATTTGCAGGACATTATTGAACTGAACGATACGGAAATTTGAATACAACTAGGTGAGTCGGTAAAAACAATGAGCTGACTGCTAGTGCTAGAGACTGGCCCGTCGGCAAGGCTTCTTGTTTAAAAAAGACGCTTACATTATTTTCATAATACGTCCGGGTATCGGAGGTTCCGGATATGAGAGGGCCGGATATGAGAGGTTTTACTGTAGTTAAAGAGCCGACTGCTACCGCCAGAGAACTGACAAGGAGCCATACAGAATAAAGAAGCTTACATTATTTTACTATTACGTCCGGCTATCATAGGTTCCGGATATGAGAGGTTTTACTGTAGTTAAAGAGCCGACTCCTAACGCCAGAGAACTGACAGGAATCTTACATAATAAAGACGCTTACATTATTTTCAAATTACGTTCGACTATCAGAGGTTCCGGATATGAGAGGGCCGGATATGAAAGGTTTTACTGCAGTTAAAGAGCCGACTGCTTGCTCCTGAGAACTGGCAAGGGGCCTTACAGAATAAAGGCGCTTATATTATTTTCATATTAACTCCGGCTATCAGAGGAACCGTATATGAGAGGGCCGAATAACAAAGGTTTTACTGCAGTTAAAGAGCCGACTGCTTGCTCCTGAGAACTGGCAAGGGGCCTTACAGAATAAAGGCGCTTATATTATTTTCATATTAACTCCGGCTATCAGAGGAACCGTATATGAGAGGGCCGAATAACAAAGGTTTTACTGTAGTTAAAGAGCCGACTGCTAGCGCCAGAGAACTGGCAGGAGCCTTACACAATAAAGACGCTTACATTATTTTCATATTACAGCCGGATATGAGAGGGCTGGATATGAGAGGTTTTTTTGTACAAATAGCATATCTGCGGTCGTTCATCTAAGACAGATCTGGTGAAAATCGACGCCATTCTCTTCTAGAGAAAGCTTACAAGCACATGAATAGGATTTGAACAAGTGAGAGAAAGACCTTACAGCTAAAAATAAATTCAAGTCAGGGTTTGAATAGTGATTGAAAATGATTCACTAATTATTATTTCTGCTGTATAAAACGTCATAGAAAAGATATCCCAGCCTTTGTATGAGATAAAATGTGTTGAAGCTTTCCATTTTACCAAGATTGTACAAGTATATAGGGTTGCATTAACCTTTACTTTATAAACTCAATTCCTATCACGGGAAAGGAAGGTAACTATATTGTTAGCCAGCTTGTTTGCAATGTAGACTGCATTTACATAAAGTTAGACGGATTTTCCTTTTAAGCGTGCATGTTTAAAGTAACTCTTCTTTATGTTGCCATTAGGTTTTAATTTTGTGGAATAACTTTTTTTTAAATATTGGTAATCAAAAATAAAAAAGAATTTTATACAATTTTAAAAATTTTACAAATGTTTAAAAAACACGTCAGCTTATAACGTTATTAAATATGTAATGCTTTTTTAAAAAAATTGTGTTTCAAGGCAAAAGGTTTGATTTTAAAAATTTGATTTTTCTCAAGCTATAGCAATTTATTAATTCTCAAAATGATGATTCAGAAATTAATATACAAGTTTTTAAATGCAAATATAACTACAAACTAAAATTATACTATAAATTATGCAAAAATTAATTTGTCTATAAACTAAGTTCCTTAAAAAAAAGTAATTTTTATTTTATTAAACTGTATTTAGTATCTTACTTCGAAAACAATGTTCTTACACAAACTGTTATTGTAATTTTTTTCATCCTAAATTAGTGGAACGATTTTCCCTCTAGTGAAAAAGTTTAGTTAATTTAGTTGCAATGAAATTAATCACTTTTTTTGACAATAAACGTATTAAAAATACAAAACAGCCTAGAAAAAATCCAGGTTATTTAAAACCATTCAATTTTCTAAAACAATACGGAATGAGATAAATGTTTGAATAAAATATTTTCTAGTAAACAATCAAATTTATTGTTATTTGTAAATTTGGCAGATGATTGAGATATTTCAAAAATTGTGCTACAAAATTTAATAAATTTTTCAAAAGCAAATAATAACACAGGAGGGTAACTGGTGGTATAAACAACGTCTCACCGATCAATCATGTCAGAATTATTTGTTATATATGCATGTGATTAAACGTACCCTAACATATTATGTATATTTATAAGATTAAGAACTTTTCAAATTGGCTACAAAACTAAAAATCTTAATCATTTTGGTTGAATCGTTTTCAATACAGTTGATTGCAAAATACGAATCAATAAAGTCTTAAATGGGGTGTTGTTGACTTTCGAACAAATGACTGATGATATAGCATTTATTTGTTTGGAAGGGGAGGATCAATGTTGTTTTTATTGGGGATGTTTTCTCTCTTTAAATTGAGGTCATTAATAATCCAATGCCAATGGATTACTAAAGGTTTATAGAAGGTCAGAGTTGAATTATTCGTTTCGTACTTAGGGAATTTGCAAAATTAAACAACTTGCACACATGAAGATACTTCTTATAAGCAACCTTATAAGTGCATCTTCGAACTACTCTTTGAAACTTCATATTTCCTCAAACATTATGAAATTTGGATATTTAAATTTAATTTCAAGGAGGTAAAAGGAATTTGGCTTTTTACAAATTCTATCTGAAAGGTTGAACTCTAGGGTGGCTTAACACTATACCGCCTATGAGGTAGATAAGTAAAATACAAATTAAAAACAATATATATATATATATATTTTTTTTTTTTTTTTTTTTTTTGTACCATTAGCTAGCTCATTGTACTTTAAACTTTTTGTTTTTCGAGAATCAGTCATTTTATTACAGTCTGTTCATTCAAATTTATTATTTTGAAGGCCCACCACATGGATCACGAGGTACAGGATGTATTTTTTTTATTGGTTTATTTTATTGATTATATTTATAGTTAAATGAAAAACGTTATATTTGTACATATAATTATTATGAATTTTTAGTTTAATTTTCAAAGGGTTACACCTAATATTTTGTGAAATAGATTTGATTCTACTGGTAACATTCGTATTTTTTTTGTTATAAATATATTGTTTTATGTAGATTAGAAATGTTATTTATTTTGTACTAAAAGCTTTTCTGATCACCATTTTACCAAGACTTACTTATGCAGAATGGAAAGGGATAATTGGGTGCAGTTTTCTTGGGTTCAAACCCAGGAAATTCCTAAAGTCGAGTCCAAAAAGATATTTGCAATAGGTTTTATGTACTATTGTTGTATTACTAGTTAAAATATGCAAATTTATATAAATATATAATTTTATAAATAAACAGTGGACTTGAGAGCAATCTAATACAAAAATAATTAAATATTTAAAATATTGATTTTAAATAAGATATTACATCTCTGTGTAAAACGAAATGTTACAAGAGAATTTAACACAATACCTGGAGAAATCGTGGCGGTACAGAGTAAACTTCTCTATGTTTGCAAACAGCTATTTATTTAAAGTGATTGTGTTGCACAGGTGAAAGGTTGCAACACTCACAAGATATGCTGAGAGGGTTGAAATAATTATTTATTTATAACTATTCAAACATTGAGAATGATGATTAGAATGCATACGTAACCGTGACGAAGTATTTTCTCCATGCACGGTAGATATTCATACATTTTATTATAGAACAAGTAGTATATATAAAAAAAATTAAAGTAAATCTTTTCATGTGTCGATAAAAACATATTAAAATCTAGTTACTTTCTTATAAAATAATTACAATTAATATAAATGGAGTATCAATACATATGCGTTAAAATATCAGCCTTATCACATAACCTATCATAAAATCAGCTGTTTCATGCTATCATATATCACTTATTGTTATCCAAATGGGACGTCATAACTATATTGCATATTTAGCCCCTTTCGTGAAGGGTTTTTTTCTCACCTAAAAACAAAAATAAATTCATTTATTACACTCAATGAATTATTATTTGAAATAAACTATATTATCATCAAGTGCCATCCACTAGAAGTTTTAAAAAATTATTCTTTATTATGTAATTAAAAATTATAATTCTGGTACTGTTTTATCGGCGAAAAGCTTAGGATAATAAATGCAATAAAAGTATTCTTGTTTTTGAAATAATTTTAACTGATTATATATATATATATATATATATATATATATATATATATATAAAATACGTTTTCTTGTTTAATAATTTAAAACAACACAGGTTATTCAAATACAAGAATATTTATTATTTTATATCCAAAGCTTTTCGTTGGCAAACAGTACCAACATCATCAGAAATCACTGGAAACATTCCTGATGATGTTGGTACTGTTTGCCAACGAAAAGCTTTGGATATAAAATAATAAATATTCTTGTATTTGAATAACCTGTGTTGTTTAAAATATATATATATATATATATATATATATATATATATATATATATATATATATATATATATATATTTAACATGCTATATAGTTATATATATTTATTTCAAATTTCCCATACTGACGCTATTAAAATTAACACCATCCATCAATTTTTTTTGGTTTTTTCAGAACATTCGCTAAAATCATTTAAAAATATAATGGTTATTTCTTTACACTGAAATATTCTTCAAATTCAAAGTAATTTTAGATTTCATGTATACATCTAATGTGTTGTAAGATTATGAAAAATCTGGATCTAAATAATACATATTCAAGTTGTGTATCTTAACAAAATACTGAAGACCTGGTTTGAAAATTATGAGTTTACCCTGGATACAGCTACTCTTTGAAATCCCATGCTCGGGATTTAGCTGTAAAAATCACCTGTTCAGATTACCTAACCTTTCAAGAGACAGTATTAAATGTGACGGCATCGAAGTTATAATTTTCAACAGATCATTGAACAGAGTACATCTCTTACAAAACGAATGTTTCACATTTATCAACATACTCGTGAAGTGATGACATGTAATTATCCTATTCAATGAATTTTTCATCTAAAGGAATTGAAATAAAATTTGAATTTATATAAACGTTTTACAAAAAGTATTTCCTAATAAAAATTAATCGATATTAAAGTAAAACTTATACAGCATAAAAAAATTACTAGAAACTTTTGAAATGAATTCTAAACTAAGTTTTAAATGAAAAACTTTAAATTTTAATTTTAACCCGTCCAGTTGAGCGCATTCTTCATGATCGTCTATAGCTTTCAAGTTTATTAATTACTGTACTGCCAAAGTTATAGGGAATGTATTTTTTTAATTTTCTTAAACTTTTTTAGTTTTAATTTATTAAGGCTGGTATGTTGTAGCATATTCAAGAGTAAAAACTTTAGTAGAAAAGTAGCACAATATTATAGCAAGCTATATTATAGGAAGAACAATAGCTTATTATAGCAAGCACAATATTAAGTGGAAGCTTTGTGGTGTCGGATTAGCTTGCCATTTTTAACACGGATCAATATCGTTGTCTCCTGTAGAAGTGCTGGTGTCATCTGCAATCCTGTAATGGCTGTGAGGAACAGAAATGTCAAAACAACAAAAGCACTTTTATGTTTTCTACCCGCGGACGAATTAGTAAGAGCAAATGCTAGGCTTTTGCTTACACGCTTATAGAAATTCTAAAGTCAAAAAATGTCTGACACATTTCGGATTTATTTATTGATTTATCATGTAGAAATAACTGTTTATTATCAGTAATTCCACCAATTTTGTACGTTATCGAGGGGAATAGGATTTATATCAGAGTGGAAAATAATTTTTCCGATCCGAAAACAAACCTATAAAGAAAAAAGGGAAGGCTTATTACCGCTATTTACTTTCTGCTAAAGTGCATTCGACTTGCTTTCCTTTTTACTCCACGGCCAACATCTAATTTCATTATTAAAAATGTTTAAATATCTTTTCTTCTTCGTTGACTAAGACATTAGGATTTAGCTCAATTATTAGCCAATATATTTGGTAATATAATTAAACAAAGTGATGTGATAATGTACATTCAGAAGACAAGTTTTACATACACTTGTATCACGATTTTTTATTATTGACTTGATACTGGTTTTAGTAGCAACAATAACAACAAACTATCATTACAGTTTTTATTACATTAACATACCAGAAATAATAAAACCTTCTGTATGTAACAATCAACAAAAGGAATTTTCAGAACGTTAAAAAAAATTTTAGCAAAACGAACAAATGAACTTCATACTCGCAAAACACAAAGTAAAGTATTCAGAATACGGTCAGTAACGAACGAGTAGCTCAAAGCGAACTGTATTGTATTTAAATATATTACGGAATTCAAAATATTACTGAGATTAAATTAACAACTTAGAAAAAATGATCTAAATAAAAACACAATTACGTACAATAACAATGTATATTGAAGCAGGTTTTTAGAGAAATCAACTTGTAACGAACGGGTAAACATTTCTTGAAACAGTATCGAAACTTAATATAGTAATGTACAAAATACACGTTAAGCTTGTACCAGAGAGATAACGTCAGGGGACTATAATCAAGTATGAAAAGTGACCTGTTCACTACCATGGCCTATATTTCCATCCACTCATCTGAGGCCCTGATTACACAGCGCCACACTGCGCGATTAAATGGAACTCTTTTAAAATACACATACAAACAGAGCGCCACTGTGTGAACACGGGCCTTTGTTTCCTGTGTCTTTGACGTTATTGCTTCAAAAAAGAATATTTTATACGGATTTAAATTTCATAAAACACACACTCACTCACACACACACACACACACGCATATATATATATATATATATATATATATATATATATATATATATATATATATATATATATATACTATATTTAAAATTGTAAATACTATCTTGTATTTGTAAATTGTTTTATTTCTTTATTAATATACAAGCATACATATTATAGTATTTATATACTATATTAAAACATGTCAATTTATCAATTTAACCTCTACTAAGAAGATCAATTAGAAATACAAATTTATATAGATGAAAATTTTAAAATAATATAACCGAAATGCACTAACTCAAATGCAGCTTGAACATTTTCTTATAACTATTATTCCTTATTTTATGCTCATTATTGTTTGAATACATATATTAAACTAAATATGTTTATGTGTGTCAGCGTGTGTGTGTGTGTGTGTGTTGTGTGTAGGTGCGTGTATGTGTATGTGTGTGTGTGTGTGTTTGTGTGTGTGTGTGTGTGTGTGTGTGTGTGTGTGTATGTGTGTGTGTGTGTGTGTGTGTGTGTGTGTGTGTGTGTGTGTGTGTGTGTGTGTGTGTGTGTGTGTGTGTGTGTGTGTGTGTGTGTGTGTGTGTGTGTGTGTGTGTGTGTGTGTGTGTGTGTGTGATCATGTGCTAAGTTATTTATAAACAATATACCAAGCACATTTACAGACATAATATTTATGAAAGATGCATTGTTTAGGAATACAATGTAAAAACTAAACTAAAATATATAAGACTCGCTATGGATTGAAAGGCTCGTAATAAAAATAAACTAGATACTAGAGTTAGCAATTAAACAAAAATTCCACGTAAAATCAATAATAATTTAAAATGTGTTACAATATAATAATATTTACTACTGGAATAGCTTCTCAAACATTAGAATCCTGGAAGGAGTTCATATTTTTAGGTGATGGAAACAGGAAATCGTGGAGCGAGATAGCAAGAAGGTACGTTTATAAGGTTGCGGTTTTCAGTAATCCTCTAAACCATCATGTGGGGTAAAAACGTGTGGTAAAAAAGAAATTAAAAATACATCTCGAGACACACTTTCACCAAATTAAATGTAATATAGTAAAGTGCGCAAGTATAAACGTCATAGATACTATTGTACATAACGAAATTTAGAAATGTATGCAAAATAGTAGTTGTACCCGACTAAGGGTGTGTCGAGAAGGCTGAGAACTTTAATGGTTTGGTTGGAGCAGGTCCAACCCCATGGTTGTATATTTCCTTATGGATTTGTTGGAACGCTTTTCCGTTTATTTTTGAAATCATATTTTATTGATATTATCATAATATCCTCATGATACATATTTAACTGATAATGTAATTATTAATTTATCTGTTACAGATTCAAAATGTTTAACACATTTAAAATGTCAAAATAATTTCTTTTTATTAATGACTATTTCGTAATAATCTATTTGAGCATTAATAAAAAAAAATCTTTGTTGCCTTTTAGTAAGTGAAGTCTGCGTTCAAAATGTGAAACATCAAATTCACATTTATTCAAATTTTAATAACAGATCCTCAAGTACAATCATGTTAATTGTAGCAACAAGTGCAACTTAGGCACCTTGCTATCTAAAATTTCGATATTATGTTTCTGCTAAGCCCCATTATTTATTGGTACACAGTAACAAAAGTGCACTTATTAAATAAATTTAGCCTAATCACAGTACAACAATAGAGTGGCTGGAAGTAATCGAATTTGAATACTCACTAATATCAATAAATTTGACATACTGTATTACCAGAATTATCCTTAGTAATTCTAAATGTTTATTTATTCAAACAAAACTATTAGAATATGTAAAAACCAATTTGTACTATATTTAAACATAAAAATATTTATTTACCTCTATTTATTTTCAAAACACTTATACCAGTATTGAAATAAATCATTGTTTTATAATTAGTTACGTAGAAATAAATATAGGTAGGTTTTAATCATATAGGTTTTCATTCTTGAAGAATATAATAATATTTCAAAATACATAAATTTTATTTCTTTTATTTATCTAATCATTTAAATATAGTACGTATACGCTATACACTTAAAGTTTAGCTCAAGTATTTTTTTCAAAAGTACATTTTGTTACATTAAATTCTATGTAACCGTGTGCCTAATCAGTTACAATTGAAAAAAACTGCATAAAATCATAAAGAAATTCTGCTCCTAATTTTTGCATTTTTACAGATGTCGGACTTTTGGAAGCATGCCACCTAGGCCCACCCTCCACCCGTCCTGGCATTATCGACTGCACCTCCCGGGCTACACCAGACAATTGTGATAACGTTGTAAGATTCACAGCGTGCAATGTGACTACATCTGCGGATACAAAGTGTGTTGTTAATGAAGCACGTTAAGCGTACGGGACCTACTGTGTCAGCAGCCTAATGCTACCGTCAACGTTTTACCAATGTATGGCTTAAACGGTTCGACTTAATTCATTACTCACTGTAAGCAAGTAATGAATATTGTTTCAATTAATAAACAAAACTACACAGATTAGAGGGGTTTTGGAATACGACATGTGTTCAACAAGTAATGTGAATTTTCAAATTTCGCAAGCATTGAACGTAAATATAATTTTCAACTTTTTGGTTTTGTTGCTTTGGTACACGAGTTCCAAAGATATGCGTAAAGTTTCAACAATATAGCTTATTTCGTTTGTGTTTGACAGATACAAAGGTATGACGTGTTTTGATGTGATCTTATGTTTTCTACTATTGAAAAAAATGATCGTAGGATTTGCTTCAAATTTTATAGAAGCAATGGGATTAAAAGCTCCAAACTGTTAAAATGCTGACAGTGGCATACGGTGAGTCCGCTCTGAATAAAATAACAAGCTGTAGGTAGTTCAAGCTCTTTTAAGACGGCCGGGAAGATGCCAATGGCGAACCATGCTCCGGACCTTACAGCATTGGATGAAAATATCGAAGCAGTGAAAAAGATTGTTTTGGAAAAACGTCGATTCAGTGTTAGAGAAGTTGTTGAAGTTATTGGACAATGGGTTGGCTCTTGGTATGCGCTTGTGGAAAAAAATGAATGATCTTTGCATCACGATATTGCACCTACTTGTGAGAGATTTTGGCCAAAAACAACACCACAAACTAGCTTTAACCGAAGGTGGCACCTGCGTCTCTTTCCTGTTCCCAAAATTGCTACACGAAATTTGATGCAATAATTTCCTCATTCCAATTTTTTTTTATAACAGAAAATAGGCGAGCACATCAAATATCGTATAACCTATGTAGGCTATCTGTCAGAAAGAAAAAGTAAGGTATATTGTAGATACTACAAACATAAAATCGGGACATGTCTTCCAATCCAACAGAACAATAAAATCGAAAATCGATTCGTTTCGGGAGAAATGTTAAAAGTTATCATTCTTTTAGAACACACCTCGTACACCAATTTGTATTATTTATATTTTTAATTACATAGGTTTGGACGGAATTATTTTTAATTCAAGCCAACTAACAACAAATTAGTCCTGTAAGTAACACAACAAAGTTAAATGGAATTCAATTGATTTCTTAGTTCAGCCATATAACAATAACCCATTTTGTATTACAGCTAAGTGTTTATTTTGTGTTGTATTACTTATCACTGAATGAACGTGTTAAACATAACGCTCAGCTAAACTTTGTGACTAGGATTATAGGAGTAGTTCAATGATTAAAACGCTTGTCAACCCTTGCTACTGTCAATCAATTTTACAATAACATTAAAACATATTAGGAACTGATTATCAGGCAGTTAAAAACTGTAAATAAGGTATTTTTAAACTTAAACTGTAGAGAATATAAATTTATCTCTAAAAACAATTTGGGTGCAAATAAAAATGGTAATTATAGTATCATTACATATTCTCATTCTCTTTCAATACAAACTATTTCCTTACAGATTAATTTGTTTTATAGTACAATATATTGAATAGTTTTATTTAGTAGAATTTATTAAATAGTTTAAGAAAAGCAAATGAAACATCTAAATAAATATATTCCATTTACCGCAATGCTAGAGGATAGACAATGCTTTTCTTCATTTCATTAGGCGAATAAACATAGGCCTACAAGTTTTAGGTGCTCCAACACGTGAGCATGGTAAATCCTCAAATGTTTCAAATTTAATGCAGCAATGGGGAATGATTGCCTTTGTGCCATGTGTATGGTTATTGCGAATGTAAGACGCAAAAGTAATCGTAGTCGTTTGAAATTAATAGGTAGATTTGATGAAATCATCGATAATCAAGGAATTAAGACCATCTCTCCTTTGAACTTGGCACCTATGATATCTGGCTTGATCAAGTTAGTGTCAAGATTCATAACATGCATACTTACAGACATACATAAATAGAAATTTTTGAACCATCCTATGCTTCTGAGGCAGAACCCTGTGGACGAATCTACATCAAACTTCACACGATCCATCCTTTTTTCAACAATCCCTTCAAATTTCTTTAAATTTTAATTAGCTGTTTAGGCGTCCATCAGATGCATACATACACACATCGGTTTTTGAACCATACTCAGCCTCTGAGGCAGAGAGCTTTGAATGGATCTACAACAAACTTCAAACGAACCCTCCTGGGAATATATTAAACAAACCCTCCAAATCTCATCAACTTCTGTTAGGCGGTTTAGGTATATATCACATACATACATACATACATACACATACACACACACATACTAACATTCATATATATATGAGAGAGATTAGGCAGGTTCATAAAAACTAAAATGATCGAAAAATAAAGTCTTGGCTGAGCTTCAGAAGAGGACAGATGTATTGGGGGGGGGGGGCAAAGTGTAAGCAATGTTTAGAAAGGGTAAATTTGTTTAATAGAGTCAAGGGAACTGTTTTTTTTTTTTTTTTTTTTTGTAAATTTTAAAAGTCCGGCGTAAATGATTTAGTCAGATAGTAAAGAATTAGGGAAGTAAGTTAGTTATGTGAAAAAGTGCAGCGAAGCAGTTATCAACGGTCAAGATTCCAGGAACTCAACAAACAATAAGATAAGTACAATCCTTTTTACATTAGATTTAGCCGACCGCGCTTTATAAACCTAGTAAATTCTGAAGAAATTTAAATTCATTGGTATAAAATATTATTCTATTTTTTTTCACCCCTTTCTAATTTATAAAATATCCCATTAGTAACGTCCCGAGAGAAAGAGCAATCTAACTCTGTATTTATTAAAATTTATTGTATTAAAAACCTAAAGCCTCAAGAGCTCACCTGTTAGTAATTGTAATATTAGTTAAGCAGTCAATCCTTATCACTAGAAATAATCTAATTTGGTACATGAGTAATAACTAAATGTCAGAGGAATAAATGCAACTGAAGTTAAATTTTATATGATTGTTAATTATTTAGAAACCTGACGTGTTACTTTAAAATGTGAGGTAAATAAATATAACCTAAAGAATAAAATATTTTAAATAACTTAGTTTATAATATATATATATATATATATATATATATATATATATATATATATATATATTAACCTAAGCTATTAATTAGCTATATATACTATATATATATATATATATATATATATATATATATATATATATATGTGTGTGTGTGTGTGTGTGTGTTTTGAAATTTTATTCAAAAATGTTCCAACGACTCCACTTTATTTGCTCAATAACAGTGAGAATATAAAAAGAAGGCTACACAGACCGTTCTAATTTTTCAAAGACAACATTGCTTTTTCTTATTGTAAACTCGTGCGGGTGACTTATGCATAGATCTTACAAGAATATAAAAGTTTATTTTTTCTGTTCCGTATTATTTTTTCTGTTTATTATTTTATTTCTAAATTTTGGGTTACATTTCTAGATTTTTGTCTGTGTTAATTTTCCATTTGTTAGGTATTAGTTTATTGATGTATATGGTATTATTTTGTGGCAATAGTAATGCTGATGCGTTGAGTTTTTGACCTGCAACCTTCAATTCTCCACCGTTTTCTCTCCCTAATTCCGTCGATACCTTTAACGCAATTGTCATTGTAATCACTAACTTAGTAACTACCATTCGTAACTACGTAACATTATAGAGCACTTAAAAATGTTAACATTAAAATGTGCGTCATATACTTACCAATTAGGTAACCCTGGATTTCCGTGTCCATGATGACATAACGTTGGATGGGACTAAATTAACGAGTTGCTGAATTAGGTCAGGCAGGTCGCTATTTTAGAAAGGTCAAATGTAAATACATATGCACCTACATATTCATAAATCTGGAATACTCGTAGTTAAAGAGTTCAATTAAAGTTGCTGAATCGTCTCTTCGCGAATGACCAACATGCGTGAATTTACACCGGCATTAAAGTCTTCGTAAGAATATTCCAAAAGATATACTCGATAGTCAGCAGCCTATTTACTTAATGCTAGAGATCTGCTTGACACGTCATAAGATCAATACGTTATGACTTCAATGCCCGAGTCAACACAATACCATTGCAGTAATGGAATGAAAGCCTAGAAGTGACAAAACAACAAAGCACACTTTTATGTTTTCATAACCTACAGTGACATGTACTCGGAATAGGAGGCTGGTATTAACCTCTAAATATTGCAGGTTGAAACTATTGCTATGTCCCGAAAATTCTTACAGACCATTACACACTTATAATTAAAATTTTTAAATAAACAGCTGTTTTTTAACCCGAGTTTGTTCTTTAATCCAGTACAATAACATATTAGGAATATATAAATAATTTGGTATATTTTTAAACAGCGGAAATTTTATATACTTTTCATATTTTATATACCTTGTCAGTTTTTGTTAAAATCACCGATAAACTCACAACTTCTACAATAACTAATTCTTAGATTCGTTACCCTTTAAAAGCAATTATAGAGAACAAATAAATGGAATATTATTAACTAAACTAATATGCAGTGTGAACATAGAAAAGTCTTATAAACCGCAATAGTCACCTCTCGCCAACAACGAGCACATATGTATAAACGTGCTGGCTGAGCCAAGTCCTAGCATTATCGACTCAAACCCCGGGCTTTGCCGTCAACAAACAGTAGTCGTAATGTGCTATGCTCATTAACTTTAATTGCGTGCATTCGTAAATCGTGTTTTCAATTTTGCATTAACATAATAAGCACTCTATAACTAAAATTCAATATTGTTAATATATATGATATGTACTAATAATATTTTAACTTTATTATTTATTGAAAATACGCATATTTAAATAATATATCACATAAGTGGGTACATTTAGAAACTATCCAGTTTTAAAAGGACGTCTATAATATTTTTGTTCCTATTAAAACAAATAATCTTTTCTTTAATGCTCTTTCCTACATAATGAGACTGGAAAAAGTAAAGAAATATCTAGAGAAAACGTTTTTTAAGAAAATCAATAATATGTCACATTTCAGTATTAATGATTAATCCAAAGAAATAAATTATAAGTACATTACCTTCAAGGATGTCTATTAGTAGATGATTTTTTTAAATAATATATATGCTCACTAAATGCCTAATTAAATAAATTGTGATGAATTTTATTTACATCAGAGTAATTCTTATTTTAAAGTGTATTATTTTGTGTCTTATTTTGAAAAGTATTATTATTATTTACTAAATCATGTTTTGTAATTTTATACCACTTCTATTATAAATAAGTGTAATTAAATTATTGAATAAATACATACAATTTTGAAAGTAATAATACACACACACACACACACAGAAACACACACACACACACACACACATATATATATAAATAAATATATATATATATATATATATATATATATATATATATTCATATACATATATTTATACATACACACACACACACACACACACACAAACACACACACACACACGCACACACACACACACACACACACACACACACACACACACACACATACACACACACACACACACACATACATATACATATGTTTATACATAAATATAAAGTGTTTTCTTGTTTAATAAAAAAAAATGCGATAAAATAGAAATGCAAGAATATTTTAATGAAATATACAATTCAAAGCGTTTCGTTGTCATATAGTACCAACATCATCAGGAATAATAAGGAATATCATGCGCTCTTGTATTAGATAGACTGAATATCAGTGTCACCATACTGTATAGTTGATTCTATCTAATACATGAGTGTATGATATTCTTTATTGTTCCTGATGGTGATGGTACTATTTGACAACGAAAAGCTGTAAATTGAATGATACATTAAAATAGTCTTCTATTTGTATTTCTCGTATTATGTGTGTGTGTGTGTGTATTCATATATATATATATATTCGTATACAGTATAAATAATCTTAAAAATGGCTCCGCGGAGTCATCGCTCAAGTCTTTGGAAAATCAGAGGTATGTAAACCCAAAGGGAGACCATATATCGTCATTATCACTTAAGACTCCTGGCTCAGAAAACGATACCTTGCCACGTCTACACAGGATGCCGTCATTGTCATTTGTATATTATTCCTGAACCTCTTATTGCAATTAGCGTGATAGTTTTTAGAATATAGGAAGAATAATCCAAACATCTGCAGTTTATTTCAGGAGTTCATCAATGACCCATGGTTACAATCACCTCACTAGTTTACAATGTCTGAAACGAATGAATAGTTCGCAAAAGAAAGTAACTTTTCAATGGCTCTTTGCCTATGACTGCCTCTCGCTTGGTAACCATTTTATTATCGACTCACCACTGATTCGGTTAGAGAGGGTCAGTATTAAAACGGGAGCTAGAGTATATGTTAAAGTATTAAATATCTCCCAACATAATCTATACACGTGCTATTTAAAACAGCCGTTGTACTATTCCGATTAGCCTTACATTGTAGCAAATCTTCAAAAACCATAATATTATGCAAGGTATCATTTCTTCTTATTTTTCACACATGATGAAAAGAAATATTTAAAATACAAATGATTATAAAAATGAAACGTCAACCCACTATGTATGTCTTTCTATTTGTTATTTAATCTATATTATTTTAATGTTAAAAGGGGGAAAGGCATTTTAAGGATTAAACAGGAAAAAATATATAAACATAGTACCTCTGAAGATGGTTAATTGATAACTGAAACGTGTGTAAGTAGAGATTGCGCTTGTTGAGATGGGACACTTGAGTCGTGGGAAAACCCAGCCTTCAGGCGGTCTTACGTCATTAACCCTTTCAACCCTTTCAACCCTTTAGCCTTCAGGCGGTCTTACGTCATTAACCCTTTCAACCCTTTCAACCCTTTAGCCTTCAGGCGGTCTTACGTCATTAACCCTTTCAACCCTTTCAACCCTTTAGCCTTCAGGCGGTCTTACGTCATTAACCCTTTTAATCCTATTAACCCTTTCAACCCTTTCAACCCTTTAGCCTTCAGGCGGTCTTACGTCATTAACCCTTTTAATCCTTTTAGTTAACCCTTTCCCTTTCAAGACTGGTGCCGTCGATTCTGAAAAAAATCTTTTTACCTGAGTCGTATTCGAACCCCGTATGTTTGTGTTTAGAACCATCAACGCTAACCTCTCGGCTAACTTGTCCAAACAATAGAGACGCTTTTATTTGTGCTATATGACCAGTATTGTCGTTAGTCTTCTTGCATGATAGGATGTCATTGATCCTTTCTCAAGGGTTGAAAGGGTTAAAAGGGTTGAAAGGGTTAAAAGGGTTGAAAGGGTTAAAAGGGTTGAAAGGGGTTAAAAGGGTTGAAAGGGTTAAAAGGGTTAAAAGGGGTAGAAAGGGTTGAAAGGGGTTAAAAGGGTTGAAAGGGTTAAAAGGGTTAAAAGGGGTAGAAAGGGTTAAAAGGGTTGAAAGGGTTAAAGGGGTTAAAAGGGTTGAAAGGGTTAAAAGGGTTGAAAGGGTTAAATGAAAGGTTTAAAAGGGTTAAAAGGGTTAAAAGGGTTGAAAGGGTTGAAAGGGTTAAAAGGGTTAAAAGGGTTAATAGGGTTAAAAGGGTTAAAAGGGTTGAAAGGGTTAAAACGGTTAAAACGGTTAAAAGGGTTAAAAAGGGTTAAAACGGTTAAAACGGTTAAAAGGGTTAAAAGGGTTAAAAGGGTTGAAAGGGTTAAAACGGTTAAAACGGTTAAAAGGGTTAAAAGGGTTGAAATGGTTAAAAGGGTTAAAAGGGTTGAAAGGGTTAAAAGGGTTAAAAAGGGTTAAAAGGGGTAGAAAGGGTTAAAAGGGTTAAAAGGGTTGAAAGGGTTAAAGGGGTTAAAAGGGATGAAAGGGTTAAAAGGGTTGAAAGGGTTAAATGAAAGGGTTAAAAGGGTTAAAAGGGTTAAAACGGTTAAAAGGGTTAAAAAGGGTTAAAAAGGGTTAAAACGGTTAAAACGGTTAAAAGGGTTAAAAGGGTTAAAAGGGTTGAAAGGGTTAAAACGGTTAAAACGGTTAAAAGGGTTAAAAGGGTTGAAATGGTTAAAAGGGTTAAAAGGGTTGAAAGGGTTAAAAGGGTTAAAAAGGGTTAAAAGGGGTAGAAAGGGTTAAAAGGGTTAAAAGGGTTGAAAGGGTTAAAGGGGTTAAAAGGGTTGAAAGGGTTAAAAGGGTTGAAAGGGTTGAAAGGGTTAAATGAAAGGGTTAAAAGGGTTAAAAGGGTTAAAAGGGTTGAAAGGGTTAAAAGGGTTAATAGGGTTAATAGGGTTAAAAGGGTTAAAAGGGTTAAAAGGGTTGAAAGGGTTAAAACGGTTAAAACGGTTAAAAGGGTTAAAAAGGGTTAAAAAGGGTTAAAACGGTTAAAACGGTTAAAAAGGTTAAAAGGGTTAAAAGGGTTGAAAGGGTTAAAACGGTTAAAAGGGTTAAAAGGGTTGAAATGGTTGAAATGGTTAAAAGGGTTAAAAGGGTTGAAAGGGTTAAAAGGGTTAAAAAGGGTTGAAAGGGGTTAAAAGGGGTTAAAAGGGTTGAAAGGGTTGAAAGGGTTAAAAGGGTTAAAAGGGTTGAAAGGGTTGAAAGGGTTAAAAGGGTTAAAAGGGTTGAAAGGGGTTAAAAGGGTTGAAAGGGTTGAAAGGGTTGAAAGGGTTGAAAGGGTTAAAAGGGTTGAAAGGGTTGAAAGGGTTGAAAGGGTTGAAAGGGTTAAAAGGGTTGAAAGGGTTAAAAGGGTTGAAAGGGTTAAAAGGGCTGAAAGGGTTGAACGGGTTAAACGAAAGGGTTGAAAGGGTTAAAAGGGTTGAAAGGGTTTGAAGTCCAAGTTGACCTGATGTCAAAAATCGTCGTATTCGTACCTTCTGCGATTAAACGTGAGATGTTTAACTTATTGGTGTGTTAACATGTTTTATTATCAGATTACCTTACATAATGTAAATATAAAAATATTATAGTGCCATACATTTTACTATCAAGATAATACATGAGCAAAAAATTATCTTAATGTTTTGGCTTTGTTTACGGAAAAATTTCACGTCAGTGACAGTTTTTTTTTCATGTTGTTCTATGTTAACATGTTTTATTATCAGATTACCTTACATAATGTAAATATAAACATTCACATATTGTAGTGCTATCGATTTTACTATGAAGATAATACATGAGCACAAGAATTTTTTTGCTTTTGTTTAGGGAAAAATTTCACACCAGTGACAGTTTTTTATGATATTTTAATGATAGTAGAATCGTGCAGAGTAATCTATACTAGAACATGTGTAAATGACAAAAAATATTAAGTAGCTTTACGTGCTTTTTTAATGTAGCCATAAGGCAGTGAGCCATACTCACCCTCTCTTTTCCTCTTGAATCCTGTTATTTTAAAGTATTTTAATTCCGCGACAGTAACCATATTTTCATTTCATTTACATTAATTTTGTCAGTTTAAATTCTAAAGTTAACAGGTTTTCATTGAAAAATATATAGTCTACATAGGTTAAACACAATATTAGCAATTTCTAATGTTGCATATTGACATTATAAAATAAATCTGTAACAAATTTATATAAAATATATTTATAAGCTGCAATAATTAGTTGCTATTTGTTGTTTCATACTAAGTCAATGAAAGGGTTGGTGATCTACACGGAGGCTACCATTTCTTAACCAAATTGACCTGATGTCAAAAAAAGTCGTACCTTGTGTACCCTATGCTTCCTTTCTTGTGTGCTAGGTCTCTACCTGTTTCGTCCTGAATAAATGTTTGTACTAAGTCAATTAGTTTCAATACTGTTAATTTCGGTAATGGATGGGAGTATAAGAATTAATACCTTTTTAATTTTAATTTTCTTTATTTTTCCAAACACATAATACAGAATGTTCAATTTAGTAAATCAGTTTATTAATCTTTTGAATTTCTCTGTTATTGAAACAAAATTAAATACATACATTATTCAACTCAAAATTATCATTTCCTTCGAAACACATGTACACTTTTCGGATTAGATTTTTAAAAATAACACAAACACACGTATCTGGTACATTGCAAGATGTGTAAACTGACCATGGACAAGCCGTGTAGTGCTGTCTTGTTGTGTCGTACTCTGCCAAACCATGCCTCTCCATTAAAGCCATTGCTTCCCTGATGTAATAATGAGCCAAGGTTTTCCCACACGTACATAGCTTAGGGTTAGCTAAAAGTATTTCGATGTCTTCGTGAGCTGCCAACATAGTGATACGGTTATAAATCTTCACTCGTATTTATACATCTCTAGGATTACTTTCTCTTAGGCTTTAGGCGTATTAAACTGTCTACAGTACTAAGCTACGAAATACATTATACATCTTGTTTATTCTATTTTAGTTTATTTTAATATCTTTTATTATAACAAAATTCAAATCTATTATTTACTCTTTTTTATTCTTAATAGAATATCTTAATTCTAACTTAAATATCGTATAGAAACTAACAATCTTTATGATTAAGTATTTTTGTATTTCAAAAATTATAAGAATCTATTGTCATACTAAAAATGTTCAACCAAAGTATCTATAATAGAAATCTACTTTCTACTTGTATATAGAGTAAAATGATTTCTAGGATAAATCTATTTTCAGATAAATGTTTAGTGAAAGTTTTCAACAATATCTGTAGGATAGGATGGAAAACAACTTTCTATTCTATTTGTAATCTTCAAGGACTTTGAATAATATATACCATCAAAGAATTAATAATCTTTATTGAAAATAAGTTTATTTTATATTTAAATCATAACCATAAAAATAGAGATTTCTTGTGATTATAACATAATTCTTTAATCAGAACTTTCTTTTTTTTATGAAATACATCTTGTTTATTATATTTTAGCTTATTGTAATACCTTTTATTAAATTGTTTTTAATTTTATTTATTTTTCTAAACACATAATACAGAATGTTCAATTTAGTAAATCAGTTTATTTCACTTGATCCAAAACCTTTTAAATTTCTCTCTGTTACATCTAAACGTTTTATTTCATAAAGTTCACTTGTATATGCAGTTCTTAAATCATATCCAACTGATAGAGGTAAACATCTTTATGGAGCAAATTCGTATTTTGATAACATAAAGTATTTCAACTTGACGTTTATTAATTCAATTATGTATTATATATTTATTTATGGTAAATTGATACAAATAACTCAACACATTATGTGAATCAAATTTACGATATTATTTTTAAAATGAAAGAAAGAACTTTCATTTTGTTTACATTTTATTTATTTCAATGGAACAAGGAGAAAAATAACAATTTAAAATAATATAACAAATCAATATAATAAACTTCAGTTTCCACTTTATTCACTTTAAGACATCTCCAAAGTCTTAATCATTCAATTAGAATATATATTATATTTATTTTTTAATTAAAGAAATTAAACTTTATAAATAGAATATTAGAAACGTCTATTATTTACAAAATACGTGATTCTGAACTTTCATAAATTTATTATTGATAGAAAACTTCTTTTCAATTAAAATACCAAGTAAGTAATAATAATTGTATTCTACTAAAGTTAATCAATAAAAATACTCACTGTATTAGTGTTCAGAAAAAGCTCCTCTTCGCTCTTCGAAAAAACTCATTCTGTTATTTTCAAATCAACTGTTCGTTCTTTTTTAGATTTAACAAAAAGCTTCTTTCCTATAATAGCTTCTAAATCTTGATCATTTGAAAATAAAGTAGTATAACGTTTTGGTAGATAGGCATGAACAGTTTCTCCCTTATTGATAAATTTTACTAATATTGCATGACCGTATTTCGCTTCTACTATTCTTGCTTCTTTAATCACGTATGGTTCCCCTAACGTAAATGATTGAATAGACACTGTGTCTACACTTGTTGACAAATTGAATTTTTCAATAAGATTTGACATGCTTATGCTCTGTTCTGCAGTTCACGACACAAACTGAATAAATATTTCTCTGGTTGTTGAATTTAATCCTTCTAGTTGTAATTAATTTGTTTTGATCATTTTAAATTTTCCAAGAATAAAAATTCTTTCAAACTTTCCTAATGTGTTTTTAACTGCTTCTTAAAATTCCCTAATTATTATTTTAATTGACTTGTTTATTAATAATCTTTCAAAATTTCCAAAGTTGTTTTTCAAATATAACATTAACGATTTGTCTTATGTCATATTTATTATATGTTTAGGAAATTATGGAGTGAAATTGTTTTATTTATAAAGAAAATGTCCAAATACAATTATAATATATTGTAATATTTATCTGACAGAAAGATTTTTATAAAACATCGTCATTTAGGACTTTAAATTATTTAAACTGTTATAAAATTAACCCTATTAACCCTTTCAACCCTTTTAACCCTTTTAACCCTTTCAACCCTTTCAACCCTTTTAACCCTTTTAACCCTTTTAACCCTTTTAACCCTTTTAACCCTTTTAACCATTTCAACCCTTTTAACCCCTTTAACCCTTTTTAACCCTTTTAAACCCTTTTAACCCTTTTAACCGTTTTAACCGTTTTAACCCTTTTAACCCTTTTTACCCTTTTAACCCTTTTAACCGTTTTAACCGTTTTAACCCTTTCAACCCTTTTAACCCTTTTAACCCTTATAACCCTTTTAACCCTTTCTACCCCTTTTAACCCTTTTAACCCTTTCAACCCTTTCAACCCTTTTAACCCCTTTCAACCCTTTTAACCCTTTCAACCCTTTTAACCCTTTCAACCCTTTTAACCCTTTTAACCCTTTCGTTTAACCCGTTCAACCCTTTCAGCCCTTTTAACCCTTTCAACCCTTTTAACCCCTTTAACCCTTTTTAACCCTTTTAAACCCTTTTAACCCTTATAACCCTTTTAACCCTTTCTACCCCTTTTAACCCTTTTAACCCTTTCAACCCTTTCAACCCTTTTAACCCCTTTCAACCCTTTTAACCCTTTCAACCCTTTTAACCCTTTCAACCCTTTTAACCCTTTTAACCCTTTCGTTTAACCCGTTCAACCCTTTCAGCCCTTTTAACCCTTTTAACCCTTTCAACCCTTTTAACCCTTTTAACCCTTTCAACCCTTTTAACCCTTTCTACCCCTTTTAACCCTTTTAACCCTTTAAACCCTTTTAACCCTTTCAACCCTTTTAACCCTTTCAACCCTTTTAACCCTTTTAACCCTTTCAACCCTTTCAACCCTTTTAACCCTTTTAACCCTTTCAACCCTTTTAACCCTTTCAACCCTTTTAACCCTTTCAACCCTTTCAACCCTTTTAACCCTTTCAACCCTTTCAACCCTTTTAACCCTTTTAACCCTTTCAACCCTTTTAACCCTTTCAACCCTTTTAACCCTTTCTACCCCTTTTAACCCTTTTAACCCTTTCAACCCTTTTTACCCCTTTAACCCTTTCTATTTTAACCCTTTTTAACCCTTTTAACCCTTTTAACCGTTTTAACCGTTTTAACCCTTTCTACCCCTTTTAACCCTTTTAACCCTTTCAACCCTTTCAACCCTTTTAACCCCTTTCAACCCTTTTAACCCTTTCAACCCTTTTAACCCTTTCAACCCTTTTAACCCTTTCAACCCTTTTAACCCTTTCGTTTAACCCGTTCAACCCTTTCAGCCCTTTTAACCCTTTTAACCCTTTCAACCCTTTTAACCCTTTCAACCCTTTTAACCCTTTCATCCCTTTTAACCCCTTTAACCCTTTCAACCCTTTCAACCCTTTTAACCCTTTCAACCCCTTTTAACCCTTTTAACCCTTTCAACCCTTTTAACCCTTTTAACCCTTTCTATTTTAACCCTTTTTAACCCTTTTAACCCTTTTAACCGTTTTAACCGTTTTAACCCTTTCTACCCCTTTTAACCCTTTTAACCCTTTCAACCCTTTCAACCCTTTTAACCCCTTTCAACCCTTTTAACCCTTTCAACCCTTTTAACCCTTTCAACCCTTTTAACCCTTTTAACCCTTTCGTTTAACCCGTTCAACCCTTTCAGCCCTTTTAACCCTTTTAACCCTTTCAACCCTTTTAACCCTTTCAACCCTTTTAACCCTTTCATCCCTTTTAACCCCTTTAACCCTTTCAACCCTTTTAACCCTTTCAACCCTTTCTACCCCTTTTAACCCTTTTAACCCTTTCAACCCTTTTAACCCTTTCAACCCTTTTAACCCTTTCTACCCCTTTTAACCCTTTTAACCCTTTTAACCCTTTCAACCCTTTTAACCCTTTTAACCCTTTCTATTTTAACCCTTTTTAACCCTTTTAACCCTTTTAACCGTTTCAACCCTTTTAACCCTTTTAACCCTTTTAACCCTTTTAACCCTTTTAACCCTATTAACCCTTTTAACCCTTTTAACCCTTTTAACCCTTTCAACCCTTTTAACCCTTTTAACCCTTTTAACCCTTTTAACCCTTTTAACCATTTCAACCCTTTTAACTTTTTTAACCCTTTTTAACCCTTTTAACCCTTTTTAACCCTTTTAACCCTTTTAACCGTTTTAACCGCTTTAACCCTTTCAACCCTTTAACCCTTTTAACCCTTTTAACCCTTTTAACCCTTTCTACCCCTTTTAACCCTTTTAACCCTTTCAACCCTTGAGAAAGGATCAATGACATCCTATCATGCAAGAAGACTAACGACAATACTGGTCATATAGCACAAATAAAAGCGTCTCTATTGTTTGGACAAGTTAGCCGAGAGGTTAGCGTTGATGGTTCTAAACACAAACATACGGGGTTCGAATACGACTCAGGTAAAAAGATTTTTTTCAGAATCGACGGCACCAGTCTTGAAAGGGAAAGGGTTAACTAAAAGGATTAAAAGGGTTAATGACGTAAGACCGCCTGAAGGCTAAAGGGTTGAAAGGGTTGAAAGGGTTAATAGGATTAAAAGGGTTAATGACGTAAGACCGCCTGAAGGCTAAAGGGTTGAAAGGGTTGAAAGGGTTAATGACGTAAGACCGCCTGAAGGCTAGAGGGTTGAAAGGGTTGAAAGGGTTAATGACGTAAGACCGCCTGAAGGCTGGGTTTTCCCACGACTCAAGTGTCCCATCTCAACAAGCGCAATCTCTACTTGTGTAAAGTTGTTTAAAAAAGAAATATGACTATTGAGTCCTTATTGTGTTTAAATAAATCTACCTAATCCATATGTTGGAAATGAAGAGTTTTTGGTGAATCAATTGCACTTTATTTTCCTTAGGGGCAGCAACATTTTCTATAATTAATGTTTCGGCAACAAGTTCGTAAGACTCAAGTTAGTATGTGTACATAGTGATAAAGATTTTAATTAATTAATAATACATGGGATAAGTTAATGTTTCAACTGTATTAAAATATTTTCATGAAATAAAAACGAGTTATTTATCGTCTCCTTCATAAACTACTTATGATTATTATTTCTCTCGCGGGCTATTTAAAGTAATCGTTGTAGTATTCCGATTAATCAGACTTACACTGTAGCTAAATTTCTAAATCCACAATAATCATCGAGTTATTAATTCTTTACAGATGTTTTTTACAGATAAAAAAACTTTGAAAAAATTATTATGAAAATGAAACCTGAACATAATCCGAATTCACTATATATGTCTAAATATCTATGTGGTAATATGAATATTTATGTTAACCAAGTATGAATAATTCTATCTAAACTATGACTTTTCAAAGATTAAACAGACAAAAAAGTATAAACACAGCACCTCTAAAGATGGTTATCCGATACCGAAACCTACATAAAGTGATAATTTACAGTTAACATAGTAGTTTTAATAATGGTATGTTTATTGCGTCTTTATTGTGTTTACATACCTCCGTAATAGTTATGTTAAAGTAATCATTGTTTAATGAATCAATTCTACACAATACCAAGAGCACAGTGGTACAATATATTACACTGAAAATATTGGAATGAACCCCAATACCACAAAAACAATCAAAAGGTCACTCTAGTTTGTAACTTTTTGTTTGATAGATTGTAACTACGTAATAAGACCCTCTGATGATGATAACATGGTGATCGAAACGTACATAATGGTTAAGTCCAATATTTTCACTGGAGTCAATTCTAGTTTATTTTCTTACTGGGAAACTCTCTCGTGAGGCCAATTTACATACTGGTGAAGTTATTAGTATTATATGAGACAAGTTAATGTTTCAATAGTCATTAAATAATATTAGGAAAAATACGATATCTTTTAAATACCCAAATAATCCTTGCGAGTTAGAAATAAATAACTATCCAGCACCCAATTTCTACATTGGCCATATCTCAGCAACGTGGGGTTCATGTGCATAATTTTATCGCTACGGACTATTTATTCGGTTACCCTCCATAACTCAGACCATTTAATGGATCATATAACGCAATTATGACTTTTTCGAAAAATTGTTTTCATAAACGTTAAAAAATACGCAAAAAACATAACCTTTCAAAACAACGTAAAAAACGCTTATAAGTTGGGGGGAAAATTAAACTTTTAAAAGCTCAAAAAATGTACGTCCCTCCTGGGTGGAAAATTGAAGCAAAGTGACTTGACCGATTGTTTGAGTTTATAAAATAAATATTTCAAAATATCATATTACATGCACAAATGACACACTATAATTTTTATTTATTATTGGCCGCAACGGGGAATGCTAAGTTAGTTTGCATAACAGCTGTTTAAGACTAAAATTATTTTATTTTCTGTAGATTATATTATTGTTTTAAAATGCTATTGAATTGAAAATCTCTTTGTTCTATAAATTATTAAATATAAGAATGTATAAAATAGATTTTACCAAATAGGTTTTGTGTAAAAGAGTGAATTCTACTTTTTGTACGCTAACGAATTATTTGAATGTAATTAATGTAGGTCTTAACTAGATTGTTTTTTCTGAGAAATATACGATTTATTTTTATATTTTTGGACTTAAATCCTGGAAATACTCAATGAAATTTAGTAATCTATGATGCCGAGTGATTTCATATATAATGGGCTGTGGGCTGTATTTGTTTTTCAGTAAGATTAAATACAAGATAGAATTTATATAAACAGTTATAATTTATAAAAGTTTACAATTTTATGGAAATTTGTTTTTAAATCAAGGAATAAAAATACTATATACCTTCTGTATATTTAAGCCAAATTAAGCCAAATATTATTAAAAGAAATATCTTTTTATGTCCTGCGCTGATATTGTTAAGCTTTCATGAATGCAGTACGCGGTCAGACAAAGGGACTTTGCAAACAAGGCATGGTATTACGGAGCCTATTTAATGCACCTGCTCGTAGAATACAAGAACTAGACGCTGGCGCAGCTGAGCTAAAACTATTTTCATGATATGAAATAATCTAGGCGATATTTTCGTAGACTGTGAAAATATCGGTAAATATATCTTAATAACTTACTCACACACACAATCACACTTGAACACACAAACAGGCAAAACAACTACAACCATAACTAGCTAGAGTTAGGAGCATACGTTATTGGCCACATAAATCTGTTGGCTTGTTTACCTTGCCAACAATAGAATTTGTCCTATCGGGGACGACAAAAATCTTAATTTTTTTAATACGTATGAGTATTGTTTAGTTCTTTTAAGGAAAAAATAATTTTAAAACAATATTATTGATAATCAACGGCTCATTAGGTGAACAAGTGGATATCTCCATTATAAAATAAATGCAAGTATAATAATTTGAGAATACTACATAAAGAAATTTATTAGCAATGACATCCAGAATATATTATTTAAAATGATATAAACATGTTTCTTAATAATAGTACAAAATAACCGTAGCAAACATATAGAGAGCTCTATTTAATGAGTAGGCCTACTTGTTACCTGCTTGGATTTAGAGGAAGTAGATATAAGAAAAGAATGAAAAATATCATCCCCCACCGTGAAGAGATGACGTTTTTCTTCATAAATATCTAGTGATTAAAGGATAAACATTTTACTCAATCTGACGTAATAAGTGTACGAATCTCTCGATGATTTCAATATGCGTACTTATTGAAAGCTTCGACTGCATTATTTTATAAATAACCTTGTTATTGAAACGTTTTCACTTTATTATATGCAAATATTCCATTCTTTGCATCACCATGCAATAATATCGGGTTATTTCTAATTTACCGCTCGAAACTAAACTGTAAAATGAGGTGAATAATTGAAACCGTGAAAAAATACATAATTCATATCAATTGTTAAGGGAATTGTAGGCTAATGTTTTCTAAAATCTGTTACATAGATCCAATTTCTGTATGAGTATAATTAATAATTATTATTTTAAAGAAGTATTACCTCTGTTATTAAAGTGAACCACAAAATATACAATCATTTTTCCTAGGCTGATTGGTTATCTTTATTGTTCCATACATATTCATAATTCTATAAGGATTGACATAACCATTAGTGAATTTTAACAAATGCGATAGTACTTGTAAATTTCAAAACAAAAACATGAAGTACAAACAATAGATTATTAGAATTTACATTGCAATTTATATCATTGACTTTTATTATTATTATTTTCAGTTATGTATGTATCACGATCTAATGTACAGCTTGCATTTTATCTAACAAGCACCTGGGAAAGGTTAAAAAAAAGTAAAACAATCAGTAAATAAAGTAATAACATTGTAAGAATTTGAAGATGTTTACAACACTACTAGACTAACAACTACTGTGCATACCTTCATCTGGTGACAACATGAGTGGCGTGGCACCGTTCCTCATCCTTTTATCACACAGGTTCATTTTAGTCTCTTGTAACACTTTCTTTCAGTTTGTCTCAACAAAGAATACTTTGCTCAACAACACATGTAAAAACCGGATTAAACGCTTCAATTTAAACCCACCTCTCATATACAATACTTAATCTACATTATAAACAATAAAACCAATTTCGTTGTAAGACTAGAATTTAAAATTTTCAGTTATATTTTTCATTTCCCATTTAGTAAAATGAAATGTTGTAAATATTTGGAAATAATAGAAACAAATGTAAATTTGTTACCTTTCATAAAACCTTCTTAAGATATTCATGCCTAAATGCTTGAGTCCGATAAAGACATATTGATAAAAACAAGTAATGTAAATAAACATTTTTAAAGTTTATTTTCTACTTAGACAGACACAGACAAAACGCATTTTAGTTACTTTTTAATTAATAATTAACAAATAATAATAATTAAAGTAACATAACCTATCTGATAAAACAATATTATCCACCACATAACACATAACATAAAGTTAGGTGTTTTATCAAACAATATGTCATCACAACGATAAAAATTATAACATTTAACTCTAAATCTCACTACGCTTTACTTTATTAAAACAAACACACTAGTTTATTCAAACTAACAGACTAATTTCGACGACGATATAATTATTTATCAGTGCTTGGCTACTATTTGTTTAAAGGCGACATCGATGTCAAAACTAATTTTATGTGTTAACAAACTAGTGTGTTTGTTTCAATAAACTAATGTGTAGTGAAATTTAGCGAAAATGTTTTAATTTTTACGGTTGTTAATTGTTCTCACTAGCTAAGCTCTAAATAACTTGATATTTTATTTCAAGCCAAATGGGACGAAATAACTATATTGCATATCTTCTGATTTTGTGAAGGCTTTTCTCCCATATAAAACTAGAATTATGTCCATAAGGTTAAATTATGAATATTCATTTGACAATGGACTGTAAAAATATTGACCGTCATACACTACAAGTATTAAAAAATGTATTTGAAATTGAGTCGATGAATAAAACGTATTTTATTAACGATTGAAACTTTAAAAAAAAAAAAAAAAAAAAATATATATATATATATATATATATATATATATATATATATATATGACTTTTTAAATTAAATATAGCTAGAGTGAGTCAGATTACCAAATGACAGTATATGATCAAATGTAGTTACTCATAAAAAAAAATATTTCTTTAAAATTTTACTACTCAAGTATTTTGTTTTTTATTTGATTCTTTAATTAACAAAACATTATTTTTTCCATTACAAATTTTTATGAAGATATTATAGGTAATTTGGTCTAAGGAAATCTCTAATATTTTATAATCGTCTTACACCACTGCTATCTTTAAAAAAATTACTAAAACTTATATTCGTATATTGTTTTACTCTGTATAAAGTTTTGGTTTTGCAGTCAGGATAACAAATATAATTATAAACTAGTTTTTATCACTAGGTTAATTGTATTTGCTATTGGAAATAGCAATGATAGCTCTAATGCGATAAACCATTTGTGATAAAATCGTGTAGAAATAGGCTTGTTGCCCTTATATGTTTAGTCACGGGGTAGCAAATGTGGATGTTGAGGGAGTGAGGTTGTAAGTTCACGTAGACCCTAGTACGACTATTATTGATTACAAAAAAAAATGAAAGGATTGCGAAACCCTCTGGTTATGTATAGGGGGAAGGGGTGTTATGATTTCAAATCCCTTAAATTAACCTACACAGGTGGTTTCTAGTCGTTAACAGAATTTTAAGGAAAGGTAGATATAATTAAGTAATACTTAAGAAAGTACGTATTGATCCTCTTGTAATGTGAATATTAGGAAACTATTGTATCTAATTCGCCTACGTAAATTGAAGTGAAACCTAAGTGGTACTTTATGTTAATATATCAGACTATATCAGCGCTAGTCCATTGTCTCAAACATATGGAGCCATGGTATTCCTACGATAAATAAGGAATAAAAAGCAGACCTAACCAGCATAAAAGGAAATTGGACATTTATTTTCACTGCGTAAATTGTGATAACAAAAAAGGGAAATTATGCCCCCGCCAAGTACGTGATGTAAATTCATGGAAAGACCTAAAGTGAAAATAAACGTTAATCCATAAACATCCCACCAAAATGACTATTCTTGAAGCAGTAAAGACGACATTTCAATTCCTATTACATGCTGTTCTTCTCAAACGATGTCGTTAAGGGAAGACACAGCCTCTTCATGAGTCCCCTGATGACGTTTTATTTAATGAGTAATATAGAAGTGAGGAATATCCTTTAAAAAGGCAGTCTACTCAAAAGCACATTAACGTAATAGTAATATTAGACGTTTCAATAGAGTGGCCGATGAAGGAAGATGGTAAGAGAAAATGAGTTACAGAGCATGGGGAAAACATTGTACAATATAATATTGAGATATGTTTTTTATAACAAAATTATCCATTTGAATTACGAAAATGAAAATACAACATGATAAACGTTAAACCACTGTAAATTAAGAAGAAATCAAGAGAAATAAACCTAGAAATAAAATGTATTTGGTTATGTTAAAAAATATTACATTTAACTAAAATTGTACCCTAACTTCAAAGATACATGCATGCAAGTTCTTGGATTTTTTACCCAATGTAAAGCATTCTTAATGGTGTGGAGTTATTAGTTTAGAATAGTTGAAAATACATTGATAAAAATAACATTTACCTAGAACATTGAAAAAGGTTAAATATAATCATATCTTTTTTCTAAATTAGTTTTACTTTGTAAAATAGAGAATTGATATGTAACTCATGTAATGTGATGTTTCTATCCATTACCAAGACTCGAGGTGAGAACGCATAGGGATTGTTAATTAGCCTTGAGAGGAAAGTTTTAATTTAATAAGGGCGGTGAAATTGAACATATATTTTACCTGTTTATGATTGTGTTTTATATTCTTTTCAATCACATGTTCCGAATTCAATTGATTTTCGCTTCAGTTTGCAATGAAAGTTTAAAAATAAACTCAGAGCTAAATTTCTTAATCAGTGAGCATCACAATATCACTTCTAACTGCTAATGATGAATGTTCTTTACACATATAATACAATTACTTATATTCTTTATATTAAGATTTACAGACGTGCGAGTTTAGGAAGGTGTTGAGAAATTCGACAAACCTCACTTACATTCTCTCTCTCTCTCTCTCTCTCTCTCTCTCTCTCTCTCTCTCTCCCTCTTTCTCTCTCTCTCTCTTTCTGCTTTTCTCTCTCTCTTTGTCTCTCTCTCTCTCTCTCCCTCTCTCTATCTCCTTCTCTCTCTCTTTTTGTCTCTCTCTCTCTTTGTCTCTCTCTCTCTCTTTGTCTCTCTTTCTCTCTCTTTGTCTCTCTCTCTCTCTCTCTCTTTCTGTTTTTCTCTCTTTCATCTCTTTACGTGTAACTGTATTTATATTTTTAGTAATTACTATCGAGGCTAAATGCAGAGAAAATATATTCTCCCTTCATAATCTATAATAGAACGTATTTGTAACAAGTTAGCAGTAATAATATAGTAGGGCCAAGTGCTCATTTCTTAATATACATAATATAATAATATATAATACCAAATATGATATAATTTATACCAAATTAAAAAGGCTGGTGTTTGCCTAGCCAATAATATACCTAAGATGATTTAGGCACACGCGCGCACATACATACTGTATATACGTATATATATCCTATATAAATAACAATTTGTATAATATATATTTATAACCAGTCACACGAAATAAACACATTTTCAATATTTAGTGACAGTGGAAAGATTGGTGTTGAAAGTCTATGCGCCTAACAAATGCCTTTTCTGTAGAAATTGTATTGAGGCTTATTTCCTGCGTTTATTTCCGACTCATATCATGTAAGAATCACAATTAATTATTTAGTACTGCAATAACGATATAAATACTGGCAATGCAACAAAATCTACGGTATTCGTTAAAAGATATTGCTTTAAAATGGATTAAATTAATCTATTCAGCAGCAACCATAGGTAGGAGGGAAATGCGGTTTATTTTTAATAAAATGGAGTTTTAATTTAGGACTTACGTATTGCAAAAAACAAGGAGAGATTTTAAAATCTGGTAATATGTAGAAAAAGCTTTTATTAAATTTTTTTAACACTAAAATCACGTGAATAAATAAATAACTGCATCCGAATTTACAAAATAATATACTTTATTGTCACTTGTATCTTGCCATTTTATGACAATTAAGGCGAGGCCTATTGTTTTGTGAATTCGTGAGCAGGTATTTAATTATTTATAACCTTAACCCTCAAGCCAGCTTAATTATTCATATAAAGGCACGTATATTTTGCACGTGAATTTAAGTGTTTATTATGATAATATATATACTGTTAAAAACGATATTTAAATGTAACGAAAATTAAAATTGTTTACCATTATGCATTTTGTAATTTCTATTAACGGTTAATATTTCATGAAACATTAATAATAATTTGAAATTTTTCATAGTATAGTTACAACAAAAAACTCATGGTTATTATAAAATGCAAAATAATTAACTGTATTTATATTTAAAAACATAAATAGGGTGCAATATAGTTATTCGTTAAACTAGTGAAATCTTATGTCATATTTATTATATGTTTAGGAAATTATGGAGTGAAATTGTTTTATTTATAAAGAAAATGTCCAAATACAATTATAATATATTGTAATATTTATCTGACAGAAAGATTTTTATAAAACATCGTCATTTAGGACTTTAAATTATTTAAACTGTTATAAAATTAAAGTATAGAACCGGTTTGCAGTACAGTATAATTTAATGAACTGCGTCGTCCATTAATACTGCCCACATCCATTTATTCTCAAAAGTATAGCTAGAGGTTCGTATTTACAAGAATTTCAGTCAACCGTGCTGAAATTCTTCGCAAACTGATACAGCAGTGATTAGATAGTTCAATACAAGATCTTATTGTAAATAATAAATTTCAGACTTGAAACAATGGTTGAAAAGTTTTGCTGTGATATAGCAATTTAAAGAGATTATTTAATAAATAAAAGGTGTTTGTTTCAAACCACGGAGTGATAAAAATCGTAATAGTAACGAAAATTTAAAAAGCAATTTCACTCGAAATTCAATTACTTGTAGCGTTTGAAGTTTAAAATGACTGAAAACACATACAGGTAAAATTAGATTTACGGTAAATACTAGTGGAACATATTAAACTATGAGGCCTTATGGAGGTACAGTATTTGAAATGCTGAGCACAGCACTGTCTATCGGGAAACCAACAAAGTACTTTTATGTAACGTACTATATATATAGGCAATTTTTGTTTGTAGACATATATTAACATGTCCTTAGTTATGGGAATATTTCTATGGTAAATAAGTCATAATTTTGTGTGTACTGCGAAATATTTAAAATGTTTACCGTTTTATTTTCAATTATGTAATAACTATTTCACTAATAATTCGTTTAGAAACTATTTTGACAACTCATGCACTTAGACGTAAGCAGAGGCTACCATGACATCCACAATACTAGAGACGGGGGTCAAAAAGTGACGAGAGCAAGATTTTGCAGAATTTTGCAAAAATAAAATGACCGGAAATTACATACGTAAAAAATAGAAAGCAGCAATGCAGAACTTTTTCTTAAATATTCGTAGTTGGAATGCAGTGCACAAGAATTTGAAAAAAATATATATTATTTAATATCGGATATACGTTTTGAAGTTAATATGTTAAAAGATTTGTTATAAGAGTTATTAAAATATTTTCACCTGAAAATATAAAACAAAACACAAACAATTAATTACACCTTTGATATCACTTAGCAAAAAAACACTACTTATTGATATTTCTAAGCAGACGCGTTTCGCACTAGGTCAGTGCATTGTTCAGTGCTGTGTTTCTCTTTTTTTTATTTTATAATTACAAATAATATAAATATGTGTGTGTGTGTCAGATGTCAGAATAGCAATAATGAGTGGCAAAATAAAAACTAATTTCCTTCCAATTTACTACACTTCTTTCTATGTATGGGGTTGGATTATTTTTTTTTATTACTATTTACACGCATTATTTTGTTTCGTTGCTTGCATTTCATTGAAGTTTCTTTTTGCATTACTTTCGCATTGTCTGTTTGTGAAGTAAGGTTCCATAACGTTAATGTAGTTTGTTTGTTTATTTTATTCGTATCAATCATTTTTAATCCTAGACCATTATTTAAGTTATTGTGTGGTAACCATATAAGGTTGACCAAACTAAGGTTTCAGCGAAAACCAGATCACGCAAGAGAAAAATTCGTCTACATGTTTGAGAAGTACATTTCTAACCATGGGAGAGTTGTCTCAGTGCCAACGCGCTAAACTCGAACACGAAGATACTCTGTACGAATGCGACCTAATCCTTAATATTTTTTAAATTTAATTATTGAATAAATATTTGATCAGTATATTACCACCAATTGTCATCCACTATAGGTTTAAAATATATTGGAGCTTGAGTGGACGAATACAAAGTATATTTTAACGGTTGAAAATGCGTGACAGATATATATCAGATGAGTGGATTAAAGGAGTTGTATAATAACAATATTACTTTATAAATTCATAATTAGCTTAAACATTGTATTGAATCGCAATGGTAAATAGAAGGGTTTAATTGCTGTCTCTCTCTCTCTCTCTCTCTCTCTATATATATATATATATATATATAGAGAGAGAGAGAGAGAGAGAGAGAGAGAGAGTTCTTTTCTCATTCTTAGTAATTCCTGAGGATGTTGGTAATGTCAACCAACGAAAAGCTTTGAGTGTATTATTCAATAAATTATTCCTGTAATTAGTGTATATTATTTAATCTCGAAAATAATTCTAACAGGAAAACCTATTTGATATTCTACACACACACATATATATATATATATATATATATATATATATATATATATATGTATTTATTTATTTATTTATATATATATATATATATATATATATATATATATATATATATATATATATATTACGTTGTCCGTAAATACGGACATTGTTCGTAAATTTTACGTTTACGTAAATATTTACAATATTAATATATTAACTTCATATATATATATATATATATATATATATATATATATATATATATGTCAGACTTTAAATTACCTACAAAAGTAACGGGTGTATCGGGAGCATTCTCTCGAATTGAATTGTCACCAACCTATCAGTTTGTAAAAATAAACTATATTCGGTGGTTGGGTTGTAAACGTTTAGTGGTAATTGCTCAAATAGCGCATGAGAATTTTATTAAAATTGTGTATATATATATAAATTGTGAACTGCGTCTGAGAAGGTATAATTTAAAATGTCAGAATTTGCATATTATTATGTTATCTAGAAGCTCTTGGATTGTCCAGTGTATGTGTTATCAGTTGGTTTGCTCATATAGTTGTGTAATTATAATTTGTACAGAGGAGTTGTTCAGCAAAGTTCTGGTGTGTATTGTGAAAGGTTTTTGATGTGTTAAGGAATAAAATTCCTGTATTCCATTTCAACCATTTTCAAGTGGTCGAAATATTAGTTTAAATTATTTGAATAATAAATAAATACATATATATATACATTCTGTATGCTGATAGTTTTGAATCATTTATTGAGATTGATGTGTACGGAGTGAGTTACATTGCAACTGTATTTATTATTGGTTTGTTTATGTGTTTGACATGATCTAAAATACAATAGTATTAGTTTATGGTTATGACTGAGTTTTTCCTTTTAAGCTTTTTTTTTAATTGTAAGACAGTTCAATTAATGAATTGTTGTAACCATTATTTTCGTTCAATGTATTCAATGTGATTCAATATCTTTATCCTGAAGTCAATATAGCGATATTTCAGTGGCAGATATAAGTTATGCTTTGGGCGGCAATTTCGGTGAAAGAATGACGAATAGTGGGGTCTTTGTTGGTAACCTGTAAAACCATATGATCATGCAAAGTAACAAACAAATTCAACAAATGCCATAAGGAAAATAATTTTTATTCTGTTTTATTGTAACGGATTTACGCAGCAATTCCTTTTATAGATGCGATAACATTTTTGCTTATGTACACACAAAAACTTCAATAACACGAAACAATAATTACTTATTTTTAACACCACAAACTCTCATGAATTATAATTACAAACACACTCACAAACCATGGTACTCATGAAATTGATACTGAACAACTTATCTTCAGGAACCATAAACAATGAAACGTACAAAAACCTAATAGTGTTATATGATCTAATTAGATATTTCTTATTAAAACTCGAACACACACACACACAAATATATATATATATATGTATATATATATATATATATATATATATATATATATATATATATATATATATATATATATATATCGCAATATGTATTCTTGTGTATTAATAAAGAACATAAGTCAAAATACAAATACAAGAATTATAATTGAATTTACAATGTTCTTTATATATATATATATATACAAATATATACGATTAGTATTATAGCTATTACAAATTTCCATAACGAAAAACACGGTAACTCGTACTAATCCTTTGAAATTAGATCCCCCGAATATAAAAATACAACCTAATATAGTTTTCCAATCCTCTCTATTCATAACACTAAGGTCAATCGCAGACCAAGTTTACAAAATAATGGAGGTACCTCTAATACGACTTCATTAAATACCTAATCTTTACTCTGGACATTTTTTACATGTTTTTACTTTTGTTAACTAAAGTTCTGGTTAGTTATAAAATTAACAGGTGTATGGGAAACAAACGCACAAACGCATTATTGCAATTACATTATTGTTTTCCACTTCATTTCCAGCTAATTTTATACATGTTAACATATAGCATTACATATATAATTACACATGTAAACAATAGTTTATATACCAATATATTAATTTGTTAATATGTGTTACATATATCTCCCCTTTTGGCCTCTTTTTACAAATAATTTCAAACTTTTGTGTTAATATACAAAATATGTTTTCATTAAAATGTTGAATATTTATTTTCAATAAGATTGTTAAAGGGTTAAATTTTAATAAGGAACAGCTCTGACATAATACAAATGAGTTGATAAATCGTAAATTTAAAAAATAATAATTACTTATAATAATTATTAGAATGAATTATTGAATCTTTAAGCGTAATATTTATTCACGTTATAGAAACAAATAAAAACCTTCAATTTGAGGTAGAAAAAAAAGATTTTTTTTTGTAAATAAAATAATAAATGTCATGATATCGATTGGATGTTGGGACTGTTGTAACATTTAGACTGTCTTGGGCTAGTTGTTCTTATCAAATGGAATGAAACTTCTAATCAGCGAATGGCGCGGTCTCCTTATACAAAAACCCTCATTAATCTTCAAAGGTCGGAGTTGTTTTATCAATGGTCATTTAAATTGGTAGCTTTGTGTCATTATTATACACAATTAGCCTTATTACATATATTAATGATTCAGTTAGTTTAATAAACCACTTACATAATGTGACATCGATATTTATATTCTATTGAAAACATCTAAAGCGTATCGAAATCACACGATGTTCATTTGTCTGTCAAAGAGGAACTTTTTTTGTAATGAATCAAATACGTTGGACTTACACACACACATACATACACACCAGAAAATATACAAACATATACTGTTATAAAACATAAACACACATAGTCACTGAAGCAAACTAAGAACTATTATGGTTATTGGAATTGGCTATTAAATATTAAGTTATAAATTGACCTATACTATGTATTTAGGTCACAAACTACTTGAATGTCAAGATCGTACATCAGAAAACGAAAACACGTAGCGACCTTTAGAGCCGAGTACAATGTTAATCGATAAACGTCCAAAGCATCATTTGTGTCTTCTTCATTTTGTTTTCGTATTTTATTACAATTAATACCATTGAAACAAAAACTATTTTTTTTTTTACTATGGTAAAAGTCAATAAATTATTATTACTATTAGAATCAATATAATTTCTAGGAACATTCTAAGAAAATAATTTAAACATATACATATATATATATATATATATATATATATATATTAAATATGGTGATATGTTTTCTTGTAATATAGTTAATAAATTAAAAAAACATTTCAAAAACAAGAATACTTTAATTGAATGTATTTATTCAAAGCTTTTCGCTGATAAAATAGTACCAGCATCTTCAGGAAAATAATTATCTAATAAAATATTTTTACAAAATTAAATCATATGTAAAAATCATATGTATTAAATCATATTTTACATATGATTTAATTTTGTAAAAATATTTTATTAGATAATTATTTTCCTGAAGATGCTGGTACTATTTTATCGGCGAAAAGCTTTGAATAAATATATTCATTAAAAGTATTCTTCTTTTTGAAATATTTTTAATTTATTATATATATATATATATATATATATTTATAGATATATATATATATACATATATATATATATATATATATATATATATATATATATATATATATATATGTGTGTGTGTGTGTGTGTTGAATTTTTTCTCGGAAACCACTCTTCGGAATTTTACTAAAACTGGTTTTTAAATGTTATTGTCATGATTCAGTACTAATACCTAAGTACCTGTTTATGTATGTAAATTGTAAGGATTAAATGTAGGACTTTTAATACAAGTCTATAATATATTTATACGCAGCACATTTCAAGCCAGAAAATTACCACAAGGGTTGCCTGTAAGTGATTGAAACGTCGATAACATTGTAGTAATGAACAGCGTTTGAATTATTTATTTTTACTGGTCTTCAGATTCTTAATGTATTATTAATGAATTGAGAATATGAGACTACAATTGTTACTAATATATATTTAATTAACTGTTAAAATAATAATTATCACATATATAGGCCAATTTCGTATTTATAGAATTTTCTAGAAACCAATATTTAAAAAACAAAAAAATATATGTATAAATAGTTTTGTACTTCAAATTTTGACGTAGAGATAAACTATTAACTATAAAATCAACGACAAATAAGATCATAAAAATAGTATTGACACTCTTCAAAAAAAGCAATATAAATTCTATTATAGTTCAGCCTGTAATAATATTAGTTCTATTATATTAGCAGTCGGTATTAAAAAAGTCCATTTTTTATTAAAAATGAAAAAAATAATGCAACACAGATGAAAGCATAAGAAGAAAAAAGTGAATATAAAGGGTTAATATACAGTTAAGTAGAACTTTGCTAATATGAACAATTCACCAAAGGTAAATACTAAATGAGTACACTTAAATCACACTTAATCACAAACAACAGTTTAATCATTTAGACTAGTTTTGACAGCAATGTCGCCTAGCTGTTAACTAAATGTTCAACATAGTAAATTGTTAATTCATTTTAAGGTATAATGAAAGTAAAAACGTATTAATATGGGAAGAACAAATAAAATAAAGAGCCTGGTGTTATATTATTATAACTATATATATATATATATATATATATATATATATATATATATATATATATATATATATATATATAATAGTAGCGCTTTTATTCAATTGTCCAAAATAACTTTATCAAGTTTACTCAGAAACTTAATTCTTATACGTATTAGGAAAATTTTAACCTTTGCTGGAAGCAAATTATTTTGATTCCAAAAAAGTGTATTTTTCTTTTAATTTTGCTTTGCTTTGTATTTTTAACAAATATTAAAATAAATGAAACGTTTAAATATCTGGTAACAACATTTCAAACCAATATCTTAAAGTATATACGTTTACTTAATATATTGACACAAAAACTACCTCAACCTAAACCACAAGCACTAATAAAAACACTAATACACAGATTATGGATTAGCTGAATAATGGCGCGCACTGTTCGAAGGGTTGTAATGAACTATCGCGTTGCCCTACGCTCGCCATTATCTCTTCGCGTCACGCTAACCTTAGTCACGTGGTATACAATTACCCTCGATCGAATCTTGAAGGACGCTGTTCGGACAGGTCAAGAAACTTTTCGCTCGTTTTAGTTTTGTTTTTAATTGATTAACTGCTGGGAAAAGAATTTTATACTTGTTTTCGCTAAAATTGTATAACTTGTTTGTATTTTTCCGTAGAAATATAACAATATATCAACTGTTTTATTCTACTACGTCTGTACACTGTTGGTTACATTTTCATCGCAAAACATTTGTAAATAACTACTTCTTATGCAAGACATGAATGTGAATAATTTGCAAGGAGAAACGTCCTCGGCTTTCCGTGACGCTCATGAGACCCCTTCATATTTCATCTTAAAATAAGTGATAACATGACTTCACACAGCAACTGATTTTATGTTATAGGTTATGTTGTAAAACAGGTGTTTTAACGTATACTTTATTTATTGTAAAATATTAATTTAAAATGTATTTTTATTACTAAATATTTTATCAATTATTAATACAATAATTTATTTTATTTCAATAAATTATAATTCAATTAATTCAATATAATGATGGTAATGAGTAAAATATATTTATTCCCATTTTTTAAGTTAAAGTGGTGTTTGGTGCGTCTTTTGTGATCCGATTTCACGAAATAAATTCTTTGAATTAAAGTTTTATTAAGTTAAATTGTCAACATCTAAAGATGTTTTGATAATTACAAACATTTAATAATAAGTATAATAAATAAATTCTATTAAAGTTAATATTAAAAACATTCTATTCTCCAAAAGACTTATCAACTTCTGTAGACCATCTGACCGACTATATTTTTTAATGAGACCAGACTATCATTGGCTCGCCAAAGAAATTAAATATTAAGAAAAAAAATATCAGTATATAGGAATTGGATGTGTTATATATATATATATATATATATATATATATATATATATATATATATATATATATATATTGTAATCCTTAGATGAATTATTTTTCCTTGTTGAATATGCATGGTGAAATAAGACATGAGTTCTTACTCTAGGAACAGTCTTAAAAACTCTAGTCACATAACTGAACAGTGATTTATAAATTTTGAAAATGCTGATAATGTAAATTAGCGAAAACCTTCAACAAACATTAAAATGAAGTAATATATTCTTGTTTATGAAAATTGTCTTATTTCATCATACATATTTAACAAGGAAAATAATTCATCTAAGGATTACAATATATATATATATATATATATATATATATATATATATATATGTGTGTGTGTGTGTGTGTGTAATTTTAAAATTTATAATGTTTTTATCATCTCTTGGAAATAAACTTTATTTATCAAAAGAATATTCCTATAAACGTTACATATTTTCAGTTTAATGCACTCAGTCAGGAACACCATAAACACTCAGTCAGGAACACCATAAACACTCAGAAAGGAATACCATAAACACTCAGTCAGGAACACCATAACCACTCAGAAAGGAATACCATAAACACTCAGTCAGGAACACCATAAACACTCAGAAAGGAATACCATAAACACTCAGTCAGGAACACCATAAACACTCAGTCAGGAACACCATAACCACTCAGAAAGGAATACCATAAACACTCAGTCAGGAACACCATAAACACTCAGAAAGGAACACCATAAACACTCAGTCAGGAACACCATAAACACTCAGAAAGGAATACCATAAACAATAGCAATTGCAGGCTGTCGGTTTCACGTCTGCCTATTAGGTTTCTTTAACACTACGTTTTCAAGGTTTATCTGCTTAGCTTATTGAGTATGAAATACATTACCAAACGGTCCTCTCGGTATGAATAAATATTACACAAATTGATTATTCTGTATGATAACAGTAATTTTGTTGCTATCCTGAAATATATTGTTTAAGATAGAATACGAAATATAGAAATTAAAATGTAAATTGAACTTTCGACCATATTTATAAGAGAAAATATATTAAAATAATCGACAAAATTAAATATGTATATTTGGCTTTTATTTGCATCTTTTTTCCATTACTGTTTTTTCACCTACGTAAAAGGTCTTATATCCGGCACCCTAGGGGACGGCATGTTGCCGATTATCGAAAATTTCCAGATAATAAAACCTAACCTATATAGCTTATATACTGTAGCCTATATACAGTAAGTAGCCTGCGTGTTGTGCATATCATTATGTTACCTATCACTATTTAATTATTTTAATGTAGAAAAAACTATGTAATATTTATTGGTAAAATTGTAAATCTATGTTAAAATTATTTTAAATGTTTTTATTCATAAGAATTAAAAACATATGCAACAGAAAGCAGTTGTCGCGTTTTAAGGATAATTTACAGCGAGAAAATGTTCCATCAAGTCGAAAAGAAAGTTTTAATGAATAAAACGGGCTGAATGCGTCCGTATTAAAAACTTTATTACTGATAAAAAAACTTATAAAAGTACTTTAGTTTTTTGCTTTGCACAATACTTCTAAATTAATTGCATTATATCTTTATTAAACAGCTGTAGAAATTTACTGATTCAACTGTAACTATGTAAACTGTTTAACACAATAGAGACAATAATAGACCTGTGATTAGCTAAAGAAACCTGAGAGGGTAAAGTTTTATGTCCAAAGTATAATTGTGTTGTTATTGGCTCAAGCTCAGTCGTGTTAAATAATAGAAACAATGTTGTATGCATTATTCGTTCACAAAAAATCGTTGACTACTCACGGCGAATTATTCAGCAGGTAAGTTTTGTAGGTTATTGATTTAGTGTGGTTGTTCAACCATTCACTGAATGTATTCCCTGCTACTTGCTTACATGGGTGAATGCACCATTGGACCTGAAGCACGTATTGGGGTTTAAACATATTATTTATTGTCTTTTGTTACACATAAAACAAATTGTATAAAATTGTGTAAAACGTATGTTCTAATTAGCTGTGTACATAGATATTTATCGGGTAGAAAACGGTTGATATTTCGAAACAAAAATTGTTCTTTATTCAACGAGTTGATGACGTTTAGCAAAATTATTATCCTTTTCACTTTTTTAACAGTCTATAATAAGTACCTATACATTCATAATTATAAAAATGTATATATATACAGAATAGAAGATATAATTGCAACAACATTAAAAATATATAAAATAAAAATTAATAACTACAGCAATGGTGTAAACTAGACGACATCATGATAGACTGAAATTTATAAAAATAAAACAAAACAGTATAACATTTTATCAAAACATATTATGGTTAACCAATTTATAAGCTAAAAATGTATTTGAATATTATCTAATCAGCCAAAAATTCTTATGTAGATATTATTTAGTTTAACTCAATCTCGTTATTCATTTATGTTTTTTTTTTAAATTTTCGACTCTTATAATATTTTTTACATATCATTTTCAATGCTACATTTACTGTGCGATATTTTTCTTTCTAATTTAACTAATTGTTATAGGTGTACGTTTATTTACAAATTATTATTCTTTTTTAATTCTCTCATAAGCAAACAAAAAAACTGATGACATAAAACATATCGGACGACTGGTAATTATAATACTAGTTAATGCGGAAATGTTGTAGTTCATTTTTAATGTTGGTAACCCTGTTACTCCTGTTACAATTGAATTTTTTATTCTTTATATATTATAAATTGTATCATTACAGATGTGAATAAGACAATAATTTAGTTGTCAGTTAAATGAATAAATGACAACTATTGTCTAGAAAAACTTCAGTTTTCCTTCTCATTAAACTAGTTTCATTGACAAAATCTGTAAGTTTTTAACTGGATTTTATTTTATATTTGAAGTAAAGTCTACTTTGAATCAGTCTTATACAGGTGATTACCTCACTGAACAATTGCTGCTACAAAAAATAGTGAAAAGTAATTGCTTTGATTAAAATATTTAAAGCTAGATCGTTGTGGTAATTGAACCGTTCTTTCTTTTGAAAATGATGAAATTATATTTAATGTTGTAATATACAGTTATTATACGCTTATACAAATCACCCGCACAACGGGGCTTTTTGGAAGACTCCGAGCCAACAACAAGTTGCAATTGTTCAGGATATAACTCTTTGTCATAGAGCTTTCCTCTTACGAAATTTCCACAAACTGAAGGTCTACTCATCTATATCAAGAAATTTTATAACTTTAGAATAATTGAACTATCCAGTACATATAAATTCGCTTCTAGAAAAATAAACTCATGTTAAAAAAGATACAGAAGTAACAATGGGTATACTAATAAAACGGACAAACCAGTAGAGTGAATGCGAAGGTTTACAAATTCAAGGTCTAAGTGAAAATACGAAATTTTGCGACATATTGAACATGGAGCGAGAGTGAGTAATGATAAAACGTACTAAGCGGATACAGGAGTTAGATCAAGAGACAACAGATGTAACAAAGGGCGACTACTAAGCGACAAACCAAGAACCTGCAAACAAAAAGGATATTAGTACCTCAAAAAACCAAATAAGTGAACACGATTGAAAGAGTCGTTGGACTATATTTAGCGTTGGAATCCAAGAAGGCTCAATGAATATGATAAGGTAATAATGAAGACGATGATGATGACTATGATTTAGATTTAAGATGGCGATGAGGACGATTGTGATAAGGATGGCGATGGTTTTGTAGACGGCGATATGGACGATGGTCGTGCTGATGGTGCTGCTGCTGCTGCTGCTGATGATGATGATAATAATAACGACAACGACAACGATGATGTTAATAGTTATGATGACGATGATGGTGATGATTATGATGACGATGATGTTAATAGTTATGATGACGATGATGGTGATAATTATGACAACGATGATGTTAATAGTTATGATGAGGATGATGGTGATAATTATGATGACGATGATGTTAATAGTTATGATGAAGATGATGATGATAAATAATTATGATGACGATGATGATGATGATGATGATAATATGAAGATTCACACTGTCATAGTTTTTAACTAGGCTATGTAGATGTTACCAAGCTCCAAGAGACGAACTAAATAAAGATTCTTTTCCTCATGTTATTTATGGTTGGTGGTAGGCGCAGCTCTGGTTACGAGCAGATCTACTTGATCCAAGGACCCTACCCAAAATATTCCTCAATTTATTTATATTACCTCTAAATTAATATTATAAACCGTATAACGTTTACATTTTGTTGAATGTGAGTAAAATACGCAATAGATAAATACTTATTTCAAAATTCAGTAAAAAGGTGAGTTTCGTGTTACTTAAATATTGTCGTAGAATATTTATCATGTTACTTGTGATTGTATTATCATAATTTCTGATATTTTATAGGGACTTTCTTTCAGTTCCTATTTACTTACAGTAAAACAGTTTGTTACTGTACAGACGTTGTGTTGTTACTTTCCATGGCAGTATTTAAACCATTCTATCACATTTTAGATACACAGATAATAGCACAAACTTTTAAAAAAATTATAAAATCATATATTTTAGTGTATATAGGTATATATATTTTTTTCCATTAAAAAAATAATAATAATTTTAAGAAAATCATTCAGTACTTCCCATTTCACGTTTGATAAAATTCTTATTTATTTAAAATATTTAATTTTATTAAATTCAAAATACAGTTTTATGTGCCTGAATATCAAATGTAAATTTTTAAAACACTGTCTTCCTGAGGTCTCTTAACTAGTGATTCAAAGTGTGTTAGCTTACCCTTAGAAACGTAGTCTGTCTACCTTTTCACGCAAAGTAGTATATTGATTTAAAGTACTAAATGTTACTGCATTGTTATAATATTTCTTTTCCAAATATCATGTTTTACATTTTGTAATTATGAATATAAATGACTTAAATTGGATAGGATTTTATATTTCTATAGAATTAAAAAAACAACATGAACCACAATAACAATAGCCATTACAATTTTCACATTGTATAAATTGTATTATTATACTCCATTAACAGAGTGCAAGTAGGCCTATTATAAATACAGAATACCAAGTAGACAGTACTGGTAGGTCCACTAAGATGAAATATGAACAAAATTAAATCGGTTACTCAGTTTATAGTTAAATTATGTAGTTTATTCAATTGTCTATTTACAGTTATTTATTTATGACTATTGAAGATTTTGATTTTATTGGCAGGAATTGAATATATAGTTATTGTATAGTTTTGGTAGCAAAACTAAAGAAAGAAAATATGTGAATTATTAGAAAATCAATAGGGGAGGTCCAAATTGTACGCATACACTAAAAGTCCGGAGGAACCACCCACTCATTGTTGGAGCAGTATGGGGTCTGCTTTATTAATATAAACGACACTGAATTTAAGTTTAACACCAAAGATAATTAAAAGAGATAACACAAGTTTCATAAGTAGCAGTTAATTCTAAGCCACTTACCAATCAAACTGTATGCGGTTCTTGTAGAGCGGTGAATAAGACTTAACAGTTATTATATATTACCAATTATCTTATATTGGGACAAAATACATATAAATTTTATTATAAGAATTTCCCTTTGTCATAAATTGTATTCAAGATTTTCATTAACATTAATTAATAATAATAATAATTTTTAAATTTACTATTAATTTTAAAGGAAAAATAAATAATTTTTACTGGGTTTACTTAAATAGACATCCCTCTGTTATATAGTTTCTAGTTCATATTAACCAATATCTTTTGTTTTCCTATAATATAACATTTAGGATATTTCTATAACATTTTTTAGTTTTTACACTCAACCAAACGTAAAGTACATTATAAAGATGCAATATTTAATTATTTTCGTGGTCTTGGGTGCATTTTTGCAACAGTAAGACATCGATATCATTGTAAACTCATTTCATCTATTAAACCTAAAGTTTGTTTTGATTTTGTGAGCCTATTACTTGCTGCAGCAGATCAGGTCGCATATAATATGATTACAATGCTAACGAAGTAATAATAAATTAAATAAAACTAAAAATACAAATACAATTTTACTTCAAAGTTATGAATGCATGACACGGAACGATCAGGATTAGTAAAATAAGCTCAGTAAATCTCTGAGCTATTAGGAAAACGTTTTACTCAAAACTTTAATTAATATAATTTGTTAAAATACAATTGAAGTATGAATTACTTTTCCCTCTGGTTTGAGTTTTACAATTATTTCAAACATTTTAGAAACTTTTCCATCACATTTCAAATCACACATTAAGTGCTAAGCATATTTGTCAACATGAACCACTATCTCAATATGCATTTAACAGAGTTGCAACATGCTGCATAGAGATAACTCTTGCATAGAGATAAAACTCATCTTGTAATAAATTAATATACATTACGTTCCACAACACCCTGTTCCGATACCTTATCACATTAATTTAGTGATAAAGTTGTTCAGTTTAAAACCGTTCAATTGATTACAAAATACGTAAGAGCAAAACGTATCCGCACACGCGAGCGCTCACGCAAATTGCACTGGTAATCGTGTAGAACATGTGAATTTCCTACTTTGCCTACTTCATCATATTTAATATGATCATTTACATTTTGCATTGCCACAGACGTTAATTTTGCTTTTTCCGAGTCTTCAGCGTCAAAGAGTTTTTCACATTTCGGTCTCTAGCAAGTGCTTTCTTCGTTTCTGTATAATAATTTGATTAAGATTAGAATTACATATGATGCCTCAATTTGATGACGTAGTTATTAAAAACAATAACCTATTTTTATTTACAGACAAAGATGTTTTGATATTCTCAACGCAATGAAGTTCAGTGTCTGTTGCGCTCATAATGTTGTACTTCATTGCCATGAAAAGGATCTAAGGTTTATTTTACCTTTAGATGTTCAAGCATTGTCGAATGGCAATAGGGTTACCGTTACATGATAGGTTTACTACATTTCTCATTAGTTTACAACACAATCGACAAATGCCTAACCCAATTGCGAATTGCTTTGCACTTTATTAATAATTTATCATTGTTAATTATTCATTAATTAATTTTTATATAAAACAAATCTCAGTGTGGAACGGGTAAAAACAACACAGAAATACAGCGAAATCTCACTAATCCGGCACATAGTGGAGATACTGCCGGATTCTTGAAAACGCCGGATTACTGGAGGGTTCAATAAAAGTTATATTGAGAAATATGTGTATTGCCCAAAACTAAAAATACATAGGAAAAATAGTCCTTTACTGTACTTGAAATTATAAGACGAGAATGAATGAACTCTCTATACTTTACAATAAAAGGTTACCTTATCTTTAAAGGCAAAAAAACTTTAAATATTTTTCCGTTTACACTGTAAGACATTTTTCACACCAATAACAGTCATTGTACATTACTGTAACAACATAAGCCTCGAAATCGTTTGTATATCACAAACTACACAATTAGAACCGTGTGAAGTAAAGGGGACTTAGTCACTGACATCGAAATACAGTGAAAAATATCCAAGTTATGTCTACATGTTGATTGTGTTTACATCTTCTGTCCTTGACGAAAACGTCGGATTACTGGAGCGGCCGGACGCGTGAAAGGCCGGACTAAGGAGATTTTACTGTATTGGAACAACTTGAATTCAAGCGTACAAAATATTATTTCTTAAATTAATAATATTACACTACCAAATTTTCTAACAATACCTATCTCATTACCAAACAAGGTGTACGATGCCTCGCTAAAGTTAGAATCATATTCAAAAGTTGACATATTTTGGTAGGAAATCTTTGATATAACATTAGAGTCTGTTTATTAAATATAGGAACTGTACAAAAATAGTTACAATAAAATAAGTAGCAATTTTCACAAGGACTCTAATGATTCCAAAGAATGTATTGCAAAAACGAATTCCTATATTTTCAGACTTAGAGGCTAATATCCGCGCGGATTTGAACACTTCCTGTAATTAATTGATTAGCCTACCTAAATGCTACACCGTAAACCAAATTCCGTTTCGTTCGTAGTTCCCAACTGAGAGATTAAGTAAATTTAATTCATTATTGTCAGATTTAGGAACACATATTTTATATGTTTAAACATAAATAGTTTGTAATATTTTACATATTGCAGTGACTTATAATTAATGAAGCCTATGACGAAGGTTTACGCAAGTGGAAAACGAGTACAAAGTGGTTCATTATTTACTCCTTTGCACTTTTACGATTTTAATCGCATTCTGTAAAGAATCATCCTAAAGTTAGAGACCATAACTTTGTCACTCTACGCGAGTTTCTACTTTGACCTCGGTCACCTGATCTTACATTCCTCGGTTGAAGTATTGTCGGTAAAGGGGTCATATTTTAAATCATTTATGTTGTTATAAAATATATGTTTCTAAGGAAGGATACGTCTACATACGTTTCCAAACCTTAAAGAAGAAGATATTGGACTTTAAAATGACCTTGGACCTAAACGGTACAATATGTAAAGTAGTGCAAAAATAGGTTCTGAAAAATAGGACTTACATGTTGTTGAAAAAGAAATATTTTTACTTCCTGAAATATCGAACAACTCACAAGGAACCGAAGAGGTAGGGTAGAGTGGATTAAATTAAAAATTATTAAATTTACTTTGACTCCTTATATTGAACGCCTACACAACTTTCTTTGTCGATTATTCAGGCAAGGTCTTTATGTTCTTGTGGGCGTCAAAAACATAAAATGAAATGATAAGTTCTGAGTTATACAAATATGATAATTTTATTATAAACGTAAAAACAACTTATGAGAGGTATTAATTATTTCATGAAAAAAAATATTTTTCAAGTGTATTTTTCAACTTTAATAGCGTCACCTACAAAAACATATTAGATGAACATAAACATACAATTTTGAATCAGTATAATTTGTATCACATTATTAACATCAGTATGATATGTATCAGTCACAAACACCATCTGCTTACGCTGTGAGTCACTTCAAAGTGAATTAAAATATAGCATATAACTCCGTACATCAGCTGGTTTTATGTTATACGTTGTGTTGTCAAAACACCTTTGTAACATGTAGGTTAAGTTACATTATTTATTGAGCATTGGTAAGAAAAACAGTTAGTAATAAATAGTGTTGACCAGTTAATCAATATATTATTTATACAATTTTTTTTACAACACGATACAAATAAGTAATTACAACATATCCATAAAAATAAGTTATTTTTTAATCCATGTTTTGATGTGAAAACATATTTCAGGTACATCTGATAAGTTTTAAGAACTGACTACAAATTATTTTGTTAAAAATAATTTTATTTAGTTATTATCTAATATTTGTGTTTGTATTTATAGTATTTCATTATTATCTACAATCAATATTAGTCTTTATGAAATACGTTTCCCAAATAAAGACATAAAATTTGAATGAAACTGTATAAATTGCATTTTTGAACATTTTAAAAAACTATTAGCTATAACTTGTTAATTGTAGTTAAAATTTGAGTGTTAAGTTTAAAAACTCTGTATTATTGTTTCTTATATTATAACAAAAATTGAAGGTATTTTATCAGTACTAACAATTAAATGATTTTCTTAATTGAAATTTTTTGTAGCCGTTCCTATAAGAAATATCACTTTTGTAGGAGCTCCTCCGAGTGTCACAAATATTTTTAGGAAAAATAGTTAAAATTTACAGTCTTTAAAAATTTTACAAATATGATACTGTCTATGACGTTTGGTAAAACTTTTAAGCATGAATTTTGTAATCCCACGACTTGACTGAACTCATGATTAGAGTAAATTTTAAAAACAGACTTCTAAGACGAAACATTTGCGACGGTACTAGGGTTATAACGTTACCGTCTCATATACTGATGATGACAGTTTAATGAAGTCGAAAACGTTCCGTCTCATTACGTTTTTAAAAATTTCAATAAATATAAGTTTGAAAAATTTGTGATATTGAAAAGTTTGAAAACAAAAATTTCGTAAATTTATTTACATTACCTGAAGAGATTTGTTATAAGATAAAGAATTATTTATTTAGAGAAAATCATCATACGTACATTTAAAAGCATTTTTATTTTGTAATGTATCTCAAATCATAATTCTGGCATAAATCATATTGCATACATGTATTTAAATATTAAAAAGAAAAATTTACATATATTTCCATATCAAAGCAACATACAAAGTCTATTCAAATCTGGGTTACCGTTAGGTTTAATGCATCTTTTTCAAGCACAACAGCATCTATTTACCTAAAAGTCAAAATGCATAGTTCACTTGTTAGGAACGAATATAATTTCATTAACCATTGTTTGAATGTAGTCGAATGTCGTACGCTGCTATAATAAACTCGACGGGAATGAGTTTGCGAAAGGAATCGCGGATGAGTAAATGACGTCATTAAGTAGAACTATTTGCCTGGAAATATTTAACTATGAACTTCAGCCGTCAAACAAAGGAAAAGGTGTTTTCCAAGAACTTGTTATAATCTTTATAATACTCTCCGTTATTTTAGTTTCAATGGGATGCTTTCACACTTGATGCACTTTTATAATATAATTATGTATTTACTAATTATAAATGAGTACTAAATGAAGCATAAACACTTTTTATACCACGCCGACAGTTCAGTCCGATGTTTTTAAACGAAATATGCGGTTGTTCTTAAAGATAACGCTATTTATTTTTCAGTAAATATTTCCAGCAACGATAGTTTTTAACTAGAGAACTTCAACAGTTTCAACCATCTTTAACCTTTGAAACTATTTTTATAAATGCATTTCCAGCTAATACAAACCGTATTACAATACGAATACTTTAGAGTGTTGCCCTTTTTGCAAGTGCATTTATTAAACTTTTGTATTTATTAAACAACTGAAGTTTAACTGAAATAGATTTTGAAATTCTTAAAGTAGAATTAATAGTAAACATTATAGCGTTCTCTTGTGCCTTTACCATAATAGAATAAAACATTGTTCTTTGTTGACACGTTTCGAAAAATTTTCATTATCAAACTTTAACTCGACTCTTATATTATTAAACTTCAAAACTGTATCTCTTTTAACTATTATCAACCAGCTGGCTAAGCAAAAGCTCTAAATATAAACATCCTTGATAGCGTTTGCACGCCTTCAAATGTTTTGAGTTTTAATGGGCTGGACACTGATGAAATCCTGATTTGATAATAACATAGTCTGATGATGTTTATTGAAGTTTAATATTTTGTGTAGCATTTTTAATGTTTATACTTCATTACACTGGTTTTGGTGATTAGGTAGAAACTTTCTGGATCAAAGTATTAAAATAGTGTATACCTTCAGTTCTTTTGTTTTAGATATATGTAAATGTGATAAACTGCAAATAGTTCCTATATATTATACGTATCATCTAAGCCACAGATAAGAAGAGAAAACATACGTTTTACGAATTAGGATAAGGCAAGGGACCTAAACTAGCAGAATGAAATGGCTGGAAATGAGGTTCGCGTGATCAAGGCAAATTCCATGAAGTAGCCATTCTCCTTATTGAGACTATAAACAGCTTTCTATGTGCTCTCAATGATATTTTTTTTAAATTTGGTAATTATATAACTTATATCTTTATTGATTTCTGTTGTTTTTTTTTCGATTCCCCAAAAATAGGAGTAAGACACAACTGTAATTGTTTCTAAAACACTATCAGAATTTCTGATAATTTTTTAATGATAGTTCAATGAAGATAAGAACTATAAGATTGGAACGAGCTACAGTGGACATTGTAATCTTATAATTTAAACGCTCAATTGTTATATATATATATATTTATTTATTTATTTAAATAATTCCATCTAGTTCCTCAACCCTATAGCAAAGTCCAAGTAAGAACAACGCACTTCTCAATGTATTTTATCTTCTACTACAACCTTTTCAGAACAGGAATTACAATAAATTTTAAAATGTAACAAGTATATATAAAATTGAATTATGTATAAGCAAGTTCCGCAGTATCTATAGTTATTTTATTGATTAAAAGGTAAACATCTGATAATGTTACGAAAAGAGAAAAAGATAAGAAGGGTTCAAGACAATGCACGGTATCATATTTCCAATGGTGAAATCCAAAAGGTCTTTGGAATATATGGTTAAGCCTAAAAGGAAGAGATGTGACATCCAACTCGACAAAAGCGGATACAAGAAAATGTATCATTTTCTCCCTTGATATACGTGAAAATGTTATAAGGGGTGACATCTCTTTCAGGGAGTTTGGCTGGGATTAGGGCGTTTAAATGGAATTAGGGCGTATCACCTACTAGGGATAACTGAAGACAACTTATCAGATATGAAGGGATATAAGAAGTGAAATTTCGTTAAATATAAGAGGGATTAAAAAAATTTATAATCTTGTCAAATGTATAATAGTGGATATTCGGTTAGCTATTAAGGAATGTAAAGGGAGACATCTTATGGATTTAGGAGATACGATAAAATATAACATTTAATCCAGGGTACGTAAAATTTACATAGCTGGAGGAATATAGAAGGGGCGTCATCTTGTACGACATTAGGGGGTTGTGGAGAGTGCATAATCTTGTCAGAGTTATAACAAAAGATATTTGGTTAGTTTTAAGGGGATATAGGAAGTGACATCTAATTCTACTAAAGGGGATACAAAAATATGTATTATATTCTCCAGGGTATATCAGAAGTTACTCAGTTAGGTATAAGACGATGCCATCTTTATAGATATGAGAAGATACATCGTTATACATAAAACTATTCAATAGGAGATATATTATAAGCATAAAGAAATGTTAGAGGAAACGCCATATTATTTTAAAGACAATAAACCCTTTTTGTAATCATATATGATTATGAGATGTAATAATAATTTTTTTTCTGGTTAAAAATGTTCACGCCGATTTCTCAGGCCTTCTCGCCGATTTAAATCGTTAAAAATTTGATTTTCAAACCTGTAGTGGAATATCGATCGGCTTACTACTGTTTCAGTTATATAGTTAACTATTTTGTAATTTTACGGTGACCACCTAGGACGACAATTATCGTCTACGAAGGAAGGAAATGATTATGAATATCAAATAGGATTAAGGTAGGAACATAGCACTCCATAAAGAGGATATAGCGAAAAACCATGGGATTTCCAATCGGATTGCTACTGTTTCGGTTATATAGCTTTTTATTTTGTAGTCTTATGGCAATCATTTAGGTCGACAATTACCGTGTACAAAGGAAGTAAAAGATTGTAGGATCAAGGTAAAAGCAACACACTCTATAAAGAGGATATTGTGGAATACCATTGCGTCTCGTGTTTGGGGTAGCCTAACTGAAGTGGACCTACTCTCTGTGAGGGCCTTGACGCCTCCTTGCAGGAGGGTAAGGATTGGTTGATGTAATTAGAAGAATCCAAAATACAAAATGATTGATACTGAGGAATGAGATCTTTATATCTATGTGAGTATGGTCGCATTTCTAGAGATTACGAACACTTATCTCGGCTGACACCTCCTAGCAGCCATATCACAAACTAGTGACTGTTTACTACAATGACGACGAGATTATCAGGCATACAGCTATGTCCTGAGATGAGCAGATAACTAACATTAACTCAATGCCAAGTTAAGCTTCACCAAAAAACCAACAAAAACAAGACTGGCAGAGAATTACACCTAAAAACACAGCTGTTCGTCAAAAGGATAAAAGAGGGCAAACTAATCCAATATACAGCTTTGTGAACCGCCGGGCTCCAAGGCAGTTTTCATACTCTTTAGTATTGATCACAGGCCTGATCATAAATAAGATGTTCTTTAACGAGGTCGGCGAAATTATTCATTATTCTACTTTGAGTCTGTTAAAGTGTTTATTTTTTTATTCCTAATATTGTTATAATTCTTTTCGATATAATTATTGGTAAATAATTTTCTTAGGATATTTCTCTTTTCCCTCTTGCTTATTGAGTGGGTCATGTACTATTGACCTGGTCAGGGGTTTCTAAAGTCAAGGATTATTGATGGGAAAGAAATCAAAGGGTTTCTTTAAACGACCTATATTTAGAAGGTTGTAACATTATTTTAGGCAAAAATATTACATATTACATCATCATTAGAAAACAAACCAAGATATTAATTTAAAAATTAAAATTTTAAAAAAATTGTAAATTATAATTCTTTGTATCGTGATACTGGTTGAGATATGATTTCAAGCCTCTTTTTTAGAAATGCGCCGGAAAGTTGCGCAGAAGGTCAGAAGTCGCTACGTAAATGCTAAACCTTCTCTTCTATTTTTGGTCTTCGAACCGAAAGTACGTCGCAAGATGGGGCGTAGCAAGAATAGATTTTTTTAAACAGTTTTAACTTAATTTAAAATAACATATGTGTAGAAGTATCTAAAAGTTTCCTTTATTATTTTTTCAAGAAATGTTTCATCATGAATATTCAACACCGGGCGAGGGGGCTAGCCAACACGAATCCAAAATGAATAATAGCAAGATCTGATCCAGGAACCACGTTGTACAACATAAATTCCAGTTAGATAAGTTATTAAATTAATATAAAGTGATGTGAAATCAAAATTTAACTTTCAAAATTTAAATGGGCACGGCTAAATAGTACAGGTTTTCATATTTTAAAAATCCAAGAAGTATGATGCAATATCAATTTTTCAACTGTTGAATAGATTAAATTGAAATGTATTTTATTTTAAATAAATGCAATCTCATTGTGGATATCATAAGTCAATGCCATAAATTCTAAAATAGTAAAAATATTTGCATAAATTCTTAACATGTAAACGAATGTAAAACCAGATCTAAAACAGTGTAAACGTTCCAAATGTATTTCTTTTTATCATTTGTATAATTTGAATAGTAAAATTTGATTTATTTTAATTTGAAATAATTTGTAAATTTATTGAATGTACCATTCTTAAGTTCAATATAATTGTTGCCTTTGCAGGTCACCTAATTAATTATGTAACAGATAACTACAATATTCAACATCTTAATTCCTTAAGGATTATCAAAATACGTTACAAGGTCATCTCTAAAAGCATATGGTTACAAAGGTTATTTTATGCTGAGGATATGACGTCGGGGAGGAACGTACGAGGATTTTAGACAAGCCTTTCAATGCAAATATATTATTGTTCAGTTTAATCATAAGTTCTTAAACATATTTCAACATTTTTATTTTAAATGTAAAAACATAAAATAATTTTAAAAATATACAATCAATTTTTATCGAATTTAAATACACAATACAAGAACTTTAAAAAAATATATAAAATGTAAGTAATATTGAAAAGCTTCCATTTTTTAAACAACGTCCTATAGAACGATAAAGACAACTCAACCCAGAAGAACAAAGAACGTAATTTCATAAATTGAAATAAAATTATAAATTTACAAAGTTTGAGAAAATAGAAAAAAATTGTATTCATAAAAGTGCCCATTTCAGACACTCCTAACTGTTACAATTAAAAATATAATTTCGCTAAAAACCTTTTGGAGCAAATAGAATCACAAAATGAACATACGTTTCTCCATTATTAGTTTTAAAAACTTCCAAGTGAAGCACTGTGTGGAGAATTTATAATTGATGACGTAATACAGAAACGATCCATTTTCTAGAAACGTTTGAATTTAGGGAGACAGGACAATGAGTCACGCTCAGTCTGCTACCTCTCCATAGACTTAGTAAACTGACATTTGTTTATTTGATGTTACAATGTTTTAGTTGAATTTTTTCTACAGTGAAACGAATAGTATGTACATTATGAATTATAAAACTTTTAATTTACTTTAAAAACTATCTAAACATATTAATATTGAATTTATTTTACAAAAATTGAAATATAGATCTTTAAATGAACGGGCTAAATAAGTACAGTTGGTAAACCTGAAAATCTTGTCCATTATCAACGTTTTTTTCTAGTTGTTTTCAAAATTTATATTTATTATTGCAATCAATGTATTACTTATATTCCTGTTTATACAATATAACAAATTGTTAATATACGATATTAAAAAATACAGATTTAAAGATATTTTCCTAAAAAAACAATTCATGTTGTAAATAAGGATGCTAGGCTAAGATAAAACTGAGCTTCTTACCTTTGATCATAGACGCCATCTAACACTAAAACTCAACACCAGCTCTTCCATATTCAAACAGGTAAAACAAACAGAGAGTAGACGTATCACTGATTGTTAATCCCATATCACGCGAACAAAGTTTCTGACCAAACCACTATTTACACACGAACATAGAGCGAGCACAGTGTTTACACTGAGATGTGTGTTAGATCATTATCGCTAGCGCTACCACAATCTGTAATCAGCAGTAGGCATCTGAACTGATAAGCTTCCACTGTTGTGTAACCTGTTTCCGTAAGCAAACGATTTCTCAACATTTCTTGGTTATTTATATAAAACTGCATGCTGACTAATTGCAGCAGAATTTACTGATCGGATGTATGTTGAAGTTTCTGACAAAATTAAATGAATCTTGTGGAATTATTAGTACAGAGTGTATCAGAGTACAGAGTGGTTCTCGCTATAGTTTGAAGATAGTTCCTTACGCAGAAACTTCTCATTTGGTTACGTAGAAACTCGTTAGAATGCATTAACTCTAATAGTTAATGCACACGTGATACTATAATATATTCCAGACAATTTCTAACAGAAAGTTTTATCCCTACCTAATTATATCTGTATTTACAATCTCTTCCCACTCTTCATGGGCGTGTTAGATATAGGGACTGTTTGCTTTGACAGTAGAGAAAATGGGTAAAAGAACATCCTGCAGCGCTATTCAGAGACAAAATGTCTCATTTTTAATTAATTTATAGCATGTCTTGAACATATTGTACTAATTCATATAATAAACATGTAACCTATAAAATTATTATAACTGTAATTTAAGTCGATGCCACTTATATAATATACCTTCTGGTTATATAAACCATTTTCGGCCAATTTGCTAAAAGTTATAGACTACTATAGCTCAAATTTATAACAACGTCGACGGGAAGAGAACAAAATTGCATTAACTAAAATGTTGTTATAACGAAACGTAAGCTTACTGTTACAATAATGCATCATATAATTCCATTCTTAACTTTTAAAATCGGTAGAAGCCATTGTTGAAGTAGAATGGTTAAAAATATACGTTCTGTAACCGCATTTAGTGTTGGGTAGGAATATAATTTGTGATATGGTAAATACTATTTTGTAGCAAATTATAGAATAGTAAAAAGCGTCTAATAAAAAAACGAATTTTTCGTATTTAAACTATGACTTGAGGGTTCATTTTAAAAAAAACGTGTTATATTTTACTGAGATTTTTTTTATAGTTTCGTCTATAAAAATTAATTATTTAACAGAATCGAAATTTTGAAAAGTAGTAACCAGAGCATCATGTTAGTAGTTAAGTATGATTGGTATGCCAAATTTTATTTATCTCTTGTAAAGACATTTTTTCAGACGTTTCTTCATCTCCACTTTCACTGATATCTGAATTGCAGAAGATTGACGTAGACGTTGACACTAAACCCTTTACATTTTCCACAATTTCATTGTCATTGATAGTAAACTGATGTCTTTCAACCTCTTGTTTCTACATTATAAACTGAATAACTAAAATACAGTAAACTACGGGCACTTAAAACTACTGTGCCACTTACTGCATACTGTAGTGTACTTTAATACAAGGCACAACACCTTAAACCTATTAACGTCACAATTTCTAGCAGCAAACTAACATTTAGCCTTGGCCGAGGAGACTTGATGACTCTTATCGAGAGTGTAGTTTCAGCAATCGGTTATCACATGCTTGCCACATTCTTTACAAAGATATAGACCGTGAGTAATTTATGTTTCCTTTCAATGCGGCGATAAACATCGCCTTTAAGAATTTTGTTATACTGAAATTTACGTGTTATTGTTTTGTTAAATCGGAATGTGTTGAAGATATTTATACAGCGAGCCAAAGAAAACACGATGGAATATTTTGTTATACTGAAATTTACGTGTTATTATTTTGTTAAAACGGGATTTGTTACACACGTATTCAAATGGCGAACCAAACAAAACATGATAGAAAATTTCGTTATTATGATATTCGTCATAACGGGATTCTACCTGTGCACTTTGTAAACTTTTGAATTGAATAAATATATTAAAAATTTTGAATGATTTAGGCCTACTAATTAAAATCATGCACCTTCCTGTCCCGTGGCAGAAATTAATAAAACAGAGCGTTTGAAGTAATATTTTTATAAAGTAAACAAATCTAAGATGTGATTCACGTGGCTGATTAGACTAAGATATGAAGTTAGGATAAGAGGTCAGAACGTATTCTAGGTCATCAGTAGGTCAATCGGAAATTCCCAGACGTTTCGAAAAAGAAAGATAAAACGTTTGCTGGATTTTTGTTGATTTCAGAATCGCCCTGCTGTCAAAGACAATTAAAAACTTTGCTTAATTTCTGTTGAATTTCTGTTCCCTTTCAAAAATGTTTAATGAATTTTCGTTGATGTTTATGATCTGTTTACATTTCCGCAAGATTAAAACAAAATTGTCATTCATTCACTGTACGAAAATGAAATTTGTTGGAGATAGATGTGCACAAATTGTAACGCTTATTTCCGCCTTCAAAATAATGTCAATCTTTACCAAAGCCTATAAAAAACCGAAAACGATGAAGGAGTGTTATACGCATCCGCCAACAGACACCAATTTATATGACATGCATTATAGTAGTCATTACACGCAGTTACGCCTAGTTAAAACTCATTTACTCTCTTGAACACGCTACAGTCGTTACATTACGTGGAGTTGAAATTATAAGCTGAAGTAAGGAATAACTATTACAAAATGCATTTTTATAACTGGACTGGATTTCCCATTCTATTTAACGAGTTTATACTCACTAAAGAAACATCTTAGATACTTCTATAGTGCGGAGAATGTAACCTTGCATTTGGCCTTGAGCGATCGCTGTAGTTGAGACGAAGGGGTAGAGGGTCAGTATAAATACTTTTCTACAAACATGATAACGACTGTTAAAACACTGAAGTGCATGAGGGCGAAATTAGGTAAGTTATCTTCGGTATGAAATAACAAACATTTTTGAAATATGTGTAGACATATCGGATACGGAAGCTGTTGATGTAACGAACATTTTCAATATGTAACATTAGTTTAAAAGTGGTAGTACACGTAAGGCCAAGTCCACGGTTACGTGGTACGCACTGTAACTAAAAAATAATAACACTACGTAGACTTATACTATTAAACAAACGGCCAGAATTATGAATTGATTCTCCATCGCTATGAGACTTTTGCTGCTTAACAAGAAGAGTTAATTTAGATGAGTCCAGATTAGACCAACTTCATAATTTGTTTAAGCAAACTTTGCAAAAACAAATAATGCTGTAGTCCTGTATTGTACGCGGGTGCCTTGGCGAACATAAACAGTAAGCTATGGGTATCGTGGTACACAGATGAATGCATCACAGATTAATTTATTATAAGTCACAAATATGTTATTATGATTTCAAATAAGTTTGAATAAATCATGATATGAAAAAAATACTAACAGTTACTTCTTTTAGTTTACTTCTATATTATAGTAAATCAATTAGTTAGTGTTGGTTGTATGTGTTGCCCGTGCGTTTGTGCTTTATCGATTTTATTTTACTGATTTCAAAACAGAAACAATACGTGCTTGGTTCAGTAAAACGTTCATTCAATGACTTCATAACAAACCTTTAATAAAACTTATTGAAAATTGCGTTTAGGTTATCTTTGCTGGTGACGTCACTTAAACCAATATTTGGAGCATTAAACAGAGACATAATCAAAGCCATTAAACAAATTAATAACGTTTAGCAAAATGGCAACGGTTCTATGATAAGCGAGTTTACAGAATGATACGGAACCGGCTACTGAATATGGAAATTAGGTAGTTCGAAAATAATAATCCAAGGGGTGAATATGGAAGTTATTAAGGGTAAAGAACAAAGAGTATTTAGAAGCTTAACTCAGGCTGCGCATATTAACATAAAGTGTCGTAGGATGAAGGGTTCAAATCAACCCAAGTCAAGATAACGAAAATATTATGTAACAAGTTAGTTTAAAATTCAATATCTAAAAACAACCAATTATATGAATATTTACAGACACCACTAGGATTGAATCCCACTATTCCACCTATCAATGTAGAGTGTATAAATTATGGTTTTTATATTTTCGTTTTTAAATGTATTACTAATTAATCAAAAATAATTACGGACAACATTGGAATAAAACTCTAAATTACAGGAGTAGCGCCGATACCTCCAAATGTAGCCAATATCAACCCGGAAAATCTTGGGTGTGGCTCCTACTGAGGAAAAACTCCGACACGCAAATGGTTGACTACAGTGATACAGAGGTCAGAAATGTGTTTATATCTGCGCAAATATAGATTGTACAAAACCAAGTAATAAAACTATCAAAATATATTAGCTTTAATCTTAATTTTTGTCAATATATTTCTAATCCAAACCTTTCATTTATAAATTAATTGTATAAAGTTCTGGTTGAAGCCAAGTTGCAGGTAAAATATTGAGTATTACTGTACCAGGTTACTCAGTAGGTCCCGTAATATTATGTTGAATATTTTGGCGGTTGGAACTGCGGGCAACAGCGAACTTTGTGCCATACAAGTAGAATAAAAAGGACAGAGTTATTCCCTTTGTTTTCGTATTCTAGCTTCATACGTTTTGTGTAGCTAATATTTTACATTTCCTACCTGAACCTACCTCGTTCATATGACAGATTTCAAAAAACAATAATTTATGGAATTTTTTTTATAAAACAAGAGAAAAATCTGAAACACAAATTTAATTTTTGCTTTAGAGATGACGTCTTTTAACAGGTCAAGACGGGATATATAGTTCAACTCTATTTTTAAGTTATTCCTAACCGCTAGAGTAATAATTGTGAAAATTAATACATTTTATTTTTATCGAACTCCAGAAACGTAAAAGAACAAACTAGCCGATGCGAATGAAAAACTTTATGGGAAATAAATAGTATTGCAAAAAATCACCTGATGACGAAGAGAGTTCTAAATAAAACAGGAAAATTAACATTAAACTTAAAACAATAAACGAAATAATGTGTTACGGTTGCATAGGCGAGATATTTTATTCTTGTATCTCGGCGACGTCCGAGAAATTAATAACGTTGGACAAGATCACCAAAATATTTCAACTGAACGCGCACAGCAAGACATTATATACTCAAGGTTTATTTTCCAACAGAGAACCATCTGTTGCTACAAATAGCTACAATAGCATTGATTACAAATACAAACAAAGTTACGTATATTTTGGTAAACGGCATTACTTAAATGAACGGCCTAAGGGATCTGTGTTTCACTTCACACGATCCGTTTAACTCGCTCATAGCAAACTGTATTTCTTAAAGAACTAAATCCATTCGGATAGGCAGATACTTTATAAATATATTGTGACCTAGCTGTGTTGTAATGTAGTACGAGCGCTCTGAATAACTTAGTTCCTCGAAAAAAGGCGTTCTACAAAAATCTTAAGTGTACAAATTCTCAAAAGGCTTTAAAGCACAGACAATAACTTATAAAGTATATTTCGAGGGTAATTTGTATGATCATTTATATATAATTGTGTAATTGTCGTGACCATTTAATGTAATTGGCGTAATTTAAAGGTCATTTATTGTTAATTAGTAATTTTCGTGGTCGTAAAAATAAGTGGTGTTTGGGTCCGACAGCCAGATCATCTATATAATGTTTATTGCAGACCACATAACCGTATACTTGGCCTTGAGAGATCGCATTAGGAGAGACGGGATTTTATGGTCAGTATAAATACTTTCCTAAAAACATGATAAGGACTGTCAAAACACTGACTTGCATGAGACGGTCGATATTAGATGAACTAGCTTCGGTATGAATTAACAAACATTCTTGGAATACGTGTAAACATACTGGATGCAGAAGCTGTTGATGTATCGAACGTTCTTAATATGTAACATGTTTTCAGAAGTGGTAGTATACGCAAGGCCAAGTATACGGTTACGTGGTCCGCACTATACTATACTCGATGAATACAAAAGCGATGCACTTATTCAACGCTCATTGTCAGATTGATCTGCTGCACGTTGAATGGTCAAGTTCCTAAGGACGGAAGTTGGATGAACTATAGCAAAAAGTGAACAAAATTCTGGGAAAGGCAGTATAATTTTCATAAAATTACTGCTATGTTATTCAGGGAGCAGAAAACGGCTGAAAGTTCTAATCAATAACAGTCCGTTATTCGTCTCATACTATATTCATTGTGCTTGTTCTTTCCAAGTCATTATTAATTTTTAACCTTAATAAAAGCACATCAACAATGTAGTTAACAATATATCAGAAGACTAAGGGTGCGATTCCTATGCTACGACTATAACTACTACAACCGCGTGGCTCTAGCCGAGGCTATGAAAAGTGACTCATTGTTAGTAAGTAAACGTAACCATTTCCTAAGGAGCGTCTGCCGCCGTGCGACTGAGGCGACTCTGGTGAGTCGGCTTGAAACGTACGGCTCAACTGCTCACATGAGCTGTGTAGTCGTACTGTCGTGGCGACTGCAGTGTTTGTTTTCACTGATTCGAACATTTTGTATTTTAAACATGGATGATTCTGAACTTATTGAGCTAGTGCGAGAACACCCATCTATTTATAACCCAAAGCACCGCCTATACAAAGATTCGAATGTCAGAGGTAATGTATGGGATGAAATTGTGATACATGATAAATGTATCAGGTAAAGTATTCAATTTTTATATTTATATTACAATATGATATTATTAATTCATATATACATTATATACATACAATAATACACAATAATGCATACATAATAATCCAATTTAATATTGTTAATGTATTCATAACCTCAAAATGTAACATCTTGATTTTCAATCGTTTTTGTCGGTTCTGTGCACCTGGTTAATTTGCCAATGTACTTACCCACAGCTACTGTTGAAGTAATCAGAAAAACCTTCCCGTACTTCAAAGCCATCAATGTTTCCAAATCCTGGGTTTATTTTGTTCCGCTTTATTACACGACTGTCCTATTAAATCACTTTCAATTAACGACAAAATGTAATTAAACTGGTTTACGTTCTAACGGAAAAACTTTCTAAACATTGATTCATCTTGTATAAGATGTCTCTGAATTAGAATGTTCTGAAATCCCTCTTCGCACCTGGCAAGATACAGTAGATTAGGCTCGGGTTTCTTAAGCTCGGCCAGTAATAACTCTTCTTCAAGCAGAAGATACGCAGCCAAAAATGATCTGTCTGCCTTGATGTTCACAATGCAACTGTACTAGTCGCACCATAAGAATTTACCCGAGCGACTCGAATCGTACGGGATTAATCGCGTGGCTAGAGAAACGCGGATGTAATCGTTATAGTCGTAGCATAGGAATCGCACCTTTAGTAACAAACCACTTCCTTTTAATCACTAGCCATTGATCAAACCTGCTAACCAATATTCTAGGATTTCTTTTTTTTTAATACGTTAAATAAATAAGTTTATTGTGACGCTAATACATGTATTTCGATGGCATATTGGTTTAAAGCAGACTATAGAGTCAAAGTTCTTTAATGTACATCCTAAACATCGCGAAATAAGTAAATATTATAAGACTGAAGTAGCTTCACCAAATTATTATTGGAGACACATTACAATAAGCACTATACGAAGAGGGTAGTGTACACAAGTGGCCTCTGAACTTCTGGAGATGACGTTAAAATCGTACCAGAGAATATAAGGTCCTAGATCCATAGATAAAACGACGGAGAATGTGAAACAGGCCATAATGTCGGATATAGAAGGAAAACGTTAGACCGAAGTACGGTCGTGTTAGGAAGTTTATTATACACGTATGTTTTATATCTAATATTAAACTTAATTATAAATTGTTTACAATGACCATTGCGTAGCCAGATGTTCTTAATTTACATACATAAAACGTCTTATTAGAAAGCATTGATGATTATACTTGTCAAGGCTTGTGATGATTATCACTTCACTTTCGCCTTGCACAGTTATATTTAAACCAAGGTTGCTTTTCCAGCAACACGTGTGGGGTGCGTGATGGGCCAGGCATTCCAACATTCGACAGCCCTAAACCAACCATTATAAAGCACTTTTATAGGTCAAGGGAAGTAAACATAACAACGGTAGTCAATTATTCAAGGCCTCATCGATTTAGTTTCCTTGTCTATTTTTGTCGGTGGTTAGTTGGGTGGAAGGGTCAAATTACAGTTAATATGAATTTATTGTATAATATAAACTTTAGAATATGTATTCAGTTTGTACTATTAAAATTCTGTTAATTTTCAAATAAAAGACAGTATGTAGTTCAATAATAGCATTAAAAATTCCTGAAGGCCCTACTTACTGTAACTACTGCAAAAATTACATTTTAGTGAAAAAAATTATACTTTACATTACTACACTTACTACACATACTACACATACTTTGTTAGGAATACACTGTGGTTAAATATCAATGATAAATACTCAGAAACCTCTTAACCACAATACTTTTTTTATCTTGGGGTAATTATCTATCTGACTCTTCCCCTTCTCCTAATAGATCCGTCCATCAACCAAACTATTCACCAATTTATGTACGCATTTATTCTTTTACTCATAGAACTTTGACGATCGTAATAAAAACTGGTTTCTGGACAAGATAAAAAAAAATATCTCACTCACCTCTTCGGTCTGCATCTCTCTCTCTCTCTCTCTCTCTCTCTCTCTCTCTCTCTCTCTCTGTCTGTCTGTCTTTCTGTCTGTCTCTCTGTCTGTATCTCTTTACATGTCTAAATCGATACATCCATGCAGCCATCAACCAATCTATTCACAAATTCATGTACTCATTCACTCTTCTATTCATAGAAATTTAGAGATAAAAACAATTTGTTTTTTCGACGAGAAATATATATCTTGCCTCTTCGGTCTGAATGTCTATCTGTTTGTCTGTGTGTGTGTCTCTCTCTTTCTTTATCCGTCCTACTATCTATCTTCCTATCTATCTATCTACCTATTTATTTATCTATCTATCTTCCTAACTATCTCTCGAATTGGATAATTTTACCTTGGGGTAAAATGAGAAAAAGTATTATAGTTAAGACGTTTTTGAGGATTTATTATTACTTTACATTAAATGCCAAATTATGTAAAGAATATTATTATAACCAAATTATTTGAGCTTAGCATATGAAGTATTTTTTTAAAATATTTACAGTAATCACCAATGTTTATTACTTATTTACTATTGTTATTTATTATTAGTTTCATTTATTGTCACACTTTTTGGTGGGTTATTACACTACAAAAAGCTATTGCTTTTCTTATTAGTCACAATGACGTTTTAAAAGTTTTATTATTGGCTGAAGATTATTCCATTGTTATTCATGCGTCGATGAGTGAATAAAGTACTAATTGTAAAGTAACAAACATCTGTTTACTATACAATATTGCAATAAAAATATTTTAAACAATCAAAATACCACAAAAATAATAAAAAATAACTGGTAATAGAGGTTACCTAAGATTAAATCCCTGCGTGCATTCCGAAGACCAGGTTAACATCATCAGAGGGTCTTACTAGAAAATTACATCTAATAAGCAATAGGTTACGACCTATAAAGTTTGTAACTTATTGTTTTCTAGTTTGAAAATTTGTACCAATACCCTCTGATGATGTGGAAACATGTAGGTAACTTGTAATATCAGGATGTGTTGAATTCTTTAATTCTGTAGTCCATAACGTTCGGAGAGCCATAAAGTTCGGATAGTCATAAACTATTGTTTAAATGATTAATTGTAATATCAGTTATTTTTGTGGTATTGCGGTTATTTCCAATATTTTTACTGTAATCTTTATACTAACTAATATTCACAATGTTAAAGAAAATCCAGTGTGCACGTTTCAGGCGTTATGTCTAGCCATAATACCTTTTTGAAAAAGCAATTAATTTCAAATTAAAATTGCAAATAAGAATTAAATAAAATAATAAGCTTAACTTGTGATTCAATTAATAATTTACAATTAATCATACCTGTAAAATCAATAACCCTAACTTTTTTTTAAACTATTGATAAATTAATGCACCTATATCTTTTATTTTACTAGCCGTAATTAACAGAATAAAATGTTTTGAAACTGGTATTAATAATTATACCTTCAATATATATATATGTATATATATATATATATATATATATATATATATATATATTAGTTATTCCTGATATTGTTGGTACTGTTAGCCAACGGAAAGCTTTGAATTGTACATTCAATAAATTATTCTTTTATTTGTATTTTGTCTTATTTCTGTATATATATATATATATATATATATATATGAAGTTAATATATTACTATTGTAAGTAATTTTATCCACCATTAAGTGCAATGATTTTACCTTGTGTGATGAGGCGCCTTTCGGTCACTTGACCAATGTCGAATCCTTGTGACCGAAAGGCGCCTCATCACACAAGGTAAAATCATTGCACTTAATACTGGATAAAATTACTTACAATAGTAATATATTAACTTCATAAAGTCAGTGCAACGGAAAAACAATGGATAACGTAAAATATCAAGATATATATATATATATATATATATATATATATATATATATATATATTATATATATATATATATATATATATATATATATATATATATATATATATATATATATATAAACTATTATATACAAATCTAATGGTGTCCGTCTGTGTGTGTGTGTGTTATTCAATCACGTAAAAAATACTAGACCCATTGAGGACAATTTGTTCATGGACATTCTTAGGGTCCCCGTTTAACACATTGGCCTATTTTTATTTAGAATTTCCGTCAAGGCACTGCCCTACAGGCCTTGCAAACTCCCTTAACACTCAATTTTCTATACTCCATTATATACTTAGCTTGGCTTAATCAGCTGATATTAATTGTCTGTTGTTATTCATCATTTGAGGTAAGTTATACTTAACAAATGTTGTGTTACAAGGAGAGGTTTTTCCTTCATTTTTTTGGGAACTAATCTATCTATAATATCATATAAAAATCCTATGGTGTGCGTGTGTGTTACTCAAACACGTACAAACTACTGGACTCATTTAGTTCTACATCTGAGATATATAATTGTTGTTGCAAATTGTACAGGTAAGATAGTTATTCTACAGTGTAACGAGTAGCGTATTTTAAGTATAATAGTTTACAGCGACTTTTATAATAGAAATATAAAATATGAACCTCTAGGAAAACGAGATTATTGTTAAGAGTTTTTGTAACAATGTTTCTTATTGGTAGAAAGGAATTAAATGCAACTGTAGACCCGCAAAACTTATGGAACTGATCGTTGCTGTACATTAAAGAGTTACATTCATGAGAGGGAGTTGTGTTCTAGATATTAGCGACTGTCCAGAGGCATGTTAACTATCAAGTAACGAAGGTCAAGATATTATTTTTCTCTTAAGCGGTTACGAGACAGAGAAAGTGGCGTCAGTTCTTATTTTATATTTTTTTAATTAATAAAGCAAAGTCACAGATGTTTACCTAGGAAGGAAGATGGTAAATATTACACAAAGGGTACTAGGTACGGGACAGCGCAAGTAGAACCACAAAGAGCTTCCTTCCACCATCCACTCAAGACTCAACAAAATGGTGCTACAGCTAAATAAATAGATATTGTAATTAATAATTTTATTCTCTGCTAACCTTGCTTACCAAATCTCGAGTAATATTTTCGGTACAGTTAAAATAAAATGTTTAATAAAACAGATTAATCAAATAATAAATATCCAATTCCCATATAAAAGTCCGATCCTAATATAGGTCAAAACCATGATAATAGTACAAGCAACGTCTAGAGATTGGCCAATCACTCTACTACTGAATATAAACATTTTTATGTCTAAATCCTGTAATGGAAACTAGAAAATACATAGTTGCACTGAAGAGAACTGATGTTAGTTTAATTGCAAAAACTACTTTGCTAAAAATAAGCTTACTTAAACTAAGTTATACTGGCATTACCAACCGCTTGAATCTGAGATAAAACTACTTTGCTAAAAATAAGCTTACTTAAACTAAGTTATACTGGCATTACCAACCGCTTGAATCTGAGATAAAACTACTTTGCTAAAACTAAGCTTACTTAAATAAAGTTATACTGGCATTACCAACCGCTTGAATCTGAGATAAAACTACTTTGCTAAAAATAAGCTTACTTAAACTAAGTTATACTGGCATTACCAACCGCTTGAATCTGAGATAAAACTACTTTGCTAAAACTAAGCTTACTTAAATAAAGTTATACTGGCATTACCAACCGCTTGAATCTGAGATAAAACTACTTTGCTAAAAATAAGCTTACTTAAACTAAGTTATACTGGCATTACCAACCGCTTGAATCTGAGATAAAACTACTTTGCTATAAATAAGCTAACTTAAACTAAGTTATACTGGCATTACCAACCGCTTGAATCTGAGATAAAACTACTTTGCTAAAAATAAGCTTACTTAAACTAAGTTATACTGGCATTACCAACCGCTTGAATCTGAGATAAAACTACTTTAAAATATGATCCTCAAGTGTTATTTTACAAATAAATGTACACAGTTATTGTACTGTGTTCCTTAAGGGACAAAAAGAACTTTAACCTGAATATTTAATCTACAACCGTATTTTTAAAACCCAAACTATTACTTAGACATTCTTATAACTTGTACAACATTGATAAATCTGTTTTATGTGTCTTCAAAGTTTTAAAAATAAATTATAGTAAAGTGTCTAGGACTGCTTTATACCAAAACCAAGGAAATAAAGCTTCAGAGACTTTACTCGTAGCCTACACAGGATATTTGTTTTCTTTTCCAATTTCATAAAAAATATTAATTTCATTAAATTAATATTATACTTTATGCATATGATTTATTGTATATCTTATGTTCTCTTGGATCTGAGAAACATTTGGCATAACTATACTAAGGATTTGTCGCTTACAGCTGAAACAAGCACAGCATGGTCGAAGATAGTACGAAAAAAAGTTCAATTATGAACGACTAAGTGTGAAGAAATTTGATGAATGAAATCCTAAAATTAAACAAAAACTATGAAATAGCTTTAACAGAGTAAATCAAAACATTAAAAATTAATGCGCTCTTAAAGGGGTTCAATAAATTATATTGCAATTTTAGACTAAATTAATATTAATTCACATATCTTATTAATACTAATATTTACACATTTAACAATGACAAAAGTGTCCAAATACTGTTTTAATTAGGTCTAATAATAACTAACTACTGAGACTACTAACTACTAATAATAGTCTACCCACACTAAACACGCATCGTCTATTTTCTCACTTTATGATCTGTAGCATCGGATGTCGTTAGACTGTTGGTAGATTTCCTTTTTCGCTCAACATTATTTAAACGTGGATGTTTCTCTTAACTAAGTAGTAAACTACCATATCAATCATTATAAAACTGGTAGTTGTAGAATAATTATTTCTAAATATATGCTAAGTAAATATAATAATGAATAATGTATCTGCAATAATTAGCTAATAATACAATGTTTTCATTATAGTAATTATAACAGTAAAGAAATGAATCAAATTTCTTTCGAAAGGGCATTGAAAACAGAATATTGTGCTAAGTCACTTTCCTTGAAATAATTACTTCATTACGTGAATGATCCATTAAGTAAATGAATATTATGAAGCCTCGTCTTCGGAACTCGAAATGTTTTGGTTTACAGAAAAAAAGTTTTTTCAAGGGACATAATCTTCATTTATTTATTAAAAATATAAAATAGAGTACTATAAATTGCTTTCTTAAAATATGTTATGTAATAAAAGTTTTAATTTTAATACCTTCAGATATAAACAGATGCCTGTCTAGTATTGAACAGCAATGAACAGGCTAAACAGATGTAAAATATTCAGATTTCATCAAGTTTTGTATATTTAATATAAGTAGCATTTTTATGACAACGACACATAACACCTGCATTGCGTGCAAATATCAAATAATTAAAACAATCGATATTTTACATAAGAAATTATATATGTTTATAACAATTCAATTTTTCAAGAGTAGGTTATTATAATTATTTATTTTACTTGAATTAAAATAATTGTTATTAAATCATGATATTATATACAACGTTTGAAAGGTATATTATTTGAAGGAGCTAATGATCTTCTTTTCAAAATTTATGCATTTAGGAAACACTATTATGTAGGTTATAACAGCGTAAAAGTTAGTTTGCAGAAGTCTGGCCAGGCGTTCGACAAGTGTTATTAGATTAAAGAAAGTTGCCCTAACCTATATTTCTCGTCAAGGAGTTTGCTCTATCGCTCTTTCTTAATTAAAAAGTAAATCCACACCTATAAATACTTTGGCACTGGATCCACGCGCTAGTGTTTTCTTCTAACTCATATTGGACGTTTCTTGCTACAAAGACTTTTACAAATCAGGCAATTATTGGAAATTCGAAAAAAAATTAAACTAGAGTCAAACCAAAATTCGAATATTGCTGTATAAAATATTTCTAAAAAACTCATATTCTCTTATAAAATTTCCAGCAATTGAATAATATTTTCTCGTACATGTTGGTCGAATAACATTTTAAGTAAATTCTTGACATTTTTACAGTTAAATATAATTTTAACATTATTTTAATTTTTCTTTGAAATCGAATATGTTAAAAAAAAATAGGATTTGATATTTGTTGCTTTATATAAATATAGGGAATTCCGAATAAATATGTAATGACAAAATAGCACGATATTCACAATGAGAGTTCAACTCATGCGCAGAATAGGTTCAGAATGTCTGTTTATGTCAGTATTATGTAACTCTTCTGGACGTAATGACAGAACTACAGATAGCCGAATCAGTTTTCATTATTCCTTACAATTGTAAGTCGTTACCCTTGGCTTTCATAAGGACATATGATCACGTTTATAGTAGAGAGAGTGTTCCTAAAAGGAGCTCCAATACAAGGACGACGTTCCTAGCCAAGCTTAATTTATACCTATAAAAATGAATGGTTGTGTGTATGTATGTATGAATGTATGTATGTAGGTAGATATGTATGTTATAAACGCCTAAACCGCTGAACAGAAGTTAATGAGATATGGATAGTTTGTTTAACCAATTCCCAGGATGCTTTCTGTGAAGATTGGTCTAGATCCATCCACAGGGCTCTGCCCCAGAGGCTTTGAATGGTTCAAAAACCAATGAATATATTTATGTGTGTATGTATGTATCATAAGGATGTCTAAACAGCTTAACAAAATGTAATGAACATTTTCCCAGGACGATTCATGTTACGTCTGGTGTAGATCCATCCATAGGGCTCCACCCCAGTAGCTTAGGATGATTCAAAAACCGATTAAAGTATGTATATAACTTATGAATGTCTAAACCACTCAACATTTTATTGATATGTGGAGAGATCGTTACATATTATTAGCATGGTTTAGGTGTAGTTTTGTGTAGATGCATATACAGTCCTCCGCCACAACGGCTTAGGATGATTCAAAAAATGATAAATTTATCTGTATTTATCTCGTATATATACATACATACATACATATATATATATATATATATATATATATATATATATATATATATATATATATATATATATGTATATATGTGTGTGTTTCAGTATGTGTGTGCAAGTGTGTGTGTGTGTGTGTGTGTGTATGTGTGTGTGTGTGTGCGCGCGCACGCGCGTGCGTGCGTGCGTGTGTGCGTGCGTGTACGCGCGCTCGTGTGTCTGTGTCTAAGTATATGTCTTATGAACGCTAAGCCGCTGAACATAAGTTAATGAAATTCAAAGGGATTGTTTAACATATTCCCTGGATGCTTCGTAATAAAGTTGGGGTGTATCAAATCAAAGGCCAAATGCCTCCGCACCAAAGGCTTAGGATAGTTCAGTGTACAGCCTTCCATAAGTCTAATGTTAAAATGTATAAATATATATATATATATATATATATATATATATATATATATATATATATATATATATATATATATACTAGCGCATATATAACTTCCCGGCTAGATGGCCTGAGCAACCAGGCGGGTCCACAGGTGGCGGATAGTGGGACGGCCTACTGACATGTAGGTTACCTGTGAATAAGGATTCCGGAAGGTTTCTGAATAAGCAGGCCTGGACCAAGGCAATGGTTCAAAGGTGAGGAATTATCCCTCCTCGACAGTCAACCGGTTGGGTGTGTTAGAAATAACTGCTCTGACTGGGGAGACTGGGGTAGTTGGGAATTAAGTCCTCACAATGCTACTCTCACGTCCCAGGTGAACCAAGGGAAATGCGGCAGTTAAGAATGGGCGGGAAACTACCCTAACGACACAGTTGTAAAAAAGAGAGTAAAGCAGGCTGTTCGCTCCATGAGCAACAGTTAATAATGTCCTGAACTTGGGGTGTGCTTCAAGGTCAGTGACTAAATACCCAATCCAAGGTGTAAGGCATCGTTCCGATGGATGAGTGTCTGCAGGGTATAAAATACAGTAGCACACGATCCCCTTGAGGAACCAGACAAAACCTCATTGTATGTTGTCTTGCCATGGCAGTGGGCGTTCTGCTCTGGTTGACCGTTCTTTCCCCCATACTTGGGAAGCCAATGGACCAAGTAAGTACACAAATTGATGTTGAGTCTGCACAGACAGCGGGAGCCAATGAGACGGTAAAACGTGAGTCTGTAACAGATGTGTCAACGGCAACCACCACTGGGGGTGCGGGGGCGGTTACCAAGCTGCCGACTGCAGAAACCAGTGAAATGGTTGTAGAGTTGAGCACGCTTTCTCGACGGAGAAAGCGTATGAGTGGAGCGGCCAGAAGGCGGCTCCGAAGAGATCAGGCGAGAGCAGCGGGAGGGCCAATAATCCTGAACACAAATCGAGCCGAGCATGTTAACGTCCAGGACTTGGATGTTGTGAGGGGTGAGGTGCCACAGGTCGGAAGCAATCAACCACGAGCACCAAACCCCAGCATGGAGATTGCAACTCGAACAACTGGGCTAATCTCCCAGATGTTTCGGGACATATGAGTATCGAGTGTGTGGTCAAAGAGCCTGTCTTGGAGATGGGCAGTGACCACCTTACGTGGACGTTTGCACCTGACCAGACCCACCAAACTATGACGGATGGTCAGGGTCGGTAACATCGGGAGCTCAGATGTGGTACACAGATGGCTCCAAGATGGACTTCGGCACTGGAGCTGGTATGTATTGTTAAAACCCAAGGGCAAAACTAGTTTTTTTTCCTTGGGGAGGCATACCTCTGTCTTTCAGGCCGAAATATATGCTATAAATGCCTGTCTGGGAGAGATGGCGAGAAGGGGAATACACAGGACCCGGATTGCTACTTTCTCTGACAGTCAGGCAGAAATTAAGGCACTAAACGGACGTGTGGTCACCTCGGTCATAGTCAGGGAGTGCCTAAATAACTTAAAAGCCCTGGCAAGGCACAATCAAATCAAGATAGGTTGGGGCCAGGGCATAGGGGAATATTTGGAAATGAAGCCGCAGATGCACTGGCCAGAGAGGGGTCTTCAACTCCCCTGATTGGACCGGAGCCGGCGGTAGGTATTTCCAATTCTTTGGTCAAGATGGCAGTGCGAAGGTGGATGGCTTAAAGACACTGTGAGCACTGGATCAGGGCTGAAGGGATGAGACACAGTAAGCTAACCCTTAGGAAACCTTCCTTGGGGCTGCAGAAGAGTCTCATCTATCTGTTTAGGCAGGGATTGAGGGTAGCCACACGTCTACTCACGGGACACGGTGGGCTAAGGACACATCTGCATAAAATGGGTATCTACAAAGATGAACCAGTATGCAGATTAAGCGGGCAGGAACTGGAGACTGCCACACACATTATTTATAGATGTGAAGCACTTGCCGAGAGGCGCTTCAACCTCTTTGGTGATGGGACAGCTCTGGTGGATGCTGAAGGTAAAACACTAGTCAGGAATCTCCTAAACCTGGTAAGAGGGAAGGGGCTATTTGACTAGATCAGGGAGGTAAGTACAATATACTCTAAGGTAAAAAAAAAGGTATATAACTTATGAATGTCTAAACCACTCAACATTTTATTGACATTTGGAGAGATCGTTACATATTACTAGGATGGTTTAGGTGTAGTTTTGTGTAGATGCATATACAGTGCTCCGCCCCAAAGGCTTAAGATGATTCAAAAAATGATAAATTTGTGTGTGTTGTGTGTTTCAGTATGTGTGTGCAAGTGTGTGTGTGTGTGTGTGTGTGTGTGTGTGTGTGTATGTGTGTGTGTGTGTGTGTGTGTGTGTGTGTGTGTGTGTGTGTGTGTGTGTGTGTGTGTGTGTGTGTGTTTGTGTGTGTGTGTGTGCGTGCGTGCGTGCGTGGGTGTGTGCATGCGTGCGTGCGTGCGTGTGTGTGTGTGTGTGTGTGCGCGCGCTCGTGTGTCTGTGTCTAAGTATATGTCTTATGAACGCTAAGCCGCTGAACATAAGTTAATGAAATTCAAAGGGATTGTTTAACATATTCCCTGGATGCTTCGTAATAAAGTTGGGGTGTATCAAATCAAAGGCCAAATGCCTCCGCACCAGAGGCTTAGGATAGTTCAGTGTACAGCCTTCCATAAGTCTAATGTTAAAATGTATATATATATATATATATATATATATATATATATATATATATATATATATATTACTCAAATTAATTTAAACAATTATAAACATTTATTAACAATAATAAAATACATTGTTAATTATTTTATACTGTTATAATTGCTAAATTCTATGTACAACTATTGCTATCCCACTTATTGATATTAAAAGTTGGATCACCGATAATATTCTGGCGGAATTTGAATCCACCGAAGCTTCAACGGAACCAGAATAACCACAAAAAAACTGACACCCAACTTGATCCGGGCAGAATTAAGATTTGACAAGTTCAAATTAAAGATGGTCTTTATTCCATGAATATCGATGATGTCATCAGATCTACCCATTGATTTCAAACGACTTCAATTTCCTTTGTGACTTGCATTCGAAATAACCATAAACAAGGCACAAAGACAATTATAGACCATTGCTGGATTAAATTTGGAACATTTAAGCTTTTACCACAGATAATTATATGTTGTGTTCTCACGTGTTTGGACACCTAAAATTTGTATGTTTATACGCCTAATAAAATGGAGAAAAACACTGTATATCCTCTAGCATTGAAGTAAATGAAATATAATTATTTAGATGTTTGATTTTTATTTCCTATTGCAAAAACTATGATTTCGGGCGCGGCAACGTACGCCGGGTAGTGCTAGTATATAATAAAATTTAATTTCTGTGTTGTTATAAATAAACTAAACTCCCTTTTCAAACGTTAACAATGTTCTTATTGAACCTATTTCACTCCTTTCGTATACCAATGGTTTCTACTCTTGTTAAAAAAGTAATCATAATATATGAAAACATGAGAACTTATTTACAACTATATTTTAATCGTTTGAATTTAACTTTTACGTAATGTTTACTTTAAAATCACTAAATACGCCTTGATAGGAGTCATGCTAAAAATATTTCTAGTCTGAATATAAGCATTGTTTACTTTAGTTAAGATCAAACTAGATACAAATTCTTAGGGTTCTTGGCGTCACAAGGCACACACGATTTTGTAACTTGAGAACCTCACAGAGAATATGCTAGAAATGTATCCCATATCATTTTTTTTTCATTTTAACTATGATATTGATTATTTTATTAATTTATGGTATATTGCTTGTGGTATTGATTAAGGTATTAATTTATAGTGTTTATTATGGTATTAATATATGGTATTATAATGGTAATAATTAATGGTATTGATTACGGTCATAGTTTATAGTATTTGTTATGATAAAAACGTATAATATATTGATTGTGACATTGATTTTGATATTAATTTATAGTGTTGATAACGGTGTTAATTCATGATATTGATTATGGTAATAATTTATGATATACTGACTGTGGTATTGATTATGAATTAATTTATAATGTTGTCTATGGTATTAATTTAAGGTATAAATTTATGATATATTTATTGTGGTACTGATTGTAGTAATAATTTATGGTATATTGGTTGTGGTATTGATTATTGTATTATATCATAGTGTTGATTACGGTATACATTTATGATATTGAAGTTTATGGTACTGATTTGGTAATAATTTATGGTTTTGATTACTGTAATAATTTATACAACTGATTATGTTATTTATTTATAGTAGTGGTTATAGTAAAAAATAATATTAATTTATTTTATGTCAAATATGTGAAGTCCTATGTTACAAATGGTCAAGCTTGATTGATGTTTAAAATCAGTTTAAAAACGTCCTATTTCTAGTTTTAGCGAACAATGTAAAATAATACCAAAGTACGTCCAGCTAGCTGTCTACGAGAGTATGCCTGATATTATTACTATTATATCAAATAAGCTAACATACTGCTTAAAATTATGGCTCCAAATATGTATTTTTTACAAAATTAACGAACTAAGTAGATCGCTAATTTCTTTGCCAGTTTTGTCGGTTGAACAAACCTATATTTACAAAGATAATTGCCAAGTTCTAACCATATCTTCAATAAATACATTGTTATAAATGTCTTCATCTTCGTAACGTTGCGGATGAATTTCTTACTAATGTTTGCCACTGTTTCGTTTCTTCAAGTATTGAGACAACTTGGATTGAGACGACCCTGTCCTCCTTACAGCTGTAACTGAATTCATACAATCTATAAGTTTATATAATCCTATTGCTTAATTAGTTACCTTCCTGCACAATAGTTTATGAGTTGAATATTAGGGTCTAAATAGACATTATAATCAAAGAGATGATGTATTTCGATATTTGAATGATAAATATATATATCTGTCCTAATGTTTTACAACTTAATATTTAGGATTAGCTTGTCACACGTAACTGAATTGAACATCACTCGGGCTTCCTTAACCTAAATATCTTGTCCTTCTTTAAAAATATCTCAGATCGCTTCAGTGTACCACGTTATCACAGATAATCATTAGTCTATGTCCCTTGTTACCTTGAAAGTCACTGTTTAATAAACTCAATGATATAGTTGCTAAAGTAAGAAATATTAGAAATTTTAGTAAGTGTTAATTTTACCGCCTTCAATCAAAATTATAATAATAAAAGACATCGTTATAAACCACTCTAGTATTATTGCTATTTATAAGAAGCTCACGTGGCGTTATTGTTATATCAGAACGTCTAAGATATCAGATACGACCTTATTGATTTTCGACGAGCTGGGACTCTGAAATCATTTTATAGTAGTAACTTTTAAAAACCCAACTTTCATAAAATTTTTCAAGTCTGTAAAGTCGTTACCTAAACATTCAACAGTTTTTCTTCGTATGGCAACTTGATTTTCGAATCGTAACTGACGTTTTAAAGCACTGAGAATCATTGTTTGAGTTTGCAGTGTTTTACTACTAAATAATGTTTGCTTTGTTTATTATTAAATAAATATTTTTAAACATTTAACAATATATACTGTCGACATGTTTTGATTAGGTTATTATAGCAAAATATTTTTAATTTTGTTACTTTGAGACGCAATCTGAAATCTGTCGTAAATAAATGTTTGGAAATACCACCCAAACTCGTGTTTGAGCCTAGAGTTAAGTCCTGATTTTAAAAGTAACGCCTTCGGTAGGTATTTCTAAAGACATTTTATCAAGTAGGCCTACTTTGTCATAGGTTTTCCACCCGTCAAATCACATAACCTTATCAATAATTGGGATCCCAAAATCTTCTATTGGATTTAAATTTGTTTTCAAACTAAAAGTTGATTTATGGAATATTCTTGAACAAAACGTACACAAATTTATATTTCTTCTGGAGCGATGGTCAACTAATTTTTTTCAATATTTAAATAATATAGTAGTTTAATATTTTTTTTTAGTCTTTAGTCGTATTTTGTTTTCGTATTTAAATATTTGATTAAAACACATCTTCCCATTCTTAACTAATTGTAATATCTAGTACAAAAATACTAATTTAAAATTTTCACTAATAAGAAATATCTATTATTCACTGAATTGAATCAAAAGGAAATCTGATATTTCTAAAGAAAAAAAATCACTTTCAAAATCATTTAATTTTTCAATTCACTTTATATTCTCTTCAATTTGAAGAAGTAATAGTTTTGCATTATAATTATTTTAAACTCGCAAATAATATTAATGAAGATATTTTGTTTTCACGGTTGCATGTGAATATCTTTTTGTTCAAAAAAAACACAATTTTATAGCAAACTTTCGAAGGAGCCTTATTGCACAAATTGATTCAGTAGGTATATTCGCTACTTCTGTCTCTAGTTCTAATAACCTTTGAATATTTTCGACACGGATGTTGGGTTTCAAAAATTGATAGTGTTTCTTCATAAGGGTTTTATCTCCAAAGTCGCCAAACTTCCAGATATTTTGAGCATTCTTCTCTAAAGCCGGTTAATGTGATGGTATTAAGAAGTCAAGAAGGTATCAAGAAGGGTTAATTTGAAAAGTCTGCGTATAATATTAGATGATAAAGATTGAAGAATCCAGATTGATAATATGCCAATAAAGGTTTGAAGAAGACGGAAACCATTTTTAAAAAAGAATCTTTTCCACAAGGTCACACTGTTTCCACCGCTAGAATAACACACAAAACTACGCTAACCATGATAGCTTTGCATAACTTTATGAACATTCAATGTTTCAAAGCAATCAGAAGTTATATGTCTGTAACCATTTCTAAAGTTAATTTCGCTAGCTAACCAACAATTCTTTATTTTTAATTTAAAAAGTTGGGTATCAAGATATTGATCATTTGTACTAGGATCAAGGCATTGATTTGCTGTATTAGGATCAAGGCACTGATGTGATGTACTAGGTATCAAGACATAGATCTCTTGTACTAGGATCAAGGCATATATCTGCTGAAATAAGATCAAGGCATAGATCTGCTGTACTAGGATAAAGGTATAGATCTGCTGTACTAGAAACGAGGTATAGATCTACTGTAATAGGATCAAGGTATAGATCTGCTGTACTATGATCAAGGCATAGATCTGCTGTACTATGATTAAGGCATAGATCTGCTGTACTAAAATCAAGTCATAGATTTGCTGTACTAGAATCAAGACATAGATGTGCTGTACTAGAAATGAGGTATAGATATGCTCTACTATGATCAAGGCATAGATCTGCTGTACTAGGATAAAGTCATAGATCTGTTGTACTAGGGTCAATACATAGATCTGAAGTACTAGGAACGAGGTACAGATCTACTGTACGAGGATCAAGGTATAGATTTGCTGTACTACAAACGAGGTATAGATCTGCAGTACTATGATCAAGGTATAAATCTACTGTACTAGGATTAAGGTACAGATCTGCTATACTAGGATCGAGGTACAGATCTATTGTACTAGATTCAAGGTACAGATCTGCTGTACTAGGAACAATTCCCAGATCAAGTTGAAGCGTCGGTCATTACATCTAGGCATAGATCTTCTGTACCAGGATAAAGTCATAGATCTACAGTACTAGGATTTTTTTGTTTTTTCCCCTGGCGAAAAACCAAATGTGGTTATCATCGCCAATCACAAATTGAAACAAAACGCAATAATTTAAATAAGACAGAATACCAAAAACAATTTTGTTCAAAACAGAAAGTTCAAAACAAAGTAGCAATACATAAAACAATTATATGACCATAAATACATCAATTAAAAAAAATCAATAAATAACAAAAGACAACAATAAATCTATAACAATAAAAATTATAAAACTATAAATAACAAAATAACAACAACGAACAATATAACAGTGAATAAATAATAGCGATATTTAAAACAACAATATACAATAATTTAACAATAAATAAACCTTAATAGTACAATAACAAGAACATCAACAACAAGAAGTGTAGCCACCACTTCCTCCCTACGTTTTGAACGAATTGAAGACCTACATGGACCGACGGTATCTTTAATTTCCCTCAGCCTATTCTGAATCACGGCATGCCATTCGTCATTCCAAGCAGCGAGCAATAAATGTTTTGAAAAACACACATAATCAGATGGCATAACTCGTTGAGTAATGGGCACCAAACAAATGGGCTTTGAAAATGGCAAATAGTTCTCCGTATAAACACTGCAAGCCGAGGGCAACCCGTATGTGTAACTACATCCCGAAGCATGAAACGCACACCCAACTCCATTGTCTAGTTTAGGTCCATCGGTGAAAATAATTTCACTATGTTGATGAGATTTATAAATAAATAAAAATTTCTGGTGGTAGACCACATAAGGAGTATTATGTTTTATATAACTGGACAATGAGAAATCGAAGTGCGGCGCTTTTATTATCCATGGAGGTATATAGCACATTGATCGATCAAACACTGTAGGTAGTTGCAACCCAAGGTTATCCATTATTCGTAATGTTCGTATGACGAATGGAGAGGTCGAACGTTGACGTGCATCGTAATCTTCATTATGGATGTTGTTAAAGATAATTTTGAATGCCGGGTGATTTAGTTTGCTACGAAGACCAGAAATGTAAGATATTTGTAGCATGTGACGTCGTCTCGAAAGGGCAGGTTCCCCAGCCTCGACAAGAAGGCTAGGGAGTGGGCTAGTTCTAAAAGCACCAGTAGTAAGTCTAAGTCTAGAGTGGTGGACAGAGAGTTTTCAGAACTGTAAGTCATGCGGATGAATAGGCTTGATAGCCATAATCAATGCGCGATCTAACGACTGCGCGATAAAATCGAAACATACTAGTTCTGCCAGCTCCCCAATTCGTACCACTAAGGACTCTTAAAATATCCAATTCCTTGCTGCATCTCACGTTCAAATCACGAACATGTGAGATCGATGAGAGTGTTCTATCAAATAAAAGACCCAAATATCGAACACTATCCGTTGTTTAGAGCTGAATCCCATCAAGATAAAGAATCGACAACTGGTGTTGTCTACGACGACTAAATGCTACACATTGGGTCTTCGAAGCAGATAATTTGAAACCTGTAGTTTTTGACCATTCCTCTAATCTGTACATTACTAACTGCAAAGACCTTTCCGCTGCCATACACCGAGCAGTCACATATATACAAAAGTCATCCACAAAAAGGGAACAGTGTACCGGAGATCGTATATTGCTGGCGATACTATTTATTGCAACGGCAAATAGCGTGACGCTCAGCACGCTGCCTTGCGGTACACCATTCTCCTGTGTATAGCTGTTTGAATACGTGCCTCCAAGACGAACGCGGAAAGATCTGTTTGAAAGAAAGTTAGCGATGAATGCTAGGATATTCCCTTGTATACTCCATGATTTTAAAGTCTTCAGAATTCCTCTTTTCCATGCCATATCGTATGCCTTCTCAAGGTCGAAGAAAACAGCAACGAGTGTTTGACGCAAGAGAAAGACATCTTGAATAGCGGATTCTAACAAGACCAATTTGGTCAACCGATGATCGTCCTTGTCTGAAACCACACTGCTCGTTGCCAAGAAAATTGTTGGTTTCTAGGTACCAAACAAGACGGCGGTTGACCATCTTCTCCAGTAGTTTGCACAAGACGCTTGTTAGAGATATAGGCCTGTAACTACTGGGATTGGTTTTGTCTTTACCTGGTTTTAAGATAGGAATTACTGTCGCTTCTAACCATGCATCGGGGAAAAACTGCTCCTCGAATAGCCGATCGTATATTCGAAGAAGCAAAAGTTTCGCCGATAATGGTAGATGCTTCAGCATGGAGTATACAATGGAATAAGGACCTGGTGCAGAATCCCTCCCTGACGCGAGAGCTGATGCTATTCACCTAAGGAGAAAGGAGTGTTCAAAGGAGACTCGCCAGAGAACCCAACAGTAAACGGTATTGCTTCTTCCTTCAGTTTATGTCTCTGGAATACTATGTTATAGGCTGTAGTAGCAGAAAAATTAGAAAATGATTTTGCCAGTACATTAGCAATATTATCACTGTCTGTGGTCAATCTTCCATTTGGTTGATTCAGCGCAATGGCTGGTAACGGAATGGAAGTACCAAAAAACTGATCTTAGTTTCCTCCTACTTGTTGGGTTACGCTTTAATCTCTTTAAAGCTCTTCGTCGTAAACGGAGGATTTCTGTGCATTCGTCGTTCCACCACGGCACAGGCGGTCGGCGTGGATGCGCAGAGGTTTTCGGAATGGTCTCTACAGCTGCATTTAAAATGGTCTTAGTGAAATTTTCAACAATTGCATCAATGGGTGTCAGGTAATCTGTGTCAAGTGATACAAAATATTTCGAAAAGGCGTCCCAGTTGGCTTTTCGCAAAATCCAACGGGAATTTCGAGCATAACAAAGTTGGGTGTCACATAAATTGATATTAATAGGAACATGGTCGCTTCCATACAAATCATTGATTACCGACCATGTGCATCTAGTAGCTAATTGAGGGTTGCAAATCGGTAGGTCAACAGCTGTCCATCCACCAGTAGATGCCGCTAAATGAGTAGGCGAACTGTCATGTAGCAGGCATAGGCCTAGCTCCGTTCTTACACTCTCCACTAGTTGTCCTCGAGGGTTACAGGTTGGAGATCCCAAGACAAATGGTGGGCATTAAAATCTCCTACCAATAAGAACGGAGTCGGTAATTGAGTTATCAAATTCACAAAGTCACTGTGATGCAGGTTTTCTTGTGGTGGCAAGTAGACACAACACACACTGATTTTATATGGGACAGCTGTTTGTACGGCTACTGCTTGTAAAGGAGTTTTTAAGTTTAGAGAAACAGCGTCGATACAGTGACGGGTTAGGATCGCTAACATGAAAATTATGCGATTCGTGGAGATGTGTCTCCTGTAGACATACAAACATTGGATACACATTTCTCACGAGTACTTTAAGATCTTCTAAGTGACTCCTAACACCGTTGATGTTCCATTGTATCACTGACATGCTAATTGCAGACATTTATCAACTTAGCAATGGATTAAGTCTCATTAGTTCGCTGTCGTTTGCCCGAGACGTTCGAAGATGTCTCAGGCTTACAATCTTCAGATTCCATATCCACCCGTTCAGGGATGGAATCTGAGGAAGATTTGGATTTCGGAGAGGTTTTGTTACCATGCCCTCCTTTATGTATACGTTTTTTAGCATCCAACATAGTTGAAGCCGATTTACTGCTTTAGAATACAGACTTACTTTTCGCTGTATTCAGTTGTAGTACTACTTTGGACGCAACAGACTTTATACTGCTAGGCGATTTCTTTTGTCCGGAGATGAATATTTCATTGACGGACTTGTTTCGGCCATCTAACCCCTCCGCGGAGGTGCTCGGTAGAAGAAGCAAATCACGTGACGTCTTTGCAAGTTCTTTAATATTCAACGATTGACCACATGTGACTAGCGACAGTAGATGGAAAACTTGGTCAGTTAGAACGTCTATCTTTTTCGCCAGGTCGGCACAGTTTGAACAGGACGAGGTCGTAGCGGTCACAGTAGCGACATAGGTCTTACCGTCAACCTTTGGTTGGGCGGGTCTATAAATTTTCCTTGCCTGTGAAAAGGATATTCTATCCCTAGCCATGACGCTGAGAATAGCCTTTTCATTATTAAAGTGAGGACAGTCGTATGATTGCGCCCCGTGGTCACCGCCACAGTTGGTGCACTTTAGGGAATTTACGCACTCCTTTTCATTATGGCCTTCCTCGCTACATTTACCGCATACACTCGGCTTCGAACAGGTAGAGCTAATATGCCCGAAACGTTGACACTTGAAGCAGCGCCTAGGGTTAGCCACATATGGTCTTACGGAGAGCCGTTGCTAACCCGCATGTATATATTCGGGTACGGTTTAGTCTGGTTTGCCAAATGTAAGTATGTAAGAGGCTGTTGCAACTTTCGCCCCTTTGTCTGTCTTCGTAATAGGCACAACATCAATTACTGACTGAGAAGACAGTTCTAATTTTCTTTCGTCGACAGTGACGTTTATTAGATCTCAGCAGGTGACCGCCCCCTTTAAAAAGTTCAAGGAACTATGGGGTCCACAGATACCATGACCTGATCGAAAAAGGTCATTTGTGAAAGAGATCTCGTTTGTTTCTCATTGCAGGTTGCCACCAGCAGTGTCAAATTTCGTAGTTTTTTGATAGAGGCAACAGGACCTAAAGCACTGGCAGTTATCGCCTTATTGATAAGGAAAGGAGAAACTTTTGACAGATCTTTCCCCTCCTCAGAACTAGAAAATATTAAATTTTTTGGTGATGGCAATGTCTGAGACCTTGCCACCATCAACTCGCATCGATAATTTTAGGTTCAACAGGGGAATCCTGGCGTGTCATCTTTAAAGTAGTATTAATTTACGGGGTTTTTAAATCCATAAATGTTTTTAAGCCAGCCATCGTGTCAAGCGTTACTGGCGAGACTATAGAACGGGTACACCCTTGTATCACCTAAAGATCATTTCCAACCCTCAGAACTCTGAGGCCTATAGCTTTTCTCCTAAGCTCGACTGGATGGGTATCAGTCGAGAACTCGTAATACTGTGCACAGGCTCCGACACCCATACACCGCGGACACTCCCTGACCAAGGACCGAAGAGGCTGGTAGACCAGAAACCGCGCTTATGTCTTCGGCAGAGCAAGCTCACATCAGCGTCCCAGACCAGAGTTTGTTAAGCTCTGGACTTTTCAGCACTCCCAACAGGCAACGGTTCTGACCAGTCAAGTTCCCTAAGTGAAGATGTTAGTGTATGTGTATGCATGTGTGCGTGCGTGTGTGTGTGTGTTTGTGTGCTTTGTGAGTGGTGTAGTGTTAGGCTAGGGTACCGCGAGGGAAGCCAAACCCCTCGTAGGTGCAGCTAGTCCGCACTCCCCTGCGGGTTACAGTACTAGGATAAAGGCATAGATCTAAAGTACTAGAATAAAGTCATAGATCTGTTGTACTAGGGTCAAGACATAGATCTGCAGTACTAGGAACAAGGTACAGATCTACTGTACTAGGATCATGGTATACACCTGTTGTACTATGATCAAGGCATAGATCTGCTGTACTAGGATCAAGGCATAGATCTACAGTACTAGGATAGAGGCATAGATCTGTTATACTAGGGTCAAGACATAAATCTACTGTGTTAGGATTAAGGTACAGATCTGCTATACTAGGATCAAGGTACATATCTATTGTACTAGATTCAAGGTACAGATTTGCTGTACTAGTATCAATTCACAGATCAAGTTGAAGCGTCGGTCATTACATTCCAAAAACAAGCTACAGTTAGAGTCACGCTAGAGCCTATCCTCTAGATTATCTATATAATAAAACAATATAACCATCACGGAATTACAATCATGCAATATATAATTCATGCATTCAATGGTGAGGAATTAAAGGTCTGATCCCATTATATTTCTCGTCTTATTTATGTATATAGATATATAAAATAATATCACGATTAGTAATATCACACGCAAAATTAGCATCAAATAGACGACGTACATTAATGTGAAATGAATATCAGGAATAAATAAATACTTAAAGTCTATCATAGAGTTGACAGTCTGTTGACCTTGTACTTCGCAATTCTGCCAACCCATTACCAATAAAACGCAAATGTATGAGGTAGTTATTAGAACTTCAAAATTCTTGTTTTTATAAACACTGCAGTTAGTATTCATATTTTATAAAAAATACAGTTTTATTTAAATTCTGTCTTCTGCATAGTTCTATTTTATTTAAATAATATTTCCTACATAATACAATTTTATTGAAATTTTATTTTTTACATAATACAATATTATTTAATTTTTTTTTACATAATCCAATTTTATTTTATGTTTACTTTCTACATAATCCAATTTTATTTTATGTTTACTTTCTACATAATACAATTTTAATTCATTAAATAATAGCCTTTACTTATTGCGTCGTCTTTTATACGGCTAAGGCAACATGGGCCTATACAAGCAATATATATAGAAGCTGGACACTTGTTTAACATGTATTAAATGGTTACTAATGTTTCCAACACTGAACGTTTTATTCGCATTGAAAAAAATCAAGTTAATAATATAAAATATCAAGATTACTAGAAATTTTAAATTCCATATTTTTAATAAGCGCTACCTCTTTCTCACGCTGTTTTCAAAAGTAGTTATTTCTTAATACTTTAAATTGTTAAAAATAAAAATATATTGCATCATAAATTCAAATTACAAATCTATATACAGATTGTATTTTGAATAGGCAGGACTGATTTTTCGTATAATAAGAACACGAACGACCGTAGAGGTTAAGTAGTTAAAAACTCTAGAAATTTCAATTCTTTTTTTTATTAGTAGACTCAATCTTTAAAATAGTTTAAAATTGTCTGTCTCCACCCAATATCCTTATGCAGTCTTTTTAACAAGGGAATTCTTATTTCTTCCATAATCATTCAATAAACTCTCCCCAATTGTTAATTTCATCTATTACTTTTACCTTCTTACTATTTTCTTAGTCCTTTTGAACATTGTTCAGTTATTTTAATTTCGTTTAATCAGCTTATAGTATGTCGCCCACTGCAAGAACTCCTGTCACCATCTCAATTCTATTTCTGTTTTTTCTCTCATTCCATTGCAAAGGTTTATTGAGGATTTATAGAGTTAGGACAGAAGTTTACAATTTCGAATCTTTTTGGATCGGAGAGGCTTCAAAATTTTTAACTTTCTACAGTAAATTCATTGACAATGGATCTTGTAAGGAGAGCCCCTATCGCGCCTTGAAGAAGGTTTATCTATACCCCACCTACAACGATTCATTCTTTTTAATTAATGTGGTATTTCTGAAAGTATTTTATTTATTGGTAATAAAATCGTTCATCTTGGGATAAAGAAAACCTCTTATATTTTATCGTATCTGTCCTGGGAGGGATGCAAACAAATATATATGTTGTGTAATTCCCATAACTATGTCGATACTGAAAATAATCAGTTAAAATAATAAAATGTAAAATAAATTCCTTCTGACACTATGTAATATTACGTTAAAACAGTTACATTGTTCTATCTTGGATAGGCCTACGTATATTAAATCTTTACGCACGAGTAAATAGTGAATATTCTCTAAAAACTAAATATATCTTTCAAATCTACTTCATCAAAATGGGGACTGTCATTACCACACATATAGATTAAAATTTAATATATTCATGAAATATTATCTGTGATTGAAAGTGCATTTACCCATAAACCAAAATGGACGCATATAGCGTTACCTTGTTTACAAATCCTGTTTTAATTGTTCCGTATCAAATAAATATGTTACTCTACAGGTCTGATTAAATTAAACTAAACCCAAAATCTGTAATAGTTATGTTTTTATAAAATATATATTTTGTATACCAATATAGGCTACATATATATATATATATATATATAATATCAAATGTGTTTTCCTGTTAGAATATTTTTAAGATCAAATAATACACACAAATACAGGAATATTTAATTTATTGAACAATAAACTCAAAGCTTTTCGTTGGCATACATTACCAACATCTTCAGGAGTTACAATATTAAGAATGATAAAACAAACTGTCTAACAAACATGAAGCTACCTCCTGAAGATGTTGGTAATGTAAGCCAACGAAAAGCTTTGAGTTTATTGTTCAATAAATTAAATATTCCTGTATTTGTGTGTATTATTTGATCTTAAAAATATATATATATATAAAATACATCTTGTTTAATAATTTAAAACAACATAGGTTATTCAAATACAAGAATATTTATTAATTTATATCCAAAGCTTTTCGTTGGTACTGTTTACCAACGAAAATCTTTGGATATAAATTAATACATATTCTTGTATTTGAATAGCCTCTGCTGTTTTAATATATATATATAATTTCGCAATATGTATTCTTGTGTATTAATATAGAACTAGGTCAAAATACAAATACAAGAATTATAATTGAATTTACAATTCAAAGCTTTTCGTTGTTTTAATTGTTTAATATTCCTGATAATGTTGGTACTGTTAGCCAACGAATAGCTTTGAATTGTAAATCCAATTATAATTCTTGTATTTGTATTTTGACTTAGTTCTTATATTTATATCATATATTTAAACCGTATTTTATATAGCCATATAATTATTAGGTTTAAAATTAGACGAAAGTAATGGATAGAGGCAAATTGAAATAAATAATTCAGAATAAAATGTTTCATTTACTTAGAAGCTAAACAAAATATAAACCTGTAGGAAAATTGAATATTCTGCTATAAATTACCTAAAAATAAATTATAATACAATATAAATAAACTAGGGAAACACTTTTTATAATATTCTATGTAATGCTAGTCTATAAAAAAATCTACAGATAATCATATGTTCATGCAGTTCTTAGTATTGTCATATATTTTGTCATATATATATATATATATATATATATATGTTTTCTTGTGTATTAATAAAGAATAAAAGTCTAAATACAAATACAAGAATTATAATTGAATTTACAATTCAAAGCTTTTCGCTGGCTAACAGTACCAACATCATCAGGAATAATAAACAATTCTATAATATTCCTGATGATGTTGGTACTGTTAGCCAACGAAAAGCTTTGAATTGTAAATTCAATTATAATTCTTGTATTTGTACTTAGACTTTTAAATTTTATATATATATAAAGCATTACTTGGCAAAGCGTTACTTGGCATCGAGAGACGGCGTGAGAAGGTTGGTCAAGGGAGTTCGCGTGAGTAGTAGCCGCGAAGAAATGAACTTTTGTTTTAAGTGAATAACAACGGTCAAAAACGATGGCAGGCTAGACGGTTGTGTTTCGCTGAAATGTAGGAAGTGCTGTTTCATAAATGGGGCCCTTTCGGATTAAGAACTATCCGAAAGCGGTGCTCATACCTAAGACCTAAAGGTGCTGCGTCGTAAGTCTTAAAGTGTTTCGGAAAAATATATAAAAATGCAACTTTATTTGTGGTACGGACAGGAAAGTATGCAGTGTTTTAAATAGGGGCAAAGTTTTTTAAGAGAAGAACAGTTTTAATTTTGAAATAGCAAAAGTAGAAAATTAACGATAAACTGTGTAAAAGCTTGTAGTGTTTTAAAAATGGTGTTTATAACAGTGTTTCATTTAACTAGCAAATCAAAATTTAACCATCAAGTGCTTAATATCCACAAGATACCCATGCAGAGGATGCATAGACAGAGGACGACACTGTGGGAACAGAACAGGAGCTGTATGCAGGGCGTTGACCATTTCAAACAAAGGGACGAGGGTTTTCAACATGGCGGACTTCTCTTTTTAAATTTTGGAAGGAGCTATAAGCGTCACTTGGAACCGGCACGAATGCAACCCCCACTTCGATGTTCCATCGAAACACCTGAGGGAGAGGGAAGACTCTCAAGCCTTTGTCCAACGGAAAAATTAAGGGCAGACCTGTACAGTTTTCTTTTTGCAGATGGGAGTTTTTGTTTTGATATAATTTTAAAAGGGGAAATTGTTTATTAAATTAAATTCATTTAAATATAGTACATTCCAAATTGTTTAAATTAAAAGATAGGAGCTGATGGCTTTGTTTAAGGGTGGGGATAAAAGAAACAAAATGGCGCAAGACTCATGTTAGAGTATAGCATTTAAATTCTAAAAAGATATTTTAAAAATGTAATTTTGAAATAATAAATTCTTAAAGGGTTTAAACTTGAAATAAATTGAATTGAAAGCAAATATGTTCAAACTTATTAACAAACAAAATTAGTAGAAAGAACAGAAAATAGAGTTAAAAAATAGTTGTATTTTAAAAGTGTAAAAATCAAGTTCTATGTTTCAAGATGGCTGCCAGTAAGATTGTTTATTTACATCAGCTGACTGGAAGGTCAAGCGTTACTATGTAGCATTTGAAGAAATGAAAGGACTTTAAAAGAAATGTTTGTTTTTGTTAAAAGGAGTTGTTTAGTAAATGACAATTTTAAATAAATCGTTTTTGGTTTTAAATATAAATGTTTTTAATAAGAATTAAAATAATATTTTCTGTTTGTTTAAAAAAGGGTTATATCGAAATTTCAAATTTTTATAAAATAAATTATTGGGTATAAATAATACAGATTGAAATCAATGGTTGTTTTTTAAATTATATGAGGTAAATTTATTAACAAATAAAAATAAATTACAATAATTTGAGATAAGAAATTTTGGTTTAAATTAGGAGAGGGTTGTAAGGAACAAATAATAAAGCAAATATGGAGATAATATAATTTTAAAATAAATTTTAAATTTTTAAAAGTTGAGATTTAGTAAAGAGAAAAATATAACTATCAACTATGAGTTTTCGTAGGATTAAGTGGGTCTAGTGATTGTTCATATAAATAATATCTATTTTGGTTCATGTTTTAGATGTAAGGAATAATTTGTTTTGTTTTGGTAATAATTTATATATATATATATATATATATATATATATATATATATATATATATATATATATAATAAGATGTTTTTTTTGTATTTCAAAAAAGAGATATATAAAAAAGTATTGCAAGTTTAAATTGAATAGTATGGTTTTGTTTTTATTAACTAAATTTATTGTTTGATAAATATTAATTAAAAGTTTATGAAAATACAATTTTCCTTCAGAAATTGTGTTATTTACATTGTTGTAAAGGTTATTTAAATGCCAATTAATTTTATTTCACAAAAGGAAAGGGATAAAAGATTCATTTTGTAAAAGGGTTAAATAAGGGGTTTTGTAAATGTGTTAAATGATTTTCAATAACTATAAAAATGTTTTATATCAGATTCAATCATATAATTAGCTGCAACTTTGGGTTATAATTTTTCAAATAAATATGGGTTTTTCTTTCAGTAAATGAGTCAACATTGTTAAATATAAATATGAGTTATTAATTAATTCAGATGACATGCTTATAGCGCTAAATTGGTGCATTTGTAAGTTTATAACATGGATTCTATTTCAGAGGAGTTTGATAAATTTTAATTTATGAAAATAATATAATTTCAGGTGATTGTTAGAAACTAATTGGTAAAATAATGTTAATAATCACAAGTCGTTGGAATGTACAAAAGGGTAAAACTTTCCCAGTTAGAAGAAGGGTTAAAATAGAGTTTTAAGATTTGTTTTTGATTTAAAGTAAAGGGTTAAATTGTTTAAAGATTAAATAGTTTAAATTCAAAGATTTTGGTAAATGAGTTGGAGATGAAGTTTAATCCTGTAGTTAGTTGTTTTGAGGTTTCTTTTTATGAAAATAGTTTTTAATTTTGTTATGTATAAATGTTTTAAATTGGAAGGGTTAAATTTAAATATATAATAAAAAATCAATTGGGAAAGGTTTTGCATTTTGCTATATTCTTGTTGACTGTGAACAAATTTCAAATTAATAATTAATTGGTAAATTTTTCTGATAAAATAATATAAGCAAGTAAGATGTTTTCAATGTTAAGTTGTTTTAAATTGATAGAGTTTTTCTGGGTAAAATGTAGTGCTTACTGTGCCATGCACATTCAAATAAATAAATGTAATTTTAAAAAATAAAAATTTTTTTTACTAACTTGCAAACATATTGAGTTTTCATATAAACAAGTTTCTTACACTATCGTACAAAGATGGTCATTTCTCCGGTTATATGCCTTTCAAAAGAACTCCTCCCCGGGAAGTCTCACCCAAAGGGTTAATTCTCAGCAAGTTAGGTTTTTTGTTTTAAGTCCAGGGGTTTATCCACTGGCAGAATTTGGCGAGCAATGCACAGCGTTCGTAACTTCGGCTACGAACGGCTCGTAACAAATGTCTTACCCTGCAGCGGGTGCGGGTGTTGGTCATGCGCTTGGAGTTGGTCGACGGTAGGGTTGACCGCTCAGGTAAGTGAGCGTGGTGATCAAAGGGGGCGGCACGCGCTTTTGGCATGGGCCGTTCCATTGCAATACACATACACATACACATACACATATACATATACATATACATATACATATACATATACATATACATATACGTATAAGTATACATATATATATTTCAATTTTTATTCAATGAAATTAGGTATTAGATTAAAACAATAAATTTTATGTATTTAATCTCAGTGATCGACTGGCGCCAAGTTGGTGTGACCATTAGACGGCGACGGATATTTTACCGCCCAGTGTGTAAATGACATTAGGTTAGAGTTTCGACGGTAAAAAAACAAGATCGTACGGGGAACGCCAGGTGTGTCTCCCACCTAGTGCTATTCCAAAATAATGATTCTGTCTACACGTGCTATTAGCCTTTTCTGTGTGAAGCTAGTGTAGTGGTAACGTAAGCATTATTCGGATGCTGAGTCACCTTTTCAGTGCAGTTATGTAACATTAGTTGGTTGTCGTACGTCAACAGGTGACCAACCCGGTTCGACTATCGTTATTCGTTTTATTTAGTCAGTCGGTGTGTCTTTGATTGGTATCACTCCAATGTTTTGTCTGTGATAAAACGACAGTGGACTAAGATGAATCAACTATCAATGATATTAGATAGTAAATGTAGCAAACGTACACTTCTAAACTTCCTGTCAGTGCTTGAAAATGAAGATATAAGTTCCACACGAAAATCAATTAAAGCATAAGATAGATCAATGAGAAACAATAATAATTACTGATTAGCACATATATTACTTTTCGTGGAAACGTTTTGAAAATATCGAGTTAATGTTGAGGTTATTACCTAAAAAAATGAATAATATAAAAATGTGTTACTAAAACATATGTTTAGACAATCTTTTATGGTCTTATTTTCATGATTTTGTTATACAGCAGTGTCAAACAATATTATTTATACTACATTAATTCGGGATAGGGTTTTGTTTCAAAGTTTTAGGTAAACATGTTTTTTTAAAACATGAACAATATTTTTAATGTTTTTCAACGTAAAAATATTTTTAAATTAGTAATAATTGCTGATGATATATAGAGTACGACCTTAGAATAATTATATGATGTTAATCTTAGTAACCGTTATGAAATGAAAGGTGCCTACCTAATTGCTGTTTGGAGGACCTTAGAATAGATAAAACTTCTTCACCATAGATAAACCTTTTTATTTAAACGCCCGTAAAGTGATTGGTCGGATAGTGTAAGAGGTGTGATGAGGGAGTTAACAATGTATACATCAAATGTACTTAAGTCCCAATGCAGTGTATTTTGTAGTAAAGTCATATTCTCAGTTTGTAAAATAATTCTGCAACTGTAAATGTAAATTAAAAGTTAGCAGCTCTCACCACGTCTAGCGGATTGGCCGACTTGGTGAGGTTATATTGGCCGGCCGAGAGGAGAGATTGGAACGTACCGCAACATGATTGGCCGGATAGTGTAAGACTTACATTGTATATATCAAACGTGAACAAGTTAAAATGTAGTCTTTGCAAAAAGTCTTATATTTTGTTAAATTTGTTAGCCATAAATAAAACTGTAAATTCAAAGCTGGGCAACCTCACACCACTCTACGTTGACTGACCGGGCCTTGGTGCTGTGGTATTGCTCGGCTGATAAGAGAGGGGAACTTTGTCATGACGTGATTAGTCGGATGTTGTAAGCATGGAAGTGAGGGAGTTGACAATAAATAAAAAATATTACATTACATATTAAATAAATATATAAACTATACATACAATATTATATATACATATATACATATATATATATATATATATATATATATATATATATATATCAAACGAAATACCTTCAAAAGTAGTTAATTCTGTAATGAAGTGCATTTAGATTTTGTAAAATAAGTTAACTTAAAAGTTAACATTTGTTGATTCTATTGATTCTGTTGATTCAAGCAAAGTAAGTGCTACTATAGGCAAGTTTAAAACATTTATAAGTGTACGTTAAAAGTTAAGTTGTAAATTTAAATTTGTTGTAGCATCACCTTACCAGGTCAAGGTCATTGACCGGATCTTGCTGTGGTGGTAGTGTTCGCCTGGTAGCAGAGATGGGTTGGCTATTGTAAGAGGCATTGTGGAGCATATAACAACATATACCTGATAAACCTATTGAACTTTGGTAATAATGCCTTTCAAAGATAATTGCTTTACAATCGAAGTGTGCTCAAGAATATAAATACAAACTGTTTTTGTGTTTAAGTGGTTTTATGTATTTAAATATTTCCTACTTCTTCAATTAGCATTTTAAATTAGCTATATTTTCTTAGCTAGAATCATTGCAACTAATTAACGTAGTGTATTTGCTTGATTATTACAATACTAGTTTCCCCTATTTCATTGGCATATTTTACTACTTCCTAATGACGAGAATAATCTTCATTAAACAGAACTATCTATGTATTCTAAACATAACACCTAAATAGTGTTCTAAACTACTCTAGAGAGTACAGTAAGTTTGAAAATACTATTAGAAAAGTATAAACGGTAATGTAGAGAACTGTTAAAAGTTCTGCAAGTATTAGGTCAAGTACTTTTAAAATGTGTTAGACTTATAAATGTAGTGTTTCATTCGAAGTAATCGAAGTGTTGCAGTTTGTCTCTATTAGACTGTAGCAGTCAAACATTAAAGAAAATTTATGGCTCATATAACTCTAAAAATCCCATTAAGTAACTTATAGCATACAAATGCTCTCTTTACAAACTAATGGAAAATCATAATTCACCAATAATAACGTAATTGATTTTTTTTTTTTTAAACATAAGTTATCAAATGACAGAATTGTTTTTGATACAGTAGTATTTAAAAGACTAAATTTAATTTTACCTAGACGTAATTTTAAATTCAACAATTTATGTATGTGTGTGTGTTGTGTGCGTGCTCGCTCGCGCACACCTACGTGCATGCGTGAGAGCGTGCTTGTGTTAAACAATTTCTGAAAATTCATTATCATAAGGTTTTCGAAATCTTTTAAACATGGAAAACTACTCTAAGGATATTAACCAAAATTGGTATATAGGTTGTTTCTAACGTTAACAATACAATAGGATTAGTGGAAAGTTTCTGGCAAATATTTTTCAGTAAGTTTTAGACAATTTTTAAACATCGAAAACTACTCTAAGGATTTTCAATAAAATTGGTATATTTAATTTTTTTTTTTAATTTCCCTCATTTTATTTCACATGATTTTTCCTATGCCTGTTGATGTCCAATATTTTATTACGTAAAAGAAATTAGTTTAAAATACCAATACGTATTTTGTCAATCAGGAATATTAGAGCTAAAAAATCGAAAATAATCTAACAGGTAATTAACTAATCTTAAATGTTGAAAAATATTATTTTATGTACTCACGATAATAATATCTCCTAATATATGTTTAAAATTTCAGACTCAATTAGAGTATGACCTTGAAGATCGCATTCGTGATTCTGAATATTTTAACATAGCTTTGTAGTAATGCACTGCTCTGCATAGCAATATTAATGTTTATAACGTACAGTTACCTTTGAGGAATTACTTTGTAAGACATACGTGTGTTGAGAGAGGTTATGTTCGCAAGAACATAAATAAACTAACACCTTTTTACTATTGAATATTAACATATTTTTGAGTAACATAATTTAAAGCATATAATCAGGGTCGTCACAAATCCGCGTATTATGAAAGTTATGTGCGAGTAGGTTAATTGAATACGTATTCAGGCCTATACTACTAATATATAAATGTTATAATTAAAAGTTTACAAATAGTAGGCCTATATGTTGTTTTACACAGAACAGAAATGCTGTATTTGCTCACTAAAAATAGTTCGTAGGCTATTTATTACGAACTAGGAACATTAATAATATACACTATATTAAAAACTAGGTACAATAATTTAAAATAATTGTATGTATTACAAACTAGGCACAATAAACATAAACTAATAATATATGTTGCTGACTAGATGCAATAGCCATAAACTAGTAATTTATGTTACGTACTAGGTACAAGTAATATAAACTAATAATATATGTTGCTGACTAGATGCAATAGCCATAAACTAGTAATTTATGTTACGTACTAGGTACAAGTAATATAAACTAATAATATATGTTGCTGACTAGATGCAATAGACATAAACTAGTAATTTATGTTACGAACTAGGTACAAGTAATATAAACTAATAATACATGTTGCTGACTAGAATCAATAGACATAAACTAGAGATTTGTGTTACGAACTAAGTACAAGTAATATAAACTAATAATACATGTTGCTGACTAGATGCAATAGACATAAACTAGAGATTTGTGTTACGAACTAAGTACAAGTAATACAAACTAATAATATATGTTGCTTTCTAGATGCAATAGACATAAACTAGTGATTTGTGTTACGAACTAAGTACAAGTAATATAAACTAATAATACATGTTGCTGACTAGATGCAATAGACATAAACTAGAGATTTGTGTTACGAACTAAGTACAAGTAATACAAACTAATAATATATGTTGCTTTCTAGATGCAATAGACATAAACTAGTAATTTATGTTACGTACTAGGTACAAGTAATATAAACTAATAATATATGTTGCTTTCTAGATGCAATAGACATAAACTAGTAATTTATATTACGTACTAGGTACAAGTAATATAAACTAATAATATAATAATAACATATAATGATCTTATGAAATAGGTAAAATAGATTAAAAATATTAATAAATAGTTCGAACTAGGAACAGTAACGAATAACAATAGGAATTAGTAACGAATTAGTAATTTGTTGATTTTTATTATATTTTATATAATAATATGTACTTTATAAATCGTAAGTTATGTTGTATAATTGTTTAATTAAAACTGAGTTCCTGAAAAGGAATTTCGGAAAAAAATTCGAAACGTTGAGTGTTTAAATAAGCAAAATTGTCTGTGATCTATCATTAGCCTATATAAAAAATATATATAGTACACAACGTATAAAAATAAACTGGAAACATATTTAATGTATTGCATTATATCTGTGATCTTAGCCTATAATCTGTGTTGTACTCTATAAGTGATATTTAGTTTGGATACAGATTGATATGATGGTAAATGTGTTCCTAAGAGCTGAGAAGTATATTGTAAAAGCTTTTTTGTAGAATATATATCTAAGTTCCCACTAATTAATGATATCAAATAGTCCTTTAACGTTTTTAGAGTAATCGGGTGAACCCTGAAAGGAAGAGGTTAAAACTAAAATTAAAAAAAGCAAAATATTATTTTAAATGTTATGCAGACATATTGACTGACAATTTTGAAATTACGTGAAGGGTTGATATTTTGTGTGTTTGACAGTGCGTCAAAATACCTTTCAATCTACTTTTGTGCATTAGTAAAATTAAATGTGGCAGAATAAATGACATTTATGTAAAATACAGTGCTTAAGTTTTGTTCACTGTTTTAAACAAATAATATAAAAAATATGATAATCATATAATTGATGGTTTCTTTGATTTTATGCAGAAGCGGGATTGTTTAACGTGCAGTGTATTCAAAGCCAAAGCTGTGAACGATTTTATACGCTTGTTTAAAAGATAGCATAAATTGTTCAACTTCAATTTATATGCAAATTTATTTTGGTTTTCGCTTAACCCTTATCGTTTTTAGTTTAAATGTGTTGCATTGTGTCCTGTTTTATGGAAATGGGTTTACGTTGTGCAGAGACAATTTATATTAAACTCTGTTTTAAAAGTATCGAATGACAGAGGCTAAATACTCTGGGTAATATCAACAGATGGCGGTCTATTGTTTTATGGTGTCCTTAGATATCGGTATTAAAATGTATTATGTGACATAATTTCCACTTTTTATGTAAATTTCTGTTTTAAATTAATAAAGACTTGTAATAATAAAATAATGCTGATGTTCGTATGTAGTAATATACTCAGCGCTTAGGTAATTGACGCAATTTGTTTTATAACTACTTAATTAATTTAAATTGAGTCAATACTTCAGCTATTTTTAAAATTTTACTATGACCTTTTCTAGATAAAGTAACACAATTATTTATTTTGTTATGTTGTATAAGTTCGAGTGTAATTATCCAAAAGTGATATTTAAATATAAATACTATACATAGATTTAACTCGAGAATATTCTTATCACGAGAAAGATTAGGTTCTTAATATTGCACTTATTATATTTATTTATTAGAAACTACTGTATGAATTGGCGGGTCATCATTGTATGGACTATATAAAATGACCCATATTATTAGATCATCTGACTTAAAACACTACATGTCTATACTTCGCCGTAGTAAATCCAATCTCATCAAACGAAGTTATGGATCTGTACACACAAACTTAGGTGTGACGTAGGCAGCACCATACCATGACTCAAATTGTTCGGAAAATGATAGAAACAAAGAGTACTTGTAGGCCTACATAGACAAAGACGTTAAACCAGCTGAATATTTAAATGATCACTTCCAAATTAAATAAGTATTTATGAACGCCAACAAGAGGGTAGCGATACCTCGTGATGCACAACTTCTTAACGAATGTCTACAACCACATTAATCGAATTTTATACGTTTTAGTTACATTGGACAATTGTGCATACAAATATGTTATAAACAAACTGAGCTCTATATTAGAGTATTGAGTTCTCTGAATAATAAATACACTATTAAATATATATATATATATATATATATATATATATATATATATATATATATATATCAAGAAAAACTGAGGTTTATCGAGTATAAGACGTATTTATTAATTTTTTTAAAGCTTTTCGTTGATAAACAGTACCAACATCATCAAAATTGAATAATACAATAATGCCTGATGATGTTGGTACTGTTTATCAACGAAATTCTTTGAATAAAAATTAATAAATACCTCTTGTATTTGAATAACCTCATTTGTTTTTTATATTATAGAAGAAAACACATTATATATATATATATATATATATATATATATATATATATATATATATATATATATATATAATAAATATGGTGATATGTTTTCTTGTAATATAGTTAATAAATTTAAAATATTTCAAAAACAAGAATACTTTTAATGAATATATTTATTCAAAGCTTTTCGCCGATAAAATAGTATCAGCATCTTCAGGAAAATAATTATCTAATAAAAAAATTAGAGTGGGGTGTAAATGTAGCAGGCCTCCACGTGGTGCACCCTGGGTAAAGCTAAATCTGCTACGACGAATCTCTGCCAAAAAAAGATCATGAGGAAGCCAGCAGGGGGAAACAGTGGGCATCACTTAGCAGTCGCGGTCCTTTTGGTGCCCACAAGCGACAGAGCAACTGCCGTGGCTGACTTTCGACTTCTGACAGGACACGACTATCTCCAGGCCCACCTCTACCGTTTTGGCCTAGCGGAATCCGATACGTGTCCGCTCTGTCTCAATGGTATTATGAATGGGGACCACATTTCAACCTGTCCTTAACTGGACGACCAGCTGTCCAGAACCGGTCGTTACTGGGAGGCTCGACGCCGAATGGTTCAACAGCCAAGGGCGGGCATTGGATAAAGTAAAGTAAGTATAAAAAAATTAGATAAAAAATAATAATTTTATTTTTATTTTATAAAATTATTAGTCGTTTGAAATATAACTTGTCCGGTCAGGTTTGGTATGTTTCTTTAAAAAATTGTTTGAGTGAGCGTGAGCGTGAGTGTGAGTGTGGGTGTTAGTGTGAGTGTGAGTGTGAGGGTGATAGTGTGAGTGTGAGTGTGGTAGTGTTAGTGTTAGTCTGAGTATGAGTATGAGTATGAGTGTTAGTGTGAGTGTGAGTGTGAGTGTTAGTGTTAGTTTTAGTGAGTGTGAGTGTGAGTGTTAGTGTCAGTGTTAGTGTTAGTGTGAGTGTGTGTGTGTGTGTGTGCGCGTGTGTGTGTGTGTGCGCGTGTGTGTGTGTGTGTGTGTGTGCGTGCGTGCGTGTGTGTGTGTGTGTGTGTGTGTGTGTGTGTGTGTGTGTGTGTGTGTGTGTGTGTGTGTGTGTGTGTGTGTGTGTGTGTGTGTGTGTGTGTAAAGGAGCAACAAATTTTATTTGTCTGTACAATCAAGTTTTTCTTTATTTTATTTCTATATAAAGTAGTACAATGATTTTTACAAGTAAAGTGTTGACAACAAATTGGTATCCTTTTAGGTTTCTTTTTTTATTGTAATTTAAAATAGTCCCATGTTTAATGAAACACTTGATTTTTCATTGTTTTATCTGTGTTGATAAATGTAGGTTGCTTTTCAATTTTAGAACACGTTTATGGTTTAATTTGTGATTTTTTATCGTTTCCCAATTAGAAGTAACTGTTTTGCTTACAAAGTATTTCTGAGTAACACATGTAAAAGAAATATACAGGATCTGAATTGACGCAGTCTTTGTCATGGAAATCTGCGACTGAAGGTTAAATATGTATTCGAAATTTAAATTTATTTTTTATAGCTGATTCCTTTATAGCAATTACATCACCGGCCGTTGTTACAGCTAACAACATTATCGTAGTTACGGTAGGAGAATATCTATACACTTTATTTAGTGTTACGATTATCAATAATTTCCGAATAGTGCATTATCTTCCCCGCCATAAGGAAAACTTATAAAGTTTTCCCAGATAGATTAAGTGCAGGGACAGTAAACATGTAAAATTACTCTCAAATCTCACAAATACGTATTGAAATGATTTCATTAAAACACATGATTCAACATCCAAACTTCCATCGTCATTGCCGAGTGAAGACAAACGGATCACTTGGTGTTCAAGTCATTGTGAGATTTGAGTTATTTTGCAAGTTTTCTGCCTTTGTTATTTCCAGAAGACTATCAGAAAGTGAATTTAAATAAAATGTAATTTTTTCACAGAATTTCTGTAACCGATGCGACATATTCATTTTAAACCTAACTTAGATGGAAAATTATTTCAATTATTCAAAACGTTTACTTTTTTTCAAATGGCTTGTGAACTCTCAGTAATTTATTTTAGCTAAACAGTAAGTATACTAAAAAAAACAAAAAAAAACTTACAATAAAAAAAACAGTCAGAGATGTTACTGCACCAAATTATTTTTAAATCAATCTCACATACGTCATATCACGAAATTGATATTTTAGGACGGTTAAGTAAGATTCTTAGCTTGTAGGAAGTCCGTCCTCTGATTACGTTGTATTCCACACTTTTTTATACGAGTTGTGTCTCACTGAGCATTAATAACGTGTTGAACATTCTCAGATCAAGTTAACTGATTTATGATTATTTGTCTGGGGTAATTTTATCATGTAACTTTATAATTATTACGTAATTATGATCTGTGCTAATTAGGGCTATGTTTCAGTAACACCTTATATCCAATAACACAACGAAATTATTTGTGGGAATGAGTGAAAAATGGGGTAGCTGGTTTTGTTCTTAAATGTGGCAGTAAATGCATGTTCTGAAATACAGTGGGTAGCATTTCAATTATAGGAATTAGGTACGGTTTGATTACACTTTATATACAAGAGGCTGGTTTAACGTTTTATATATCAATCAACAAATTATTAGGAAATGTCCCAAATTTTTAAATATTCCACCGAAAATTGCTTTAACACATAAATATCGGTGTGTAATATTGTTTATTACTTAAAGCCTTGGTTAGGAACGGTTTCAGTAGGGTCGTCGAGTTTTCCTCAGACAGTGATCTAAACTTTGCCCTCCCATGACAAACATAGATTCAACCGACACAACAGTTACCCCTAGAGGAAAAGTTATGTCAGCAACTTTTCTAACAGCTTGCAAAATCTAAAGCACACAGTGCATATCGGATAGTGTACCGAAAGGTTTAATAAAGATAATATTTAATGCTTCTACATCATAAGGAGGTACTATTCTAATATCATTTTATTTATTTGTAAATAATCATTTAATTTACAACATACAACTACAAAATAGCTTACTCTACACACTGCAGCGGCCAGAATGTCCGATGCAAAGAATCAGGGTAATTGTACAGAATACCAGAATCAAACCTAACCTGGTTAAATAATTGGCTAAATTTATATGTAAAAATTTTAAAGCATTATAATAATAATAATATTAAAACTAGGGTAAATAATAGTAAAATGAAGAAAATTAGAAATAACTTTAGACTTAAAAAACAAATTATAATCAATAAGAAAAATTATCACTTCAAAGTGGATAGCCTAAATTATGTATACAAAAAAGACGGTAATTGTGTAGTACAACAAACTCGGCCTAGATGCAGGCTATTAAAATAATTGTAATTAAATATAATCAGGAATAAAGAATGTAAATTTATAAGATGTGAGGAAAGTAAATTAGGCCTAGCTAGGGAAAATAGTATTTATGTAAAAGTAAAGATTAAATGTTAAAATTTAATAGCCTAGAAATTAGGTTATAATAGAAGCAGTCATATTTGATTCCGGAAAAATCCGCCTAGGGTATTGATTATAAATCTTGTCACTACGAAACGAAAGCGCTACAGTCGAACTTTGGATTAGGAATTTTAAAAAGTAAATTAAATTAAATAAGAAGATATAAAGTCAAATACGTTATTAAATAAAAGGTAAAAATGGAAAGGACACACCAGAATACAGAAACGCCTTTTACAAAAAGTGAAACTAATCTTAGTTCAGAATTTCCGAACAAACAAAGTCAATTGCCATGGCAACGGCTTTCTGATTGGGCAAAAGTTGAAAAATGGATACTAGGGCGTGGGAAGTTTGAATTGGAGAAGACGGGCCTCAAAAAAGGGACGCTATCCAGAATTAGAATGCATTAGGCTCTCAAGGCGAGCAGACGTGTTTTTGTACCATGCGAAAAGGACAAGAAAAAATGTGCTAGAAACAGAGTAAAATGTGCTACGATGTGATCAGGGGAAGGAAGATATATATGAGCAAGGGCTCATATATACCCAGAACAAAATTTCGACCACCAAAATGCAAAATTAAAGAAAATAAGAAGATTAAACGAAATTATGGAGAGACGCCTACCTACCAAGACCCTTGAAGATGTAACAAGACCGACAGATGACAACGTTAATGAAGATAAAAAGATTTCTACAGTACAAGGTTATATAATCAATTTAATTATTCTTTTTTAATAACATTTTACTTCAAACTATATTAACTTAAATTCAAAATTAAATAAGATGGGAATAGCCTAAGGGACTGATTAGTCAACTCTCTTAGGCTACCCAAATTTAAGTAACAAAGATTCAAAATTGACTTTCCATTCCCATCACTGTGGGAATGTATGGATTAAGTATAAAGATGTATATCTTATATGGCTTTCTCTAAGTAAATTTCTAATGAATAATTTCTAAGGAAGTTAATTGTTCATGGCCTAGCCCAAAGGCATTAAATAGTAATATTAAGTGTTTGAAAAAGAATCAGATTTTAAAATATGTTAAATTTAACTGTGACAATCAAAACTATATACAAAATTAATTATGGTAACTTTGATAATTTAAATTATATATAAAATTAATGATAATAAGAAAATTTAAAAACATAGAATGAGATAATAATGTTTATATAAATGGCAAGTTGTATGAAATTTTGAAAAAGTAATTAGTCAAGAAAATCCTGTTAAATTAAATAAAAACAATAATAATTAATTTGAACCTTGGAACAAATAAATAAAAAGGTATATTTTCCAATTAGCTGTGTTTTCATTCTAAAACGATAAGTTCACTAGGTATCCAGGTATAGTCTTTAAATCACAAGTGTCTCTCAAAGATTCCACTACCCGAAAAGGAGCTTGAACAGGGCTTATCGGAGGCTAATTGGTTTTATCAAAAATTCAGGGGTTGGTTCCTCTGAGAGGTTTATTCCTTGAGGCACAGGTCTATGAAATTAGGTTCGTAGTCAATGGATAAACCATTACTTTCTTACTGACTTAGCAATTGATGAAAAGAAAGGGCCAAAGTAAGGCAGGGAAAAAAGTCGGTAAGAAAAGTATGGCGCCCAACATTTGAGGCTCGATGCTTACATTGTAACATCGGGTCAACATCAAATAGAGACAGATTTAAATCGACTAAGGAGCCTAGTGAAACAAAATTAATTAAATAGAATTCAATTAAAATTGTAAATAATAATAGGAATCATAAAATGAAAACCAAAGAAGTTCTTTAAATTAAATAAGAGTTAATTATAATAAAAATGAAATTAAAAAGAACTTAGAATAAATAATAATAATTAAAAGGAAATAATTAAGTAAAATAAAATTCAGTAGGCGTCGGTAGGGCATATTAAGTAAAAAATAAAAAAATAAATAAATAAATAATGTTAGTTATTAATAAAAGTAAATAGAATACATAGGCGTTAGATAGACAAGATCAAGGGAACACCGAACCGGATCACATCGAGCACAATTATAAATGAATATTTAATTAAATACTCAGTATATAGTAAAAATATAGAAGTAGGAGAAGTTAGTAAGGGAATAAAAGGATAGTTAAATACGAGACTTTAAGATGGCGACAAGACAGAGAAAAGACACAGAACCATCTGAAATGATGGAGTTTTTAAAAAAAATGATGGAGGAACAGAAACAAGGGAGAATAAAGGAACAAGAAGAATTAGTAAAAAAGATAGAGGAACAAAGAAAGAAAGAAAGAGAGGAGGAAAAAGTAGAAAGAAAGAAAGAAAGAGAGGAGGAAAAAGTAGAAAGAAAGAAAGAAAGAGAGGAGGATAAACAAGAAATTAAGAATCTTTGGGAAATCATGAATAAGAGGATAGATGAAATAAATGAAGGAATTACAAGAAAGAATGAGGAAATGGGAAATAAAATCCAAGAGACTATAGAAAAGATGTATAACTTAGAGGTAACAGTCAGTGAAAATAAACAGACTGTAGAAACAGTTAAGGGAGAAGTCAAAAAAGTAGAAAGAAGGGTACAAGTAGTTGTGAATAAGATAAAGAATATGGGAGAAGGAATAAATATAGCTACCTTGTTTAAATCAAGGATGTTTGAGATGGGTGATAATGGAGACAAAAGCCAGAAGGAATTCTACGGTAGGGAAGATGAAGACCCTATTGATTTCATTAAACACCTAGAAGGTATGATGTCCGAAATTGATCCTGACATGGAGGAAGGACAAAAAAGGAAAATAATGGAGAGACATCTTAAAGGACCAGCACAAGAATGGTGGTTGGCCATGAATATGGAGGAGGAAAATTATGATGAAGTTAAGGAGAGATTCTTTAGCCACTTTTGGGGATCTCATGCACAAGAGAGAATTCGAGGAAGAATCGAAAATGGAAAATATGAATACCATCGAGGCACAAACAACATGGTAAATTATTTCTTAAAAATGGTGAACACGGCGAGACACCTAACCCCGCCATACAATCAGGCGGAGTTAATTATGAAGATTATGAAGCATTATGGGAACAGAATGTATATAGGATGTTCCGGGATGGCGGCTACCGACATAGAGGAGGCGGTAAAATACATCCGAAGGAACATGGAGCAGGAGGCTACCAGGAACCGGACTCAGCCTAGGACTGAGGAACGGGAACCTGAGAGGAGAGGGTGGACACACCAAACGAGAAACCCCGGATACAAGGGAAATTGGAGGCAAGAGCCTTACCCGGTAGAAGGGAGAGGAAACTGGAGACAGGGGCCCTACAAAAGAGAGGGACCAAGAAATAGGCCGCAAAATCAGTGGCAACAACAAAGGCCAGAGTACAGGCCACAAAACCAAACGGAAGAAGGCCCACAGACAAAAGAAAAGAGATCACAAAATCCAGGGCCAAGTGGTCAATCAAAAAACTAAATGAGAGGATCCCTAATGGTAGGAAGGAAAAGAGGAGACAACCATTAGAGATCCAACAACAAACAAAATATAGGAAATATTACCCGGAGAAACAGGGAACATTAAATAAAGGAAAGGCGGAAGACCTAAAGAACAAAAATAAAAAAACAATACAACAGGAAAATAACAATGAAGTACACCAAAATCAAGAGCTTAGAGTTGGTGGACTATCTCTTGATATTCGTGCTGAATTGTTAGAAGAGGACAAGGAGATTGGCGAAGGTAACCAGAAGAAAGAGCCATGCCCTGTAATTGACTGAGAGGTAGAAGAGCTCTCTATAGAGGTAGAGATTGACACATGTGCAGACGTGTCAGTCATTCAAGAAAAGGCTTACAACAACCTCAAGTTGCATGGGCTTAAGTTCCTGGAGCTACCCATCAACAATGTGGGAGTTGTAACAGCCATTAAGACTGCACAGATAAAGGTTACCCGGCAATGCTTAATTCCCTTAACAATTAAAGGCATAAAAGTGGACTGCATCTTCATAGTGGTCTCCAAACTTCGGTCGGAGATAATTATGGGGTGCAACACACTGTATGACCTAAAGGCACGGATAAACATGGATAGACGCTTTGTGACCTTCGAGATAGAAGGGAAGATGGTGTACCAGGATTTTAAAAATAAAATACAAAAGATAGAGGAAAATAAAGAAGTCCGAAAAATATGTCAGATAACCCAGGCAAAAGAAGATGCATCAACAATAGGGCATCAAAGCAAAAAGGAGGGGTTAATGCGACAGTGCGAGAAGCAGGGGCACTGCCGAATGAATGAAGGAGGAAATGGACAAGAAACAAGTAAAGGGGAAATCTTAAATATAAAAAACGAATATCAAAGAAAAATAAAAAATGAAACAGAGGAAAAATTAAACAAAAAATTAAATAACAAAAATGAAAATATAATAAATAAGGAAATTAATTTAAGACCTGAGGGAGTCAATACAGGAGATAAAGAAACAAAGGACATGGAAAGAAGAGCTGCAGCTGAGGTTAAGAGCAAAACAAAATATAAACAAGGTAAGGCCGAAATAGTGCCAAAAATGGGAAATAATGGAGTGAAAAAATAATAAATAAGAAAATAAATATAAATAAAAATATAAACGTCGCGTCAAAACAATTAGAAGGGGGGAACAACGAGGTTAAAATGAATAACCAACAAGTAGCTCGGAAGCCCATGCCTAAGACTTTAGATTCTGGAGAGATAACCCAAAGGAAAGAAATTGAAATTAAAGAAAGAAAAAAGAAAAACCCATTTACTAGATCAAGAGTTCGAAAGTCAATTAAAATGAGAACCAATCCAAATACGAGAAGAACCTTCATTTCATTACAATTCAAAAACAGAAAAATAAAAAGTAGATTTAAGGAGAATAAGGGAAAGTTAAGAAATTGGAAAAGGAGAAAGAAGAAAAAGAAAGATAAAGCTGGACGGATAATAAGAAAATATTTGAGAATAAACCATTTAGGAATCGAAGAAGAAGAAACAGAAAATAAATGTATATTAGACAAAGAACAGCAAAATCAATTAAACCAGCTAATATTGGAATATGACGATATATTTAGCGAGATACCGGGAAGATCAAATAAATATAAGCATCAATTGAAACTAATAGAGAATAAAACTTTTGTACGAAGGAATTATCCAATTCCAATTAATTACCGTAAACAGGTCCAAGAAGAGATTGAAAGAATGCTCAGATATGACATCATCGAACGCTCAAGAACTCCTTACATCAACCCAATGGTGACAGTAATAAAACCAGACAAGACCATCCGTCTGTGCCTAGACGCTGGGAAGTTGAATGAGATAACTGTGCCGGATTATGAAAGTGCACCCACTATTGACGATATACTAAGAAAAGGTCGCAACAGGCGATATTTTTCAAAAATAGATTTAACGTCAAGTTTCTGGCAAATACCGTTGACTAATGAGTCCAAAAAATATACAGGATTTTTATTTAATAATAAAGTATATAATTTCAAAGTGGTGCCTTTCGGACTCCAAAATTCCCTAGCGGCTCTAGTGAGAACGGTAGATATCACTTTGGGTAAGGAGTTAGAGGAAAATCTTTTAGTGTATGTCGATGATCTGTTGTGTCTATCTGAGACATTCGATGAGCACCTCAGTCACCTGAGGACAATTTTCACCAGATTCAGAGAGGGGAATTTAACCATCAACCCGAAGAAAACCTTGTTCTGTCAACAAGAGGTGAAGTTTTTAGGATATATCTTCAGACAAGAAGGGGTCACCACAGACCCAGAGAAGCTACAGGCAATACAGGATTTCCCAGAACCTAGAAACAAAAAACAACTACAATCGTTTCTAGGTTTTGTAAATTACTATGCACGATTTACAAAGAAACATGCTGAAGAGACTTCACCCTTATTGAAATTACTAAGAAAAGATCAGCCCTGGATCTGGGATGAATACATGAGTAAAGCCTTCAATAGGGTAAAAGACTTGTTTACGGAATCAGTCACTCTGATGCATCCAATCGAAGGGCAACGTACGTCCCTACAGACAGATGCATGCGATAATGCAATTGCCAGTCAGATTTTCCAGAGAGATGGACAAATGCAAATGCAAGTAATAGGGTTCGTTAGCCGAACACTTAAGAGTTGTGAGAAGGCATACACTATATGCGAGAAAGAATTATTGGCTATAGTGCATGGCTTGAAAAACTTTCGGCCATTAATAGTGGGAGCGCCACTAACTATCCTAACGGATAAAAAGGCATTGAAATTTATGAACACGTGCAATTTCACTAATTCACGAATCACTAGGTGGATATTGGCGATTCAGGAGTATCAACCAACAGTGATACATTGCCCAGGAAAGGAAAACATACCGTGCGACGTCGTGAGTCGGATGTATCAGAATGAGATGGATAATAAGGGAAACAGTCAGAACCGTCAGGTTATAAAAGTAGGACGGTTACAAATAGGATGTGAAGAAACACTAAAAGCAAAGTTTCAAAACATAAAAAACTTACAAAGACAACAACCAGAATTAGAAAAAATATTTGAAAACGTGACCAAATTTAAAAAATATTCAATACAAGAAGGGATATTGTGTAAAGAAGTCAAAAATAAAATAAAGATAGTAATCCCGGAATCAATAATAAACGAGGTAATTGAGAACATACATCAGATATATGCTCACATAGGGAGAAATAAAATAACGAATATAATGAGCCAGAGCATGTATATAAAGCAAATGAAGAAACGGATATTACAAGTGATAGAAAGATGTCAGATATGTCAGTACGCAAAACCGACAAATAGATACCTCCAAGGAAGCACGAAACCAATCGTCTCAAGAGGGCCAGGCGAAATGGTGGCGATAGACCATCTAGGGCCCTTACCAACCAGCGTTGGTGGGGTAAAACATATATTGGTAGTAATAGATAGCTTCTCGAAGTATGTTAAGTTATATGCAGTACGAAGTACCACAACAAGAAGCTCAACGTTGAAGTTACTGCATTATTTTCAAGCAGTAGGGAAACCAAGCAAGATCCTTACAGATTTTGGAACTGCATTTAAATCACGGCAATGGCGTACTTGGATCAGGTGTGAAGGAATCCAACACATACTAAGCCCAGTACGGCACCCTCAGGTGAATTTAGCAGAAAGAGTAAATAGAGAACTGAGAAGGATATTGCGGACCTACTGCTATGATAACCAATCGCAATGGCGGAAGTACCTGTCATACATGGAAGGAGTAATCAATGCTTTACCGCACGAAGCTACTGGATACACTCCAGAGCAGATTCAGTTCGGGGTTGATCCGGAATATGTGTGGCAAGGATTTGTACCAGACGTTTGTAAAAATGTAGTAACGGAAACACAACAGCAGCGTGTGCAGAAGGCATACGATAGAATGAGAAGGACAGGAGAGCTCAGGGCTGAGAAATTAAATAGAAAAACGAAGCAGACGGAATTGAAATGTGGGGACAAGGTACTGGTAACAAGGGTAAAAAGATCTAACTTGAGCCGTCAAGAAACCGAGAAGATGCTATTAATTTACCAGGGTCCATATGTAGTGGCTAGACGATTGGGGGCAAAAACTTATGAAATAGCAAACTTGGAAACAGGGAATATAAGGGGGAACTATGACATCAAAGACATAAAGATATTTAAAGAATAAAGGATAATAAGGCAAGGTAAATAATAAATGATCCATCAGTGACATAGGGAGTAAAGGTTAAGTAATAAAAATAAAAATGTAAAATAAATCTAAGTAGTAGATTAAGGCAGTAACATAATCCAAATACATAGGACAAATAATATAAAATCAGTATTAAAAGTAAAAGAAAAAGCCATATGTTAAATGAACGGGATTCATTGAATTTATTAAAGTAAATGTTGTGTTAAATGACAATGAATGTGTAATATAAGGATTACAATATACAATACTGTATAGTTAATATAAACTTGAAATAAGATTAAATAAAAAAGAATGTGACTAAGGACAGGAGTAATAAATGAGTAAATAGAATGTGAAGTGACTAATGTGACAATGATATATATGTGAGTGAAAGGAACAAGAGAGTAAATTGTGAACTTTAGAAAAATTAATTAAGTCATGAAGATGAATAGAAATAGTAGATTAATGAAAGGAATATGAAAATTTTAATATAAACTAGTAAAAGTGTTAATGTTACTTTTCACAAATATGTTATTAATTATGTTTATCTGTTTCAAGGGAGAGAAGAACCAAAATTTTCATATTTTAAAAAGGGGGGAATTTTGCAGCGGCCAGAATGTCCGATGCAAAGAATCAGGGTAATTGTACAGAATACCAGAATCAAACCTAACCTGGTTAAATAATTGGCTAAATTTATATGTAAAAATTTTAAAGCATTATAATAATAATAATATTAAAACTAGGGTAAATAATAGTAAAATGAAGAAAATTAGAAATAACTTTAGACTTAAAAAACAAATTATAATCAATAAGAAAAATTATCACTTCAAAGTGGATAGCCTAAATTATGTATACAAAAAAGACGGTAATTGTGTAGTATAACAAACTCGGCCTAGATGCAGGCTATTAAAATAATTGTAATTAAATATAATCAGGAATAAAGAATGTAAATTTATAAGATGTGAGGAAAGTAAATTAGGCCTAGCTAGGGAAAATAGTATTTATGTAAAAGTAAAGATTAAATGTTAAAATTTAATAGCCTAGAAATTAGGTTATAATAGAAGCAGTCATATTTGATTCCGGAAAAATCCGCCTAGGGTATTGATTATAAATCTTGTCACTACGAAACGAAAGCGCTACAGTCGAACTTTGGATTAGGAATTTTAAAAAGTAAATTAAATTAAATAAGAAGATATAAAGTCAAATACGTTATTAAATAAAAGGTAAAAATGGAAAGGACACACCAGAATACAGAAACGCCTTTTACAAAAAGTGAAACTAATCTTAGTTCAGAATTTCCGAACAAACAAAGTCAATTGCCATGGCAACGGCTTTCTGATTGGGCAAAAGTTGAAAAATGGATACTAGGGCGTGGGAAGTTTGAATTGGAGAAGACGGGCCTCACAAAAGGGACGCTATCCAGAATTAGAATGCATTAGGCTCTCAAGGCGAGTAGACGTGTTTTTGTACCATGCGAAAAGGTCAAGAAAAAATGTGCTAGAAACAGAGTAAAATGTGCTACAATGTGATCAGGGGAAGGAAGATATATATGAGCAAGGGCTCATATATACCCAGAACAAAATTTCGACCACCAAAATGCAAAATTAAAGAAAATAAGAAGATTAAACGAAATTATGGAGAGACGCCTACCTACCAAGACCCTTGAAGATGTAACAAGACCGACAGATGACAACGTTAATGAAGATAAAAAGATTTCTACAGTACAAGGTTATATAATCAATTTAATTATTCTTTTTTAATAACATTTTACTTCAAATTATATTAACTTAAATTCAAAATTAAATAAGATGGGAATAACCTAAGGGACTGATTAGTCAACTCTCTTAGGCTACCCAAATTTAAGTAACAAAGATTCAAAATTGACTTTCCATTCCCATCGCTGTGGGAATGTATGGATTAAGTATAAAGATGTATATCTTATATGGCTTTTTCTAAGTAAATTTCTAATGAATAATTTCTAAAGAAGTTAATTGTTCAAGGCCTAGCCCAAAGGCATTAAATAGTAATATTAAGTGTTTGAAAAAGAATCAGATTTTAAAATATGTTAAATTTAACTGTAACAATCAAAACTATATACAAAATTAGTTATGGTAACTTTGATAATTTAAATTATATATAAAATTAATGATAATAAGAAAATTTAAAAACATAGAATGAGATAATAATGTTTATATAAATGGCAAGTTGTATGAAATTTTGAAAAAGTAATTAGTCAAGAAAATCCTGTTAAATTAAAAACAATAATAATTAATTTGAACCTTGGAACAAATAAATAAAAAGGTATATTTTCCAATTAGCTGTGTTTTCATTCTAAAAAGATAAGTTCACTAGGTATCCAGGTATAGTCTTTAAATCACAAGTGTCTCTCAAAGATTCCACTACCCGAAAAGGAGCTTGAACAGGGCTTATCGGAGGCTAATTGGTTTTATCAAAAATTCAGGGGTTGGTTCCTCTGAGAGGTTTATTCCTTGAGGCACAGGTCTATGAAATTAGGTTCGTAGTCAATGGATAAACCATTACTTTCTTACTGACTTAGCAATTGATGAAAAGAAAGGGCCAAAGTAAGGCAGGGAAAAAAGTCGGTAAGAACACACATCACTCTCAATAAACAATTTAAACCCAACAACAAAATTGACGACATTTACATCGCCACTGTAGTTTACAAACTAACTTGCAGTTTGTGCCACAGTTTTTACATAGGCCAGACAGGGAGGTCCTTCTACACACGTTACTAAGAACATATAAAAGCACTAACAAACAATAACTACCAATCAAACTTCGCCGATCATCTCAACTCCACAAAACAGGACTACATAGACATAACATCTAACCTACAAATTCTTCATAAGGAACACAGAAATAACCAACGCTACACAACTGAACAATATAAAATATACAGACACTTCAAACTACGCCCTACACACATACTCAATACACAATTACATTACAACTCACACACACTTTTTGACGTCATAACTCCTACTACTTACAAAAATACACCCACACCACCATAATATCCCAGCCCCACCCTAACACCCTAACCTATGTAAACCTTGAGATCAGTTACGGTCCGAGTTGACAATGGGACACATCTCCCGTAACGGCCGTCCTCAACAAATATAAGTAAGTGCTACTATAGGCAAGTTTATAAACACTTAAAAGTGTTTAATCATTTAATGTCAAAATTAAGTAGCTTTAAGCCTTTCACGAAATTTTAATTAGACTTTAAAAATCTGAAAAACATTTCGACCACATTAGTGTATTGGTTCCCCGCCAGGATGCGTAGTTGCGTTTTTAAAGAAAGGTGTTCAATAATGTGGTCAAAGATTGTAAGCCTACATTTTTTTAAAATAAGTTTGGTCATTGAATGAGATTGATTTGTGTTCCTGTATGTTTACAAACTCCATCGAAAGTAGAACGCCAACCATAAGTGCTTGTTTTAACTATTAATTAGGGAAACCTTAATGTTATAGGCTTTGTTACTTTCTGTAAATTAATGATAAATTTACTGATTTTTAAAGTTCAGATTAAATATTTTAAATGATATAAATTGTTATAACGATAGTTGTAAAACAATAATAATGATACAAAAAAGTGAGCAAAAACCATATCGAATAGAGATACTTTTCCATAGTAGAAATAAGAGTATAATATGATACGGTTATTGAAACAATTACTATGTTTATATCAATAAAGAGCTCAAATATTTGGTTGGTTGAAGCTTATATAACATTTATCATTGTGAAGCTTAGTTTAACAAAAAAATTAGCCCGTTTACAGGTACAAAATGCAAACAATAATGTTTTTACTTGTTTCAATTGGTTTGAACAACAGATTTTCTTTTAATTGTCTCAGTAATATACTGTTTTATATAATGTCTAATCCTTTTTAGTGAAAGCACTATCCTTTGTAAAATACCAGTTACAGATTAGAATTCACAATTCATTTTACTCCATATTAAACAGAGTTGTAACTGTCAACTTATTTAGCATATAAAATATTATTAGATGTAAAAGGGTAGAAGCTCTAAACGTGTTTTTGGTGTTCCTTTTGTGTTTGAGACAATGGAGCTTGTCATGAAGCACTCAAGTATCTTGCGCTTTCTTGATGGGCTCTGACACACTAAAATCTTCCTATTCCACTTGAACACTCCTCTCTGTGAAATCGTAAAACTAAACTGGTATAAATACAAAATCATATGTTCATGCAGCTTTACCAATTGATAAATAAAATTAGGTGAAGTTGTATTTTAGCAAGTTATGGTAATATAATTAATGGAATTCGTCTTGTCATGCAGTGTATTCATTAGAGCCAGAGTGTTGTACTTTATTTCTCATTCAATCCAGACAAGTAATACTTTGGTAACTATACTGCAGAATTCTAAGGAGCTTCACTAAAAAGATTTATATTAGAAGGTATTAAAAAGTAGCTACATCATATTCTTATGTTAGTAGAATACATAATTCTGTGTATGTAACTTAGTTTCAGAATAAAAACAAAGCGTCTCACAGTAATGTAAATGTCTATAAATGTTGTTTTATGAGGGCTCACCTAAATATAAATTAGGTCTACTAATTTTATAAAAATATTTTAAATGTATTAAAAAGAAGTGTTAAAAACGTAAGCAATGATTTATAATAAACAACAAGTATAATAGAAAAAAACTTAATATCAATTCCTACTGACGTCAAAAAAAAATTATTTTGTTTATTTTTAATTTAATTTATAATTACAATTAATATAAATATCTCTATACATATGACAGAATCACAATATTAAATGGTTAAATAGAAATCAAATTTCCACACAATTTACCATTTTTGCTCTATACAGTATATAGTGCTGGAGTATTATTTTTGATTGTTGCTATTTATTCGCTTTTTTTAATTTCTAATTTATGGAGTTGATGGTGGTTTAGAATTTATCATTAAATCAAACTATTGTAATGCTCCATTATTGCAAAGAACCTTTCTTTTATATTTTCATATAAAGCTTTAAGTAGCTAATTTCTAGCTGTGGGAAAGTTGGTTCAGTACCAACGTGCTGGATTTCAAATATGTAGTCATTCATTTCGAATCCAACTGAGACAATAGTTTTTTTTTAATTTTAATTAATGAATAAATATTTTAAAAACTGTATTAACATTAATTGTCATCCAAAACAGGTAAATAAAAGTGCATTTGAACATGTTGAATGATTAAAAAAGTATTTTATTAAAGATCGAAAATTTTTACAAGATGTTGGTCTATATAAGAAGAGTGTGATAATAGAAAGAATCGGAAAAAAATTCTGTATTACTATATAATTTAATAGCGTTTGATTAAATAGTGTTTTTACTATGCGATTTTGTTAAATAATTACACTTGAAGAGGACATTGTTTGGATGTTGAAACGTTTGGTCAACGAATTTTCAATGTTATATTTGTCTGTAATTTGATCGAAACATAACTACTGGTAAATTAAAGTAATAGAACTTCCTCATCCAAAAAAAAATCGTATACCACAGAGTCGTAAAGTAACCAGGTCGTATTTTCTAACTCGTTAAGTCTCTGAAAAGGATTTATTTAATTTATGTTGTTATTTAATTTTAATGCGTTTTATTTAATTGGTTCGCATCCACAAGAGATTAACTTCCGCGCTGTGAAATAAATTGCTTTAGTAATGACTTGAACAATTTTTGCCACGATAGCGACGTTGAGTAAAGATATTTGGACACCCATTGAGATGACCAAAGATTTAGAGTGGTTTGCCGCAGCTATTTCTTACTCCATTTGCCGGTTATTTAGGAAAAAGATTTATGTTATTTAGAAATTTAAAACTATGACTAATTTTCGACTGAGAATTTAATTTTTGAAATTTTCGTCAATGTTATTTAAATCGACTTAAAACAAAATCCTTAAAACAAGCTGAAACTTACCTAAACTCATTGAAAGGTCACCTAATCTGTATGTTTGCATTTAAAAGTAAAATTGATATTAATTGTGCAAATTTGCCGTTAATTATTTTATAATTTATAAATATAACAGTTCTTTAGAACCTTTACACTTTCTATGCCTCATCTATGTCTTACGGCAGGGCGTAACCAGGTTTGCCTATGCATGTTCAGGTTGAACAAACGATTATTAAAAGTGTCCACATTTCTTGCGTAAGACAATAACGTAAATTATTTTTCAACGCTCTACAGTAAATTTATTTATTATTAGTAATATCTCTGAAAAATAAAAATGATGTTTCCTAATCTAATATTTAGAGCCAGAGGGTAACGAAAGGCTCGCTCTCTGTTTGCCCAACAGGATACCTAACCTTCTTTTTCAACACATCTGGGGATTTGAAATCAGCTGGTCTAAACTGGTGAAATTCTATTTTATAATCTCTATCGATCTTCTCCCCCTCTCTCCCCCCCTCTCTCCCTCTCTTTACCTACCCCCCTCCTTACCTTCCTTTATCCTAAATAAACTAACATAACCTATGAGTTAAAACAACTGTTCCACCACATAACCTATAACATAAAGTCAGCTGTTTAATGATATCACTTATTTTAATCCAAATGGGATGAAATAATTATACTGCAAGGTCTGCCCTTTTTGTGGAAGGTTTTTCTACCATATAAAATTAAAATTTATTCATTATTAAATTTAATTTATTATTGTAATAGAAACTGTATTAATAAGAAGTGTTTACACTAGAATTTTAAAAACATGAATTTATACTTGTGTGGGTAATGTAGTAAAGATGTATATAACATATTATATAATAATATTAGCCAATATATTATAATATGAAATAAATATATATATATATATATATATATATATATATATATGTATACCACTAATTACTTGAATTATTTTGCTGTGGTTTATTATTAATAAATAATACAAACAACAAATATATATATTCTAGTCTTATGTACATTTCGGTTACAAAACAACCATCCTCAGAGACATACAGTATGTATTGTCATGTCTCTGAGAATGATTTCTTTGTAACAGAAATGTACATAGTACATTTATGTACAATAATATTGCATTATATATTTTCCGACGTCAATGTAATTACACACAATTAGAAGTAAAGACAAGCCTTCGTTTTCTGTAAGTATCGAATGTGTTTCAAGTATTGTGGGTTTTTCGAGTCAAAAAAATACCACTGTTTAGTTTTATTATCAGTACCAACAATTGTGCCAAATAAAGGATGTTTGTTATAAACAATGTAGTATTTAAACCCAGAACAATAAAATACTTTCAAGTTCCGATGCAAGTATTATAATGTACAGAGGCACTGTAGGAAATTAGGTTTTCACACGATAGACAATGATTTTGGATTTTAAGGCTAGGTATTAAAAAGATATATTGACTCAATTTTTGAAATGAAAGTTATCGTTCTCTTGGTTTCGAACAATTTAGAGCGGTTTGATTTAAACAGATAAATTTTGATAACTGAAGTAAAGAAAACGTGACCTGATTGCAAACGGCAAACGCCCTGAAGCATGGATTATATGAAGTTAATTACAATTGTTTCCATAGCTATACAAATAACTTGGTACTTAACAAAGTAACCTTAACCATTAGGTCAATTATTAACAAACATTTTCTTAAATTTATCTATAGACATTTTTTTACAATGTTCTGTATAAATGTACATGTATCCTTAAGTAAATATTGTCTAGTTTAATCCTTTATATTCTACACATATTCTGTATAATGTAATTAGATTACATACATTCCATTTTTAATAATACATATTTCAAATAATTTTAAATAAATTATTATTATAATAACAAATTATAGTTATTTAAAATGATACTCATTTTAAATATTTGTAATATTTTCAATAATTACAATTTCTTGCCATGTTAATATTGTTTTTGTAACTAAAAAAAACGAAATTTACAGTGAAACGTGTTCCTAAGACCTAAACATTCATTCCTATTTCTTGTATAAACTTGAAGTAGTCCTTTTACCAACCTTGGAGGGAGAACTTGTCTGCCCAGTGGGTAAGAAGGATCTTGGTAAAGAAATTATAGAAATACATAGAAAAATACATAATAAAATTAAATTATAATTTCGTAAAATAAATATTGGAAGTAAATTAGTAGTCCAAGTTTTAGACCTTTTTTTATAAATACACAATCTTATATAAAAATATCGAAAATTAATTACTCGCCTTTCAAACATTTTGCAGAAAACCAAAATAAAAATTAAATATTATTCTTATAATATTTTTAATAATTTTAAATTATTTTCATAACACAAGTTATAAAAGAAAACATCATTACTCTTTTTTGAGACTCATAAAAATGTCTGTACTGAATAAAATTAAATTTTGACTCAAAGATTTAAAGACATAACGTATTTCCTCCTACTAAATAAAATGTAATACCGTAAACCCAATTTTAAATATTATACTGCTAAACCTTTTCGTACTTAAAACACACACAGTAACTTATGGTCTCGAACTTAGAAGTATTCCCGAAAAATTCTACTAATCGGAACTAAATGAGGCTCTAGTTACCGAAGGGGAATTCGAAGAATTCGAGTTAAAGAAGCTCGTACTTTTACTGCATCAAATTTTGGCTCTAGGCCGAACTAATCATTATTATAATTGTACTCTATTGAAATAAGTACAAACAAACTTCTCTTTGCGATTCCATAATACCGTATTTAAAAAAAAGTAAATTTGCATCTGCAGTATATATTATAAATTAATTACCAGAATGCAAATCAACTCATAGGAGTACATACTTTAAATTATATAGCAATATTTATACATAAACTCAAAAATTCAAATACTTTATTCCAAAAATCCTTTCAAGGACTTATGCAATCATTATCTAACTATTCAGAACTACAAATTACGTAGTAGTTTGGATTATAATATATTATCCCACATGATGTTGTCACTAAGTTAAGACACTAAGTTAGAATAAAGTTTTTATTCTGAGTTTATTTACAGTTATATAATCACCTTAACCCATAATCCAGCTCGGATATTGCCAACTGTGTAAACAGAAAACACTTAAACCTACCTGTTGGGAAACATACACAGAGTACGGCCACCGTTGCTCTCCCTTGATTCATCTGTTCTCTCCTTCAACTTCGAGCTTTACAAGTTAGTCAAATAGAACTTCGACTTATAGAAGCCCCTCCCTCCCCAAACGTCGAGCTTACATGGATAATATAGCGTTCAAAACCGTTTCAAATTGGTTTATGTTGTGTTTCACATCAAAGTATTAGGGTTACAGAGGTGAAATTAACAAAGTGTCAAGAGGTTCAAAGGGGCTGAAAAATACTAATTAGCAAGGAATTAAGTTATTGAAGCTTGAGTTAGCAAGATTTAGTGTTTAGTCTTAAGCTACGAAAGTATTTTTGCTTTATACATTTGCCCTTGTCCAAAAGTTGGGAATGTTATTATGTACACTGAAGTACTTGCAACTGTTGTGAAGCAAGTTTCCGAGGAACTCTGCCGGAGAAAGGTTTAAAAGTTTATTAGAAAAAGGTCAAGTTGTTTAGCCTTGTGTTCTAAAGCGCTCTTAAAATACTAATCAATAATGCAACCTATTTCTCTTCTATAGCTTACAGTTATGAGACTTGGAGATCTCCAACAATTATTATAAAGAATGGCTAACTAATGAAGTTTGCTTCATTAAACTATACGTTACTCGTATTATTCTTGTATACAGAAAAATTAAACCTTGATTATTCAAGCTATAATAACTGATCATATGAATAAATTTCAATATAATTCAAATTTACTCCAAAACAATTAGTGGGGGAAATTATTCATGAAATAATTGTAAACATTTACAAAGGATGATAATGAAATTATTCATTAGGTATTTATGAAATTATTTATGGATGGTTATGACTTTATTAATGAGATAGTTATGGAACTAATCATGGAGAAGTTATGAAATTCATAAGATGATTAATAAATTATTTATTGGGTAGTCGTCAAATTATTTACGGGATAGTTAGGAACTTAGTCCTGGAATATTTATGAAATTACTCTCGAGATGGTTATGAAATTATTCATGAAATGGATACGAAACTATTCATGTGATAGAATTGAAATTATTCATCGGATAGTTATGACGTTATTTATGGAATGAGTATGAAATTATTCGTGGGATACTTATGTAATTATTCATGGTATAGTTATAAATTATTCATGAGATAACTACGGCGTTGTTAATGGCATGAGTATAAAATTATTAAAGAAATGGTTGTGAAATTATTCATCGGATAGTTATGACGTTATTCATGGGATGATTATGAAATTATTCGTTAGATCATTATGTAATTATTCATGATATAGTTATAAATTATTCATGGGATACCTATGCCGCTACTCATGGGATGAGTATGAAATTATTCGTTGTATACTTATGTAATTATTCATGGTATAGTTATAAATTATTCATGGGATAACCATGAGTGTGAAAATAATAAGAAATGGTTGTGAAATTATTCATCGGATTGTTATGATGTTATTCATGGGATGATTATGAAATTATTCGTTAGATCATTATGTAATTATTCATGATATAGTTATAAATTATTCATGGGATACCTATGCCGCTACTCATGGGATGAGTATGAAATTATTCGTTGTATACTTATGTAATTATTCATGGTATAGTTATAAATTATTCATGGGATAACCATGAGTGTGAAAATAATAAGAAATGGTTGTGAAATTATTCATCGGATTGTTATGATGTTATTAATGGGATAAGTATGAAATTATTAAAGAGATGGCCGTGAAATTATTCATGGGATAGTTTTCAAACATTAATCAAAGCTATTTATCTAGTGTGATTATCGTCTATAATTTAATTGTGTACTTATAGATTATAATTACATTCAATTTTTACTAAGGTAATTAAATTATTAAAGTATATAACACACCGTAGTGGTTTTTAAATGTGCCTATTTACCTCTTGCATAGCAACTGTCTGTCTACGGGCGATGGATAACTTATGATTCAAAATTAGAAACTGATTTTGGACCTACTGCACGATAAGAATTTTTAATTTCTCCCATATATGTATTACCAGTGACAACAAAATGCTGTGAAAACACTATTACTTTATAGTTTCTTGATGTAATCATCTTTAATTCACTGATTAAACTATAATTAAAAAAATGCTTAACTAAGTGAATACATAGGGCTTACTTGCTGACGTGTTTCAAACCAATCGTTCCTTTTACGAATCAAAGCCTCTACTGTAGAGTAGTTAGGTAATTTTTAATTATAGACTATTACTTTATGTTAAAACTATCGTTACCCGGAGCACGTTGCTGCGACCGAAATCATATTTTTGTAATAAGAAAAGAAAATTAAAATATCTGCATAATTAAATTTTATCCACTGCAATGCTAGAGGATATTCGATGTTTTTCTTCATTTCACTAGGAGTATATACAAATAAATTATAGATGTCCCAACACTTGAGAACACTCGTGGTAAAAGCTCGAATGTTCCAAATTTAATCCAGCAATGGTCAATGATTGTCGTTGTGTCTTGTTTATGGTTATTGTGAATGCAAGTCGCAAAGGTAATTGTGGTCGTTTGAAATCAGTAGGGAGATCTGATGAAATCATCGGTATTTATGGAATTAAGGCCATCTCTCCTTGAACTTACCACCTCTGTTTTCTGCCCGGATCAAGTTGGATGTCAGTTGTTTTGTAGTTATTCTGGTACCGTTGCAGAGCTTTGGTTGATTCATTTATTATCGGCGATCCCACGTTTAATATCAATAAGCGTGAAAGCAATAACTGTACATAGAATTTAGCAATTATAATAGCTTAAAATAATTATTAATATATTTTTATTCTTACATATTGTTAATATTTTTTAAAAATTAATTTTAGTAACTCTAGTACAGATATACATTTTAACATTAGACTTATGGAAAGCAGTAGACTGAACCATCCTAAGCCTCTGGGACGGAGCAATGTGGATGTATTTACACCAAACCTCACACGAATCATCCTGGGAATACGATGAACAATCCTTCCAAATTTCATTAATTTCTGTTCAGCGGTTTAAACATAAGACATTACATACACAAATATATACATACATCTGTTATTGAACAATCCCAAGCTTGCGGGGTAAAGTCCTGTGAATCAATCTACACCAAACTTCACACACCCTATCCTGGGAGTATTTTTAATAATCCCTTTAAATTTCATTAACTTCTGTTCAGTGGTTTAAGCGTTCTTAAGATACATAGAACACACATACTTAACATATATAAAATGGTTTATGAACCATCATAGGGCCTCTGCGGTGGAGCCTTGTGAATGGATCTACATTAAACGCCACACCAACCATCTTGTGAATATGTTAAAGAATCCCTCCAAATAATATTAACTTCTGTCTAGCGGGTTGGACGTCCAAAAGACACATACACATAAATATACATATCGGTTTTTTAATCATCCTAAGCCTCTGGGGAAGGAGCCCGTTGGTTGGATATATACCAACCTTAATACGAAGCATCTTGGAAATATGTTAAACAATCCCTCCGAATATCATTAACTTATGATCAGCAGTTTAGGTGTTCATAACACATATACATACATACATACACACACACACACACACACATACATATACACATATATATATATATATATATATATATATATATATATATGCATACATCAACTTTTGAAACCTCCTAAGCCTCTGGGGTGGAGCTCTGTGAATTGATCTGCACCAAACTTCACATGAACCGTCCTGGGAATATGTTAAAGAATCTCTTCAAATGTCATGGTTTAGGCGTGCATAAAATACATACATACTTACATCGGTTTTTAACCATTGTAAGCCTCTGAGGAGGAGCCCTGTTGATGGATCTACACCAGACTTCACTTGAACCGTACTGGAAATGTATCAATCCCTCTAAATTTCATAAACTTCTATTCACTGGTTTAGGCGTCCGTAAAGTACATACATAAGTTTTTGGAGGAGCCCTGTTGATGGATCTACACCAGACTTCACTTGAACCGTACTGGAAATGTATCAATCCCTCTAAATTTCATAAACTTCTATTCACTGGTTTAGGCGTCCGTAAAGTACATACATAAGTTTTTGGACCATCCTAAGCTTCTGGAGTGGAGCCCTGTGGATGGATCTGGACCAAACTTCACATGAACCTTCAGGGAATATGTTAAAAAATCTTTCCAAATTTCATTAACTGCTGTTCAGCGGTTTAGGCATCCATAATAAGATACATACATACTCGTAAACAAACATCATTTTTTGAGCCATCCTAAGCGTCTGGGGTGGAGCTCTGTGGAGAGATCTACAGCAGACGTCACATGAACCGTCCTGGAAATATATTAAAAAGATCTCTCCAAACTTCATTAACTTCTGTTTATCCGTTTAAATGACCATAAGATACATTCATACACATACATATATACATCGGTTTTTGAACCATCTTAAGCCTCTGAGGCGGAGCCCTGGGGATAGATCTGAACCAAACTTCACATGAACCATCCTGGGAATATTTTAAAAAGTCTCTACAAATTTCATTAACTTCTGTTCAGCGGTTTAGCCGTCTATAACATACATATACACACACCCAACCATTCATTTGTATAGATATAGATAAAACAAAACCAGTATTAAATAAAATTTTGAATAAATTATTTTAATTAATTGAACTTCAATATTGTAATAGACTTTTCGGCCACATCTTGATAACCAGTTCATCTGATATTCAGGGTTAGTAATCTGCTTTTAACAATACAAGAATCATTCATAAAAAACCTAAGCGACTTATTTTAATTAATAAAGTTATAACCTTGTAATCGATTATCAACATACCTCCCAGAAACCGAAGTGATATTTCGCATAATTATCTACCTTAGTTTATTACATATTAAAATATATAAAACATAAATATATTAAACAAAATTGAGTTAAATAATAATGAAGAAAATAAAACTTATAAAACCCATGCTTTCATTACCAAATTACATAATAAAAATAAAATAATGTTTCTTTGGTTCTCGGTTACAATACTTGTTTGGTTCAAAATAACTAATCCGAAAATATTTTAATCGGGTAGTACATTCAATTGAAATTAATTATTACTCATTTTAAAACAAAAATACCTTGTTTTTAGAAGTAAAGTATTTTCTCACTCCAAAATATTCAGTTTTTTCATTCAAAATTCTAATACTTTCTGGTAGAAAAAAAAGATGTTTAAGCGTTGTTTTTATTACAAAACCTACCTAAAAACTTACACATGTTATTTGTAAGCCTACATAATTATATTATTAAAAATATAATAAATGCATTCATTAAAAAATTTTTTAAATATATTTGTATTGTAGAAAACTATACTAATTTGTATTAATTTGTTACAAATTTACTAACTAAAAATTTAATTTTAATACAGAACATTATCAACTTAAAACTTTATAAAATTATTGTAAACTACTAAAGCCATAAAAAATTATATTTCATGTTAGGTTAGTTTTATGCTATTTCATGTTATTATATTTCATCTTAGGTTAGTTTTATGCTATTTCATGTTAGGTTAGTTTTATGCTATTTCATGTTATTATATTTCATCTTAGGTTAGTTTTATGCTGTTTCATGTTATTATATTTCATCTTAGGTTAGTTATATGCTATTTCATGTTAGGTTAGTTTTATGCTATTTCATGTTATTATATTTCATGTTAGGTCAGTTTTATGCTATTTCATGTTATTATATTTCATGTTAGATTAGTTTTATGCTATTTCATGTTAGGTTAGTTGTATGCTGTTTCATGTTATTATATTTCATCTTAGGTTAGTTTTATGCTATTTCATGTTAGGTTAGTTTTATGCTATTTCATGTTATTATATTTCATGTTAGGTTAGTTTTATGCTATTTCATGTTATTATATTTCATGTTAGGTTAGTTTTATGCTATTTCATGTTATTATATTTCATGTTAGATTAGTTTTATGCTATTTCATGTTATTATATTTCATCTTAGGTTAGTTTTATGGTATTTCATGTTATTATATTCCAAATTAGGGTATTTTTATACTTAAGAAGAACAGTAGAAATAAACACCTGTAACCGATAATAACAATTCTGTTCACCTTATTCTCTTACGCTGTTTGTAAAGTGAACGAATCTAAAATCCAAATAACATTGTGGAATAAGACAATGAATTGACGGCAAACTGATTGTCTATCTTACACAAATACTAGCTTTAGATTTGCTATATGTTTTACTAGGAAACCTCCTGTTCAATTGTTTTCACTGTGCTAATTTAAACAAAGAAAATATTAAGGGATATATAAATAAATTATTTAGTACTGCAATAAGAATGTGTATAGGTACAACTATTATTTATTTTCAATATGTAGAAAGTCTATCTTATGGTACAATGTGTTTGGCAAGAAACTATTTTAGTATAATATTTACAGTATTGTTAGAGATTAACCAGATACTGTATTTCGTTTTATTTGTTAATGTTTATTAAACACTAACTATAATTTTGACGGTCAAAAGTACCTATTGATATATTTCAGTTTTCATAACTAAACATTTTACTATCTTTAAGAAAAAGTACTGACATATTATAAGAGTAGATATACAATATAGAGAAGAAGCTCTGTATTGTATATCTACTCTTATAATATATCAGGTCTAAGAGTAGATATACAATAGGTTTTTTTAACCCGGGCTGAGCCCCCAAAACCTGCCCAGCCCTCGTGGCGGCCAACCTACGATTCGTGTACAGTAGCGACACCTGGAAATCAAGCTATATACTACAACCTATTTAGTTACTTATACAGAATGATTGTATGTTTCTGTTTTAAAGAACGTAATAAAAATACATTTCCTCATTTATTAGAAGCGGTTGAGTAGCCAAGGAGGGGCATAGGAGGCACATGCCCCCCAAACCAATTAATTTAGCAGGAAAGTATTAACCTATAAAATAGCCCTAGGTTTTTAGCAAAATCGCTTCCCGATGACTCAACAATTGTGTAGTTTTAAGTAGAAAAATAGCATAAAACATAATTACTAGCTATAAAAACGGCCAAATTCTCCCGGGAGGGCTCCACCTCCCAGGCCCCCACGTCGTGTTCCCCAAACATCGTCCTGGATATGCCACTGATTAAAAGGTTATTTACACATACTATTCTAGAAATATGAATTAGGAATAAACAGTATGAATAGCATTAACAAAAAAATACTAAAGTCATGTGTAAAATACATTTTTTTCATATATAGTAATCGGAAATCGGAAAAAAAATCAAAATCAAAATAGTATAATTTGTTTCTCCTAGTTAGTTTTAAAAATGCGTTTACCTATTTCATTTTAAATCGACACCCTTTAAAGATTGTAGAGGGTATAGATTATTCTAGAAAGATCTACACATAAGAGTATTACTGTCAATTAAACTATTAATTAGGCTAAAATAATAAGACCATGTCTTCAGTCCAGCTGAAAAACAAAAAGAATATATTGTATGTGATAAATTTGCGATTTAACCTAATGACTAAAATCTGAAATCATTGACTTATTATCCTATTTCAGCAGCGTTTCAAACCACTAAATTGATAAAAGCTTGAGATGGGCCTATAAACAAAAATAAAGATATACAGAAGAGGTTTGCATAACTCTACTGTCAATGTTCGAACACTAATATCAAAACGTATTAATATACAGATATGTTTATTCAACTATATTTTTAATTCACGTTTATTGCAAAATAAATATCAAGCCTTTTACTTTCAAAAAACCAACCTCTTTTTCGTCCAAGGTTTTTAAAATCCAGTACGAACGCTGACCTCAGACCTGACAATCTGGACATGTTTCTGTTTCAAAATAGACTTGAAAGTGAATTTCAAAGCAATGGAAAGGTTAAATACCATCACCCGTAAGTAGAGTAAACACAATTATAATTTACATAATCACCCCAAGTTCAGTCTGAGACGGGCTGGTGTAGGAGTAAATAATGAATTATGCAGCAGAGAAATCATTTTCTTATACTCAATTAACGCAAATCTTATAGGAATTTTATAAATGAAATCAACCTTGACATAATTTGAAACATTTTTGAAAAAAGGGGTTTTTTTAGTATTGAATATTTTGTCACATTAAAATTGGTTTAAATGATTACCATATTTAACAAATATTAATCTAACTGAACTGGAATATTGGTTACAATAAAAATTGAACAAATTAGAAATAGGCTTAAATGAATTTAGTATTCTGTTGAATTGAATTCGTTTTTTGTGTACACGTAGATCGTAGGATGCATTGCACCGGATATTTTCAGAGAGGTCGGGATTGTACTCAACAACTACCCAAAATTTGGTGTCTGTCGGTAGAATGGTGTGTGTGTGTGTGTGTGTGTGTGTGTGAACTATATATTTTTTAATAGGAAGGAAAACATAGGTGATAATCGAGTTAATAAAGGTTTATCTTTACTACAGCAACGTTTTGGCAACTTGTATGTTTTCCCTGGATAATGTGAAGATTACAACCAAATATAAACAAAACAAAGACGGAAGAGGAAGAATAGACTTGTTGAAAAGATGCAAAGCATAATCCACATTAAGTAGAAAAGTTAAAATAAAACACGAGAAAAGGAAACCAACTGGATAGGTAAAAAACAAATTTGATTTTTTTAAAGTTGTTCTGATCTTCCAAAACTCTTGCAGCCTCTCGGAATGGCCTGTGTCACCGTGCATGTGTACTGGACAAAATGTAGTAAAAACGTCTATGCATAAAGCTGTTTTCGTGAACAATCATAAGATAGTTAACTAATACGAGGTGGGTAATTATACCGTGAAGAATGAATGAAAAACCTGGACCGTGCCAAGAAAAACCTTCGATAGATCGTGCAGAACACTGAGTAAAGGTTTAAACTGAATAAGACAAAGCAAAGGGCACTGAAGTTTTATCTGGACAAAGCGAGAAATATTCACGAAACGACTCTATTCAAAGAAGCTTTTTAATTAAACGAAGTCGTATGCGTTTATAAATTTCACTGAATTACACACTATAACAAAACACTGCTATACAATAT
>JBAIZL010000001.1:319281061-319506061 GCA_036971475.1 Prosapia bicincta | reverse complement strand
TTTTAGAAGTTATACTGCTTATTTACCTCTATGTAACGAATTTCGGACCTCTCAATAACGAAGTTTTAAATTCAATTCAACCGAAGAAATGTAGCGTTGTATAGGCAGCTCACAATGTCATTTCCAGGAAATTGTTTATTTTCAGCAGGAAGGTCAACAAAACCAAGAATGGTAGGCGAAACACATGTCGGCAATTGACTGGATGTTATAGTTAGGTTCAGTTAAGAATCCAGAGACTCATCGGTTAGGAATTCTAAGAACTCAGCATTTATAGTTAGGCCTACTGTACAGGCCTACAGGACACATTTCCATCCTCCCACCATTTTCTTTTATCACTCATTTCAATGTTTCTAGCTCGGTTACTCAGTTTTATTCGTGCCGTGAGTTTGTCGTGCTGTGAAAAAATTTCAAAAAGAAAGTGTTTAAGTGTAGCAGAAAAATTGTTTTACGAGAGGTTGATGAAGGTGTAAACAAGTTGGAGTTCAGGAAACGTATGATGACGTTCCACTTGAAGATTTTATTTGTCTGGAAGAAGATTTGGCTGTTTCCAATTTTCCAGCCAACTGCAGCGGCCAGAATGTCCGATGCAAAGAATCTGGGTAATTGTACAGAATACCAGAATCAAACCTAACCGGGTTAAATAATTGACTAAATTTATATATAAAAATTTTAAAACATTATAATAATAATAATATTAAAACTAGGGTAAATAATAGTAAGATGAAGAAAATTAGAAATAACTTTAGACTTAAAAAACATAAATTATAAGCAATAAGAAAAATTATCACTTCAAAGTGGATAGCCTAAATTATGTAAACAAAAAAATACGGTAATTGTGTAGTATAACAAACTAGGCCTAGATGCCGGCTATTAAAATAATTGTACTTAAAAATAATCAGGAATAAAGAATGTAAATTAAGATGTGAGGAAAGTAAATTAGGCCTAGCTAGGGAAAATAGTATTTATGTAAAAGTAAAGATTAAATGTTAAAGTGTAATAGCCTAAGAAATTAGGTTATAATAGAAGAAGTCATATTTGATTTCGGAAAAATCCGCTTAGGGCATTGATTATAAATCTTGTCACTACGAAACGAAAGCGCTACAGTCGAACTTTGGATTAAGAATGTTAAAAAGTTAATTAAATTAAATGAGAAGAAATAAAGTCAAATATGTTATTAAATAAAAGGTAAAAATGCAAAGGACACATCAGAATACAGAAACGCCTTTTATAAAAAGGGAAACTAATCTTAGTTCAGAATTTCCGAACAAACAAAGTCAATTGCCATGGCAACGGCTTTCTGATTGGTCAAAAGTTGAAAAATGGATACTGGGACGTGGGAAGTTTGAAATTGGAGAAGACGGGCCTCACAAAAGAACGCTATCCAAGAGCAGAATGCATTAGGCTCTCAAAGCGAGCAGACGTGTGGTTGTACCATGCGATCAAGACAAGAAAAAATGTGCTAAAAACAGAGTAAAAAGTGCTACGATGTGATCAGGGGAAGGAAGATATATATGAGCAAGGGCTCATATATACCCAGAACAAAATTTCGACCACCAAAATGCAAAATTAAAGAAAATAAGAAGATTGACCGAAATTATGGAGAGACGCCTACCTACCAAGACCCTTGAAGCTGTAACAGGACCGACAGATGACAACATTAATGAAGATAAAAAGATTTCTACAGTACAAGGTTATATAATCAATTTAATTATTCTTTTTTAAATAACATTTTACTTCAAATTATATTAACTTAATTTCAAAATTAAATAAGATGGGAATAACCTAAGGGACTGATTAGTCAACTCTCTTAGGTTACCCAAATTTAAGTAATAAAGATTCAAAATTGACTTTCCATTCCCATCGCTGTGGGAATGTATGGATTAAGTATAAAGATGTATATCTTATATGGCTTTTTCTAAGTGAATTTCTAATGAATAACTTCCAAAGAAGTTAATTGTTCAAGGCCTAGCCTAAAGGCATTACATAGTAATATTAAGTGTTTGAAAAAGAATCAGATTTTAAAATATGTTAAATTTAACTCTACTAATCAAAATTATATACAAAATTAATTATGGTAACTTTGATAATTTAAATTATATGTAAAATTAATGATAATAAGAAAATTTAAAAACAGAAGGAGATAATAATGTTTAGTTAAATGGCAAGTTGTATGAAATTTTGAAAAAATAATTAGTCAAGAAAATCCTGTGAAATTAAATAAAAACAATAATAATTAATTTGAACCTTGGAACAAATAAATAAAAATGTATATTTTCCAATTAGCTGTGTTTTCATTCTAGATAAGATAAGTTCACTAGGTATCCAGGTATAGTCCTTTAAATCACAAGTGTCTCTCAAAGATTCCACTACCCGAAAAGGAGCTTGAACAGGGCTTATCGGAGGCTAATTGGTTTTATCAAAAATTCAGGGGTTGGTTCCTCTGAGAGGTTTATTCCTTGAGGCACAGGTCTATGAAATTAGGTTCGTAGTCAATGGATAAACCATTACTTTCTTACTGACTTAGCAATTGAGGAAGAGAAATAAACAACGGCAAAGGTTATAAAAAGTAAGTAGGTAAGAAAAGTATGGCGCCCAACGTTTGAGGCTCGATGCTTACATTGTAACATCGGGTCAACATCAAATAGAGACAGATTTAAATCGACTAAGGAGCCTAGTGAAACAAAATTAATTAAATAGAATTCAATTAAAATTTTAAAAAATAATAGGAATCATAAAATGAAAACCAAAGAAGTTCTTTAAATTAAATAAGAGTTAATTATAATAAAAATGAAATTAAAAAGAACTTAGAATAAATAATAATAATTAAAAGGAAATAATTAAGTAAAATAAAATTCAGTAGGTGTCGGTAGGGCATAATATAAATAATAATGTTAGTTATTAATGAAAGTAAATAGAATACATAGGCGTTAGATAGACAAGGTCAAGGGAACACTGAACCGGATCACATCGAGCACAATTCTAAATGAATATTTAATTAAATACTCAGTATATAGTAAAAATATAGAAGTAGGAGAAGTTAGTAAGGGAATAAAAGGATAGTTAAATACGAGACTTTAAGATGGCGACAAGACAGAGAAAAGACACAGAACCATCTGAAATGATGGAGTTTTTTAAAAAAATGATGGAGTAACAAAAACAGGAAAGATTAAAAGAGATGGAAGAACAGAAACAAGGGAGAATAAAGGAACAAGAAGAATTAGTAAAAAAGATAGAGGAACAAAAACAGGAAAGATTAAAAGAGATGGAGGAACAGAGACAAGGGAGAATAAAGGAACAAGAAGAATTAGTAAAAATGATAGAGGAACAAAGAAAGAAAGAAAGAGAGGAGGAAAAAGTAGAAAGAAAGAAAGAAAGAGAGGAGGAAAAAGTAGAAAGAAAGAAAGAAAGAGAGGAGGATAAACAAGAAATTAAGAATCTTTGGGAAATCATGAATAAGAGGATAGATGAAATAAATGAAGGAATTACAAGAAAGAATGAGGAAATGGGAAATAAAATCCAAGAGACTATAGAAAAGATGTATAACTTAGAGGTAACAGTCAGTGAAAATAAACAGACTGTAGAAACAGTTAAGGGAGAAGTCAAAAAAGTAGAAAGAAGGGTACAAGTAGTTGAGAATAAGATAAAGAATATGGGAGAAGGGATAAATATAGCTACCTTGTTTAAATCAAGGATGTTTGAGATGGGTGATAATGGAGACAAAAGCAAGAAGGAATTCTACGGTAGGGAAGATGAAGACCCTATTGATTTCATTAAACACCTAGAAGGTATAATGTCCGAAATTGATCCTGACATGGAGGAAGGACAAAAAAAGAAAATAATGGAGAGACATCTTAAAGGACCAGCACAAGAATGGTGGTTGGCCATGAATATGGAGGAGGAAAATTATGATGAAGTTAAGGAGAGATTCTTTAGCCACTTTTGGGGATCTCATGCACAAGAGAGAATTCGAGGAAGAATCGAAAATGGAAAATATGAATACCATCGAGGCACAAACAACATGGTAAATTATTTCTTAAAAATGGTGAACACGGCGAGACACCTAACTCCGCCATACAATCAGGCGGAGTTAATTATGAAGATTATGAAGCATTATGGGAACAGAATGTATATAGGATGTTCCGGGATGGCGGCTACCGACATAGAGGAGGCGGTAAAATACATCCGAAGGAACATGGAGCAGGAGGCTACCAGGAACCGGACTCAGCCTAGGACTGAGGAACGGGAACCTGAAAGGAGAGGGTTTACACACCAAACGAGAAACCCCGGATACAAGGGAAATTGGAGGCAAGAGCCTTACCCGGTAGAAGGGAGAGGAAACTGGAGACAGGGGCCCTACCAAAGAGAGGGACCAAGAAATAGGCCGCAAAATCAGTGGCAACAACAAAGGCCAGAGTACAGGCCACAAAACCAAACGGAAGAAGGCCCACAGACAAAAGAAAAGAGACCACAAAATCCAGGCCCAAGTGGTCAATCAAAAAACTAAATGAGAGGATCCCTAATGGTAGGAAGGAAAAGAGGAGACAACCATTAGAGATCCAACAACAAACAAAATATAGGAAATATTACCCGGAGAAACAGGGAACAGTAAATAAAGGAAAGGCGGAAGACCTAAAGAACAAAAATAAAAAAACAATACAACAGGAAAATAACAATGAAGTACACCAAAATCAAGAGCGTAGAGTTGGTGGACTATCTCTTGATATTCGTGCTGAATTGTTAGAAGAGGACAAGGAGATTGGCGAAGGTAACCAGAAGAAAGAAACATGCCCTGTAATTGACTGTGAGGTAGAAGGGCACTCTATAGAGGTAGAGATTGACACGGGTGCAGACGTGTCAGTCATTCAAGAAAAGGCTTACAACAACCTCAAGTTGCATGGGCTTAAGTTCCTGGAACTACCCATCAACAATGTGGGAGTTGTAACAGCCATTAAGACTGCACAAATAAAGGTTACCCGGCAATGCTTAATTCCCTTAACAATTAAAGGCATAAAAGTGGACTGCATCTTCATAGTGGTCTCCAAACTTCGGTCGGAGATGATTATGGGGTGCAACACACTGTATGACCTAAAGGCACGGATAAACATGGATAGACGCTTTGTGACATTCGAAATAGAAGGGGAAATGGTGTACCAGGACTTTAAAAGTAAAATACAAAAGATAGAGGAAAATGAAGAAGTCCGAAAAATATGCAAGATAACCCAGGAAAAAGAAGATGCATCAACAATAGGGCATCAAAGCAAAAAGGAGGGGTTAATGCGACAGTGCGAGAAGCAGGGGCACTGCCGAATGAATGAAGGAGGAAATGGACAAGAAACAAGTAAAGGGGAAATCTTAAATATAACGAACGAATATCAAAGAAAAACAAAAAATGAAACAGAGGAAAAATTAAACAAAAACAAAAAATTAAAAAACAAAAATGAAAATATAATAAATAAGGAAATAAATTTAAGACCTGAGGGAGTCAAAACAGGAGATAAAGAAACAAAGGACATGGAAAGAAGAGCTGCAGCTGAGATTAAGAGCAAACCAAAATATAAACAAGGTAAGGCCGAAATAGTGCCAAAAAGGGGAAATAATGTGAGTGGAAAAATAATAAATAAGAAAATAAATATAAATAAAAGTATAAACGTCGCGTCGAAACAATTAAAAGGGGGGAACAACGAGGTTAAAATGAATAACCAACAAGTAGCTCGGAAGCCCATGACTAAGACTTTAGATTCTGGAGAGATAACCCAAAGGAAAGAAACTGAAATTAAAGAAAGAAAAAAGAAAAACCCATTTACTAGTTCAAGAGTTCGAAAGTCAATTAAAATGAGAGCCAATCCAAATACGAGAAGAACCTTCATTTCATTACAAGTCAAAAACAGAAAAATAAAAGGTAGATTTAAGGAGAATAAGGGAAAGTTAAGAAATTGGAAAAGGAGAAAGAAGAAAAAGAAAGATAAAGATGGAGGGATGATAAGAAAATATTTGAGAATTAACCATTTAGGAATCGAAGAAGAAGAAACAGAAAATAAATGTATATTAGACAAAGAACAGCAAAATCAATTAAACCAGCTAATATTGGAATATGACGATATATTTAGCGAGATACCGGGAAGATCAAATAAATATAAGCATCAATTGAAACTAATAGAGAATAAAACTTTTGTACGAAGGAATTATCCAATTCCAATTAATTACCGTAAACAGGTCCAAGAAGAGATTGAAAGAATGCTCAGATATGACATCATCGAACGCTCAAGAACTCCTTACATCAACCCAATGGTGACAGTAATAAAACCAGACAAGACCATCCGTCTGTGCCTAGACGCTAGGAAGTTGAATGAGATAACTGTGCCGGATTATGAAAGTGCACCCACTATTGACGATATACTAAGGAAAGGTCGCAACAGGCGATATTTTTCAAAAATAGATTTAACGTCAAGTTTCTGGCAAATACCGTTGACTAATGAGTCCAAAAATTATACAGGATTTTTATTTAATAATAAAGTATATAATTTCAAAGTGGTGCCTTTTGGACTCCAAAACTCCCTAGCGGCTCTAGTGAGAACGGTAGATATCACTTTGGGTAAGGAGTTAGAGGAAAATCTTTTAGTGTATGTCGATGATCTGTTGTGTCTATCTGAGACATTCGATGAGCACCTCAGTCACCTGAGGACAATTTTCACCAGATTCAGAGAGGGGAATTTAACCATCAACCCGAAGAAAACCTTGTTCTGTCAACAAGAGGTGAAGTTTTTAGGATATATCTTCAGACAAGAAGGGGTCACCACAGACCCAGAGAAGCTACAGGCAATACAGGATTTCCCAGAACCTAGAAACAAAAAACAACTACAATCGTTTCTAGGTTTTGTAAATTACTATGCACGATTTACAAAGAAACATGCTGAAGAGACTTCACCCTTGTTGAAATTACTAAGAAAAGATCAGCCCTGGATCTGGGATGAATACATGAGTAAAGCCTTCAATAGGGTAAAAGATTTGTTTACGGAATCAGTCACTCTGATGCATCCAATCGAAGGGCAACGTACGTTCCTACAGACAGATGCATGTGATAATGCAATCGCCAGTCAGATTTTCCAGAGAGATGAACAAGGGCAAATGCAAGTAATAGGGTTCGTTAGCCGAACACTTAAGAGTTGTGAAAAGGCATACACTATATGCGAGAAAGAATTATTGGCTATAGTGCATGGCTTGAAAAAATTTCGGCCATTAATAGTGGGAGCGCCACTAACTATCATAACGGATAATAAGGCATTGAAATTTATGAACACGTGCAATTTCACTAATTCACGAATCACTAGGTGGATATTGGCGATTCAAGAGTATCAACCAACAGTGATACATTGCCCAGGAAAGGAAAACATACCGTGCGACGTCGTGAGTCGGATGTATCAGAATGAGATGGATAATAAGGGAAACAGTCAGAACCGTCAGGTCATAAAAGTAGGACGGTTACAAATAGGATGTGAAGAAACACTAAAAGCAAAATTTCAAAACATAAAAAACTTACAAAGACAACAACCAGAATTAGAAAAATTTTTTGAAAACGTGACCAAATTTAAGAGATATTCTATACAAGAAGGGATATTGTGTAAAGAAGTCAAAAATAAAATAAAGATAGTAATCCCGGAATCAATAATAAACGAGGTAATTGAGAACATACATCAGATATATGCTCACATAGGGAGAAATAAAATAACGAATATAATGAGCCAGAGCATGTATATAAAGCAAATGAAGAAACGGATATTACAAGTGATAGAAAGATGTCAGATATGTCAGTACGCAAAACCGACAAATAGATACCTCCAAGGAAGCACGAAACCAATCGTCTCAAGAGGGCCAGGCGAAATGGTGGCGATAGACCATCTAGGGCCCTTACCAACCAGCGTTGGTGGGGTAAAACATATATTGGTAATAATAGATAGCTTCTCGAAGTATGTTAAGTTATATGCAGTACGAAGTACCACAACAAGGAGCTCAAAGTTGAAGTTACTGCATTATTTTCAAGCAGTAGGGAAACCAAGCAAGATCCTTACCGATTTTGGAACTGCATTTACATCACGGCAATGGCGTACTTGGATCAGGTGTGAAGGAATCCAACACATACTGAGCCCAGTACGGCACCCGCAGGTGAATTTAGCAGAAAGAGTAAATAGAGAACTGAGAAGGATATTGCGGACCTACTGCTATGATAACCAATCGCATTGGCGGAAGTACCTGTCATACATAGAAGGAGTAATCAATGCTTTACCGCATGAAGCTACTGGATACACTCCAGATCAGATTCAGTTCGGGGTTGATCCGGAATATGGGTGGCAGGGATTTGTACCAGACGTTTGTAAAAATGTAGTAACGGAAACACAACAGCAGCGTGTGCAGAAGGCATACGACAGAATGAGAAGGACAGGAGAGCTCAGGGCTGAGAAATTAAATAGAAAGATGAAGCAGACGGAATTGAAATGTGGGGACAAAGTACTGGTAACAAGGGTAAATAGATCTAACTTGAGCCGTCAAGAAACCGAGAAGATGCTATTAATTTACCAGGGTCCATATGTAGTGGCTAGACGATTGGGGGCAAAAACTTATGAAATAGCAAACTTGGAAACAGGGAAAATAAGGGGGATCTATGACATCAAAGACATAAAGATATTTAAAGAATAAAGGATAATAAGGCAAGGTAAATAAAAAATGATCCATCAGTGACATAGGGAGTAACGGTTAAGTAATAAAAATAAAAATGTAAAATAAATCTAAGTAGTAGATTAAAGCAGTAACATAATCCAAATACATAGGACAAATAATATAAAATCAGTATTAAATGTGAAAGAAAAAGCCATATGTTAAATGAACGGGATTCATTGAATTTATTAAAGTAAAGGTTGTGTTAAACAACAATGAATGTGTAAAATAAGGATTACAATATACAATATTGTATAGTTAATATAAACTTGAAATAAGATTAAATAAAAAAGAATGTGACTAAGGACAGGAGTAATAAATGAGTAAATAGCATGTGAAGTGACTAATGTGACAATGATATATATTAGTGAAAGGGACAGGAGAGTAAATTGTGAACTTTAGTAAAATTAATTAAGTTATGAAGATGAATAGGAATAGTAGATTAATGAAAGGAATATGAAAATTTTAATATAAACTAGTATAAGTGTTAATGTTACTTTTCACAAATATGTTATTAATTATGTTTATCTGTTTCAAGGGAGAGAAGAACCAAAATTTTCATATATTTAAAAAGGGGGGAATTTTGCAGCGGCCAGAATGTCCGATGCAAAGAATCTGGGTAATTGTACAGAATACCAGAATCAAACCTAACCGGGTTAAATAATTGACTAAATTTATATATAAAAATTTTAAAACATTATAATAATAATAATATTAAAACTAGGGTAAATAATAGTAAGATGAAGAAAATTAGAAATAACTTTAGACTTAAAAAACATAAATTATAAGCAATAAGAAAAATTATCACTTCAAAGTGGATAGCCTAAATTATGTAAACAAAAAAATACGGTAATTGTGTAGTATAACAAACTAGGCCTAGATGCCGGCTATTAAAATAATTGTACTTAAAAATAATCAGGAATAAAGAATGTAAATTAAGATGTGAGGAAAGTAAATTAGGCCTAGCTAGGGAAAATAGTATTTATGTAAAAGTAAAGATTAAATGTTAAAGTGTAATAGCCTAAGAAATTAGGTTATAATAGAAGAAGTCATATTTGATTTCGGAAAAATCCGCTTAGGGCATTGATTATAAATCTTGTCACTACGAAACGAAAGCGCTACAGTCGAACTTAAGAATGTTAAAAAGTTAATTAAATTAAATGAGAAGAAATAAAGTCAAATATGTTATTAAATAAAAGGTAAAAATGCAAAGGACACATCAGAATACAGAAACGCCTTTTATAAAAAGGGAAACTAATCTTAGTTCAGAATTTCCGAACAAACAAAGTCAATTGCCATGGCAACGGCTTTCTGATTGGTCAAAAGTTGAAAAATGGATACTGGGACGTGGGAAGTTTGAAATTGGAGAAGACGGGCCTCACAAAAGAACGCTATCCAAGAGCAGAATGCATTAGGCTCTCAAAGCGAGCAGACGTGTTGTTGTACCATGCGATCAAGACAAGAAAAAATGTGCTAAAAACAGAGTAAAAAGTGCTACGATGTGATCAGGGGAAGGAAGATATATATGAGCAAGGGCTCATATATACCCAGAACAAAATTTCGACCACCAAAATGCAAAATTAAAGAAAATAAGAAGATTGACCGAAATTATGGAGAGACGCCTACCTACCAAGACCCTTGAAGCTGTAACAGGACCGACAGATGACAACATTAATGAAGATAAAAAGATTTCTACAGTACAAGGTTATATAATCAATTTAATTATTCTTTTTTAAATAACATTTTACTTCAAATTATATTAACTTAATTTCAAAATTAAATAAGATGGGAATAACCTAAGGGACTGATTAGTCAACTCTCTTAGGTTACCCAAATTTAAGTAATAAAGATTCAAAATTGACTTTCCATTCCCATCGCTGTGGGAATGTATGGATTAAGTATAAAGATGTATATCTTATATGGCTTTTTCTAAGTGAATTTCTAATGAATAACTTCCAAAGAAGTTAATTGTTCAAGGCCTAGCCTAAAGGCATTACATAGTAATATTAAGTGTTTGAAAAAGAATCAGATTTTAAAATATGTTAAATTTAACTCTACTAATCAAAATTATATACAAAATTAATTATGGTAACTTTGATAATTTAAATTATATGTAAAATTAATGATAATAAGAAAATTTAAAAACAGAAGGAGATAATAATGTTTAGTTAAATGGCAAGTTGTATGAAATTTTGAAAAAATAATTAGTCAAGAAAATCCTGTGAAATTAAATAAAAACAATAATAATTAATTTGAACCTTGGAACAAATAAATAAAAATGTATATTTTCCAATTAGCTGTGTTTTCATTCTAGATAAGATAAGTTCACTAGGTATCCAGGTATAGTCTTTAAATCACAAGTGTCTCTCAAAGATTCCACTACCCGAAAAGGAGCTTGAACAGGGCTTATCGGAGGCTAATTGGTTTTATCAAAAATTCAGGGGTTGGTTCCTCTGAGAGGTTTATTCCTTGAGGCACAGGTCTATGAAATTAGGTTCGTAGTCAATGGATAAACCATTACTTTCTTACTGACTTAGCAATTGAGGAAGAGAAATAAACAACGGCAAAGGTTATAAAAAGTAAGTAGGTAAGACAACGAAGACATACTCCAAAGCGTAAAGACGACAAACTCAAATGAACTTTTGAAAGATGATGACGACGACTATGACGATGATTGTGATGAATCTGAAGAGAAAAACCCTACAGATCATGAAGTTTTACAAGCTTTCAAAATCATCAGGCGAGGATTTCACCTGAAAGATGGTGTACCAGTCAACATATTTGATTGTCTGAATAATTATGAAACATATTTTGAACGTGATGCTTTATTCAAACGCAAAGTGCAACAAAAAATTACTTACTTTTTCAAGTAAAACTTTGAAAACTAGAAACGATTTAAAAAGTACCTATACGAAGTTACTGTATTACTGTACATCGTATTTTATGTTTAGTTTAATACAGTATTTTTTTCTCCGGATACGGTCTGTGTAGTGTATAAAACAGTTTATGTTTCTTGACAACACAACCTCTCTACAACGAATACCTCTCTACAACGAATTTTTTCTCTGGATAATCGACTTCGTTATAATTAGCAAGAAAAAAAATTAGCAAGTATTACACATATTAAGTAAAAAAACTATTTTATTGAACTAGTTTCAGAAATACACAATTAGTGACTTATAGCACGTAGAACGCGTTTAATGCACAATATTTAACAGTTTGTACAAAGCCATGCTCAACAATACCGCTAACCACAACATAGTGTATAACATTTGCTATATTATGGTTTACATGATATCGCTTTAACTAGCAAAATAATGGCTACCGTTAAAACGCTAAAGCAAACAATCGTAAACATTAGACTATGTGCAGACTTACATATTATGCCAACCGCTAATAAACTCCCACCATCTTCTCTACAGCATCTTACCTGAAAAGCGAAATATGTAAATAGGTTTTTTTATCTGTATATTTTAAAGCAATTTTACAGTATATCGCTATATATAACATGTTGAGAAAAACTAATTAAACTAACTAAATTAAACTTTTAATTAGCTGTAGAATGTTATAAAGGCAGATGTAATAATTTACTCTCAAAGTATCTCATCCCCCCCCCTCTCTCTCTCTAATCTAATTTGTGAAATTCGGTTTAGTTCACCGATTAGGTCATTTTAAAAATTCTTGAAACCTTTTTAAAACGAGGTTGGATGTGGAACATATCACAGAAGAAATAATGTAGGTGTGTAAGAAACTTTCCTGGTGTAGGTTATGGCCTATACCCACATCCCATTTCCCGTAAGATTTATGGTTCACGTGTAGAATTTTGTTTCGGTGAAGTAGACCCTTTAAATGGACACGGAATAATGTGTGATCGGTGTGCAATGAAGTTTAAGAGTATACTATAAAAATATTTGCAGGGCAGTTTATTAAAACAAAAACGCATTAACATAATCAAATAAATATTTTCTAGGTTAGAGCGGTCTTACGTAGGCAATCTTGTATTCAAAGATAATGCAACCAGCTGTACTATATAACCGATTATTACCCACTCCAGGCTTATTGAAAAAACACACAAATATATATTGATGTTGAGAGCATTCAGGTAGATAGTTATGCACTCAATAGTGTACTCAGCTAAGTATAGGCCTGATGCATAAGATGTAACAAAAGACTTCTGGTGCACAGGAGGGGAGTTCAATAACTAGTGGAAGTAGAAGGCCAAGCAGCTGATTTCCACCTCTCTTGCATATAGGAACAGGAGTTGCGGCGGACCGATGGGTATAACAGCATGGTTTTATCGAGACGTGAGCCGGAGACGCGACACTACAGTCTACAACTACTGGAGCTACCTGTAGGCGGCAGAGAGAAACGAGAAAATACAACAGGTTCGATTTTCGCGCATCGCAACATTTTTTAGCGCGCGGTAAAAGGTTAGACGCTACAAACTGTCGCTAGTGGAACCACCTTTATTTGTTCACTGCCTTCCCATTCCTCAGACCTACAAACTACACTTTGTAGCGTGAGTAAGGATAGGCCTGAGCCAGTCAGCCTCCCCACCAGGCGACTGCACATCAGCTGGTCAAGTGCCTTGCTATTTCTTGCAACCTATTTAGGTTGTTACATCATAATAAATATTGTATAATATTATTACAATCAAAGTATGAGAAAAATTGTAAAATTTCTATCCTTTTCCCAATACTGTTTTCCCAATCATAATTTTAAGAAATTCTTCGTTTTAGATTTCAACCATAAATCTTTAGTAGAAACTTAACTTGTAAAAATCCTAATCTAAAAATGTATATATATTTAGAATATATATTTAGAATATATATTTATATATAAAATATATAAATATATATATAAATATATATTCTATATTAATATATATTTATATTTAGAATATATATTTAGAAATATATATTTATATTGTGTGTGTATATATATATATATATATATATATATATATATATATATATATATATATATATATATATATATATATTAACAATTTATGGAATGTGATTAAAAACTTCCTTTAATAAATTTTAATTTAATTAAAACTTTATTATGGAAAACTCAAGGATAAAGTTGTCAAAGGCATTGCTTATACAAGATTTCCTAATTAGGATTAAACTCTTCAAACGTAATCAGCGAGGCTTAATAAAAGAGGAAATGTGTGTCACTAATTATTTGCTTTAATGAGGCTCAGTTACTAGGTGGCACGGTAAAGAGAGTAGATATTCAACCACAGCACACACTTTATGAATGAGTAAAATCCGCAAACTCCATTTTCCTCTCTGCAGACGTCGCCCAGCCGTCTGGGTTGAAATTAGGATACGTTTCTTTAATGTGGATGTTATATAGCAAGAGAATAAGTTGTTCTCTATGTACCTTAAAGTTCGAAATATTTACCGGATATTTTTATTGACAAGGGGCTCAATTGGAATAGACGGTTTGCTATACAATCTCGCAATGCTCGCGAACAATTTCTATTCAACCTCAATCATATCATAAATTTTCACCTTTTCACTTAATGAAAGCACACTTCGGCTTCTCTCTTAGAGCTAGCCCTATTACACGGTTCACTACTGATACGCTTCGTAGGCATTATTGCCGAACAGAAGAAAATGTACTACTTAATTATGCAAATACTGTATAACTAACACAAACAAGTACAGGGAATAGGCTAAAGTAATTCCTAAAAGCAGACTGAAGAGATTTCAGAGGAAAGCAGTAAGGCTGTGGAATCCAATGACTCAACAATCAACAAGGAAATGCTATAGGCTGCTGTATGTAAACAATACGGTACTGTATAAATTAAAACAAACTGACACATAGATGGGTGTTTACAGTTTACGAACGTTCGAATATCAAATATTTTGTCTTGAATTTTGTAGTCCATTTCGTTCGGTAAATCTTATTAATCACTTAAACAATAGTTTATCACTATCCGAACTTTAAATTTTGTAAATTTGTTAAAACTTACTGAGACGCAACGTTTTCGATCGCCATGTGGCGATCTTCATCAGCGTCTTCTGCTTGGAGATGTCAGGTCAATCGGTGACGGTTCTAAAGGTAGGTTTTCAAAGAATATATGTAATTTGTATTGTTTTTGTTCGTTTAATATGTTTGTACTTTGTGATTTTGTGTGTCTGTAAATTTCATATTGTTCTAGTGTGTTGAGATGTCGTCCTTTTTTGTTGATATGTAGGATTTCTAGCTTATGGTAAATATCTGTATATTTGTGTCCTGTTTCTTTTATGTGTTGTAAAATGTTGAATTGGTGTTCTGTTTGTGCTCCTCGACTCTTTGTTTAAAGCTGTGACCTGTTTGTCCAATGTAGAATTGGTTACATTCGTCGCAGTTCAGTTCGTATACGCCTGGTGCTTGTAGTTTATGTCTGTTGTTCGCGTCGTATTGTATTTTGTATTGTAACTTGTTATTAGTTTTGTATGCATATAAAAATAGTTTTGTATACATATAAAATAAACAGGACACACATACACAGACATTTACCATAACCTAGAAATCCTACAAATCAACAATAAAGGACGACATCTTAACACACTAGAACAATATGAAATTTACAGACACACAAAAACAAGAAGTACAAACATATTTAACGAACAAACACAATACATATCACACATAATCTTTGATACTATCGAAAACCTAACTTTAAAACCGTCACCGCTTGACCCGACATCTCCAAGCAGAAGAAACTGATGAAGATCGGCACATAGCGATCGAAAACGTTCTGTCTCAGTAAATTTTAACAAATTTACAAAATTTAAAGTTCGTGTAGTTATAAATTATTTTTTAAGTGATTAAAAACTATTTTATGATTCTCAGGGTGACAGCCTACTGTGAATACGGATCAAAACTGTAAATACACTTTAATATACTGAAACAGATTAAACAAATTAGTTACTGTATATATATTTCAATAAAAATATTGTACCACTGTGTTCTTGATATTGTGTACTGTATATATACTTTAATGTATATTACTTGGTGTATATGTGAGTCGATTTTCCAGAACTATAATTACGTGTCCTCATTTCGAGCATCTTTTGAGATGCTCCGAATATTTGTACTTATTGACAATTAATATTTATTAAATATTATCCAATGTCTATTCTAAGAGTCGTTTCTTGTACCTTTTCACTCGTTTTCTTTTTCATTTTGTCTATTCTATTGCATTCATGAATATTTCTCTTCGTGAAAAGGAAGTAAGGTAAGTTGTTTTATATGATTTTATAATCACATTGGTTTCTGGACAATCAGTAACCGGACTCCCGTTCGGACCAGTAATCAGTGGTCTCCCGTTCTTGGTTACTGGACAATCAGACCGCGCGCCGTCCAGTATAGCTTGTAACTCTACTGTATCCACTTTCCCCTCCTCCAGAGCTCCACAGACAACCAGATGGAGGCCGTTCTTTCTCTATTGTTGCACAAAGGATAAGTCTCAGTTTGTTTTTATTATTTATTTCCCTCTACACTGTTTCACAAAGAAGAGTTCACAAAAAAACTAAAGTCGTTTCCTAGGATACTAGGGCCGTCATTTTTGGAATTTCAATAACAAATATTTTCTATAACTTTAAGTGTCTCCCATATGATGGTAGTATTAGTTGTTGAGCAACGTGTAGAAGCCATTATCATTTTAGTGCCAATGAGTACGCGCTACCTATACGAATAAATGTTGCTCAAGAATAATTCACAAACCATTACTTCTCCACTTAAATAACAACATATACATACACAACCTGCTGTGACTTATAACATGAAAAACGCCCGTATACAGTCCTTCCTATTTCTTATCTACATTCCATTTTGTAACACTTGTAATAATTCGGATTTACTGGTCTGAATGTAAGCAGCCAATAAAGAAGAGCGCGAGCTAATATTAGGTGTAACTACCATAACTTAGGGTCATGGAGACGACCCAGTGAAAGTAGTAGGACGTTTCCTATGGCAACAATCAATTTTATAATTTTCTGTACCGAAGTAAATAGAAGTGGAACTTTAGCTTATAAATTGTATATGATAGATTGGATCTTAAATTGCGTAAGAGCACTCTACTATATAAACGTAAACGTAGTTGTACAAAGAGCTCTTATCATAAAGAGTCTCAAAACGCTGTTTTAGTCGTTCCTGAAATTGGTCCTCTAGTGCACGAGAGAAGAACGCAATATAAGAATAGATGAAGAACCGAAATAAAAGTAAAGAAGATAGATCTGTAGTAACAAAAGTGTCACTACAAAAACTAATGCTAAAGTACCATAAATTCATTGCCACTATAGAGAAATAATCTTCCAAATTACGGGATTCCTGGCACGATATGAACATTTTGATCATTATTCTTTAAAATGGGTGCATTGCTACAAAGACAAAGACAATGCCAACCATACTCTTCTCGATCGCAAAATATGTAATTGGAAAAATTTGTGGTTGAATAAATAGCTGAGAATAATATTGCAAAGAATAGAGTAAAATGGTAGTGAGTTCCAGAGAGGACACAGAACGGGTAGTAATGCTCATGATAGGCGCTAGACAGCCAATAATATACTGATAAAGTCGCACTACTGAATTCTGACAGCACTGAACCAAAAAAATGTAATAAAGAATGGGTGGATGTGAATAAATAAGATAAACAAAGAATAAGACAAGATTAAGCTAACGTAGAAGATGAAACAAGAAGCAGTATTACTATTTGATAGACGAAGACAAAATAAAGATGACGAAGATAAATAAAGATAATAAAGTGAAAACTAAATACTTTGAGAGAAAACTATTTTTTTAAATATTTTTTTCTATTAAAATTAATTTTAGCATTATAAAAACACACAATTTTAGGTTAACCGCTTTCATTTTTAGTATAAAATGAAGTAAACGCTCCATGTCTAATTTTGTAACAAGCGTTAAAAATAATAAAGGGAAAATTTCTAAATTAATCCGACAAAGATGAAGACCTTTATTTAGTTGTTCAGTTCATTGAGCCGGCGCGTTTGATCTGGATTTAACACACATGCCTATAAGTTAACGAAGGCAGCTGTTAAAAACTTTCTGAGCTTCATGTTGTAAACAATTTAACTTTTCACTTTGACTAAGTGAATATATCACGAATACTCAAGAGTAATTTAAGACAAATAACTCTGTGATATGTTATTTTTTGAGATATCTTTTCCATGACCAATCATTATACTACAACAAAAATATACTGAAAAGAACCCCAATACCACAAAATAATCAAAAATAACAAATAAAAAAGTTACTTAAGATTAAACCCTTATGTACATTTCGATGGCCATGTCATCATCATCAGAGGGTCTTGTTACAAAATACAATCTAGCACACAAGAAGTTACAAACTCGTCATTCTAGTTTGTGTGCTAGATTGTATTTTGTAACAAGACTCTCTGATGATGGTCATCGAAATGTACATAAGGGTTTAATCTAACTAGTTTTATTTGTTATTTTTGATTATTTCTGTGGCATTGGGGTTCTTTTCAATATATTTTGATTGTAATATATAGTACCACTGTGCTCTTGATATTGTGTATAATCTTTATACCTTCAGAACCAAAAGCAATTAAGCTGGTAAATATCAAGGGAAATGATTACTGCAAGTTTACATGTCCAACGTTTAATTTACGTTATTACAACCAGGGCAAGTAAATTTAATGTCAGATAAACTACGGGCACTTGTATTTGAGCACGGATTATCTCACAGGATTTTAGCAAATAGTAAATCCTCTTCATAATCAATAAATTGAAACTTTCATATACACAAAGCACAATATTATCATGTTGTTACGCAGTTATGTGTGTGAGCGTGTGCGCGCGAGCGTGTGCGCGATGTGTATGTATGTGTGTGTGTGTGTGTGTGTGTGTGTGTGTGTGTGTGTGTGTGTGTGTGTGTGTGTGTGTGTGTGTGTGTGTGTGTGTGTGTGCGTGCGTGTCGACATACATTTTACTTGAGAGGATATTTATTTGCCCCAAGCAAATGTGTGTGTGAGTTTGTTTGCTCATTTTTAATTCACGTTTATAGAATTAGTTTCCACTGATAACGAGTATATTGATAGCATTACTTAAATGTAGACTAAAACGACATTTAGTTGTAAAATAATATGTGCCTTTCAACTCCGAAAATCGTTGTAAATTTTTTTCAACATTCTTTAAATTATTAATGTAAGTTAGATTAAGATAAACTATATCCTAATCAATAAGTTGCATAAAAATATATAACGGAAAACTGAGGAAAAGAGAAAGAAAGAAACTCATATATACATATATATATATATGTATATATATATATATATATATATATATATATATATATATATATATATATATATATATATATATAATATATATATATATATATATATATATATGATGAATAGTTATAATCTGGAGTACATCCGTTTATTCTCGCTCTTCAACTGTAGTTGGGTTCACCTCGTCAATGCCAGATGAGATTCTAGCGAATCGTCGGTACTGCGATTTTATGCACTGCAGAATAAATGGATATACTCCAGATTAAAACTATTCATCATATTTTTCCATCCGTGAAGGAATACGTATCAGCATATATATATATATATATATATATATATATATATATATATATATATATATATATATATATATATATATATATAGATATAGATAGATAGATAGATAGATAGATAGACAGACAGATAGGCAGCTAGGCTGTACAAGAGACAGAAATACAGCCAGAGAGGGAGTGAGAGAGACAGACACACATACAAAGAGAGAGAGAGAGAGAGAGAGAGAGTGAGTGAGAGAGAAAGAGATACAGACAAACAGACAGACTAGGAGGGAGGGAGTGGGAGAGACAGACAGACATACAGATAGAGAGAGAGAATGAGAACAGATATATAGACAGACAAATACTGCGGATTGCTTTCCGTCGTTTGTTGTTGGCTATTCAGAGCAGAATTAAGCTTCCAAGCAACGTTCTTTACCTTAAAGCCTTTCTGAAGATTTTATCATTTAATCTGGCTTTTCTTTCCTAAATGGATTTTGTCCTTTGATATATTACTTAAACGAAGACTAAACCTTTTGTTCCGATTCCCATTTCCTCAAATTATTTTATTTTATCAATATCTTATTAGCAAGTACTACATACCTATTGCACAGTATGTATTTAGTAATGCTAATAAATGTTTGAAAACCCTGATAGACAAGTATATTAAAATTAAATATATAAAAAATAAAAATTTCGTAACTATACAAATTTTAATTAGTTAAAACCCCCATTGTACACGTGCATTACAGTGCAAATGAAACCTTCTTTGGCGTTCTGTTACTACTTTCTGCTAATGAATATTTTGTACATTTATATTATAGGCAGGCATCCTAACCACGCGGCCCTTAGAACGATTTTTTGCGGCCCTAAGACTGTTAACGTTTTGCGAAATTCAGTTTCTTTCCAACCTGCTAGCATATATCCCGTATGAGAGAGCAGTGAAGGATTTCGCTCATTCTTTGGCTTCAAAGAATTAACAAAATCAGGTATATCTTGAGTTTTGTTATGGGGTACATTTCTCTACTTTTACTATGTTAAACAGTTGATCTAATAAACTTCTAATGATGTAATAAACTTTTGTGATAACCATACAGTTTGTATGATTGCAACATACTGTTTGTAAGTTATTTATTGCCACTTATACTTACGGCCTTGAAGACAAATAATGCAAACTATTTGGCTCTCTAAGAAATCGTAGTGAAGATCTCTGACCTAAGGGTTTTGAATTGTTTATAATAAATTTCACACTGATATGTTATATGTGTTTTATAGTAAAGTAAACCTGTAACAATACTTGATTAAGCTGTTTATTGCTATTCAAGTTGTTACTCAAAGAAATATTTATATTAAAATTAAATAAGATACAAAAAATCTTTAAAATCGATGTCGTCTAGCTCAAAAACCAATCATACTCTCCAATATAAACATTGAGGAATAGCGACTAGTGTGTTTGAAAACTACTTATCTTAGTTTATCCAAATGTACTTAATTACAAGCTTGGAAAGTCGAACCTTCTTGAATATAAACAATAAATTGTTTCAATAACTGTCATGGATAGAGAAATCTAGGAGTAGGCTCTAGGTCATCAATAGTTTGGTGTTCTGATTCTACTTACACTATATATAATAAAAATGTTGGTTTGACATACTTATCCTTCAATCGTATTTATGGGAACACATAACGTCGTTGAAAATAACATTTGTACCGCAATAGGTTACAATGCTTATTTGCTTATTTTCCAATAATCGCCATTTATAATTATCACCAGAATCAATAGGTTTCAGAAAGAAAACAGAGTAAAATATGTTGAATTAAGTTCAATTTATTTTTGTCGCACAACTTAAGAACCACGCTTAATTTTCAATAAAACTCACTCAGTTTTGTAACGGTACAGTTTCAGTTTAAAATAACTAACCTGTTACCATAGCAACAGATCTGAATTTCCAATCCCAACAGCTTTTATTTTCAAAAGCCGAGGCTGGAAAGGAAATCATTGTAATTGTGTACGGTACTAAAGCACAGGAGGTGATGTTACTGCTTTCTTTGATTCTACAGGTAAAGTGGTTTGTTTGAAAGAAAAAGTATAGTTTTAAAATTTACGTTTGGCATGGAGACAATGTAAAGACAGCTAGACCATAACTCATATACAACGCAATCTCGGAAATCCGAACTTAAATATTCGGAACACTCCAGTAATTCGACTCGAACAGGCGAAAAAAGGTATTTCGTAAATAGCCTTAGTGCTTGAGGCTAGTGGAAAGACAGAGGGAGAAACAAGTTCTATGAAAAACATGTACAATTGGATTTCCCGGAATTGTTTTCTGTTGTTCTCTTTCATAGTTTTCAGAAGAATCCTCCTCCATTCTATACGTATGGTGGGATACCTAACAGTGATTTTATTCGGTCTTATTTTTGCTTTTCATGTGCTCAGTGACGTGTTAAAATGAGTGACAAAAGACATGGTAAAACACTGACTTTAAATGACAAGTGCGTCATCTTATTACGTCTCGACACCAGAGATACTTCTTCCAATCTGGCCCGTGAGTTTAATGTTGGTAAGACGAGAGTCACTGATTTGAAAAAAAAAATTGTTTGAATAATTTTTCACATATCTGCGGACGCATGAGGTTCTGAGGAAGGTACAGAGAAGAAAGAGACAATCCACACAGGTAATACACTCCTTGATGACGCTACTTATCGTGGTTTTTACACGAACGTGTGATCACTGGTGGATATGTTTTCAGCATTTTTCCTAATACATATTATTAGGTTCTGTAATCCGAACTTATTAGTTACCCGAACAACCCCCTGCAAAGAATTAGTTCTGATTGCCGAGATTGCACTGTAAATAGAATGGGAATTAATTTCAATACAAAAAGAAACAATAAAACACTTAGAATAGTGTAATTAAAATGTTCGGCCTAATATTACCGTAATCAGTTATACAGTAAGATTACGTTATTCTGTGTCTTGTGTAATTGAGAGATTTGGTTGGACACGGATATATCCGGATACAACCGCTAAGCGTGTCATTACAGCTAACAATTCTCTAGATCTGATGGAACTTGACACAGGGCTATTGTAATTACAACAGACTTTGTGCATCTGTTAGGAAGTAATGCAGTGGACATAATTTGCTCTCTAGATTTAACAATTCCTGTTTTGGCTTTCAGTGTAGTTATAATAATTAATATTATGATAATAATATTCAATACATTGATTTTTGTAGTTTATTGTTGGACAGTAATTTTAACTAACAATAGGCTATTTATTACAAGAACATTACATACATCAGAATAATTTAAAACTATTTTTTTTTTTATTAAGACAGTGGTCATTTAATTCCATCTATTAACTTACGCTTTCCTTATATACTGAAGGTTTCGAACTGAGGAACTAGGTTCAAATTCAGAACTTTGGAACTGAGCCAACTCTCCAATAATTAGACATTAATTACTTAAAGATGTATATGCAATTATAAGAGAAAGATTCCTTGATAAGTATGACAATACAAGAGGTGGATAGAATGAGAAATTATAGATCATCATCAGCTTCATAAGTTAGAAACGAAAAAAAGAAAGTGAATAAATATATCAATCAATAATAATAATCTAGCACGATATAATGTATAGAGAAGAAAATGGCAAGGAAATTAGCTTTTTTGCCATTTAATAAATATTTATATTATTTGATTATATTTATACATATTATTATTTTTATTAATTTTATATTATTTATATTGTAATTATAAAATTAGAAGACCAAAATAGAATCTTTTTGTCGACTTCGGTAGAAATTGGCTTTTTTTCTAAATGACTTGTTTTACTTTAGTGACTATATTATTAAACAATAATTAATTACTTAAACTTTTCAGTAACTGTGTAACTTGAAAATTCGTTTCATGTTTTATTTTTAACATTTAAGCTATAATACAAGTGGAACTTGAAAAATGTATAGCTATCGAATCGAATTTGTAAATCCCAAGCGTGTACAAAGTTAACTTTTTTAGAAACATTCTCGGGAATTTTATTCTGAAGACAATAACATTTTTGATAAATTGATTTGCCATGTTTTACTAACATGAAAAACGTAATTTTATCATTAAAATGTACGCTATGAGACAAATTATAAATAACCTAAAGTTACTTAAAATAATTCTGTATATTCTATTTATAATAGCACAAGTGATTATGTTCTTCTTCAAACAACCGACTGTATGAGAAAGTAGATTGTGCTTTCTAATTATCAACAGATTTTCTTTACTGAATGTTATTTTATTGTTGCTTGAATAAAGATATATTAAACCCACGTCTTATAACACCGACATAGGAAAGCATAGTTGAATTCATGATATAAAATACCTTATAACTTTCCAAGACGATAGTATGGACTAAGTATTATCTATATTTTTATTTATTTTATTTATTTATTACAACTTTTACATAATTTTTATTTTGTCTTGTCGAGTAGAAGTAAAACCCTTGAGGGTTCCATAAGTGCCGGTAGCGGAAGTTGGGGCAACGATTTAAAATTAGATTAAAAAATACAAATAGAATTAACCGTCAAAGAGATGGTATGCATTTTAAACTAGAGCCGGTATAAAAAAGCATTGATTCTATGAAAAAAGTGTTTTGTTATTGGTCTAATATTGCCAGCTCGAGACCTTGATACCGGGAGATGACGGTGTTAGACTGTGTTAGAACAAGCGGATAGATTCTTAAGGAAGAAGGAAAGTTTGTGACGGAAAAGGAAAGTTAATTTTAAAAAAGGCAAAGGGGATTAATTACGTAAAGAAAATGGGATAATTGTTTGATAGGATTAATTTAAAGGAGGCTAGGAATTTGTAAAGTGTAATAAGTGTTGCAAAGCGACACCTGTTGGGGAAACTATCTACCAATCTTCGAGGTAAAGAGGGCAAGGAGGTGGTTAAAGAGAAACCAGTATCCCAGTACTAGAGAGTGAGTGAGCAAAACGTCCGGAGGTAATCATGCACGTTCAGTGAGCCACAGATATTTAGATTATTAAATATCTTATATTACTGTCAGTAACATTTAAGTCAACGCAGCAAAATTATTTTTTAGAATATTAGAAAGCCAAAAATTTAATTATAATTGTAATAAATAACACTCAAAGTTTTTAAAATATTTGTTTCGATGTCCTGAATACAGTAACCTTATCTACAACGGAGAATAAATGGGTAATTAACATTAGATACCAATAATTAGGCATGGCTTGAGATAAGTCATTGTCTAGGAGCGATTCTTTCTTTCAATCAAAAATTATTCTTAACTTTGATTGGTAATTTTAAAGAGGTTATTAAACTAGAGTTTGGTCACCTATTAGTGTATCATTATTTCTATCAACTAGTGAGCAGTTCATTCAACAGTTGAGTCTCTGGCAGTACAGAATCTGGCATACTAGAGAACATTATAACTTTAAAACATGTTAAAAACGCAAAATTACTTAATATTCATAACTTAAAATTCTCGTTATAAAATTGTAGAAGCTATAATAGAACTAATTAATTCCCGAGAATCAAGTTGTTTATAAAATCTTCCGACAGGAGCAAAAAGGTGTTGCAATCAAGAAGACTTGCGAAAACAAAACCATGTAATAAATGAATATGGAGAAAAATAAATAAATAGATTGTTTTAACAAAATTGGAAACTCAAACCTGAATATCATATAAAGTAAATAGCTCTAATAGAAGTCGAAATAAAATTATTAAAAGTAAGTCAAGCAGACAGGGGTCGAGATTATATTCAAACAACCTCGCTCCTAACACTATCAAGGCTCTGATAGGTTGATTAACGTAACGGTGTTCACCAATGGATAATCACGCTTCTGAAGAAGAAAGCGAGGATGCTAGTTTTAGTCATATAGAAGCCATCAAAGAAACAACACATCTGTATTAAGTTCCTGAAGTGATGATTCAAAATATGTGTTGAAAAACGTACAATAGTGCAAGATGAGATACGGAAGTGTTAGGATATTTGAGCTATATGCTCAGATATCCAACTAAAAACCATCTCGACCTGTTGAATATGAAAGTATAAAACCACCGTAAAAAGTGAATTTGGAGGAGACGCCGTCCATTAGAACATATTTAAAAACACTGTGAATTGTATTGAAAAAAGTTTTGACCAATCAGACCATTTAGTAAGATGTATAAACAAAACATCAAGATAGTCACCAAGGCCTACTGGGTGTTAGGAAGCCATTTCTCGACAAGTTGCAGACGTACAGAAGCCATCAGTATTGCGTTTTATAAACAATAATATTTATTTAAATTACACTTTATTCCGATCAATATTAATTAAAATTTAAAATTCAATATACAGTCTAAGCGAAATAAACCACGCTTAGGTTAACTAAAATAAACTTTAATTTTTCAAAACTGACTCTCCATTTAACAGTTTGTATGAAATGGAGAGAGGTTACATAATTGAATAAAAAATGTTCAATGTGGCTTTATTTCTTGAGAAATGAAATAAATTCTCATAGGTTATATAATGAACATAATTATTATAATTGTGGTCACGTAAATGTGTTTTAATATGTAAAACAATTGCTAATGTATTAATTAACCAAACGTTTGGGTAAATCTTTGCCAGACTTACATATTTTGGTTTTTATTTGGGTAATACTCGTATATTAGAAATAAATTATAATTTTGATTGGAAATATAATAGATATAATGATATGTATCGAACCATTAGATTTTGAGTATATCATAATACGAGTATGATAACAGAAAGTGTAAACTAACGCCTAGGATAAATTAAAAGTAGGAAGCCTATTCTAAATTTAGGGAGAATAACCTAGAATATTAATGCGGTAATAATATGGAAAATAAATAATCATTAGTATGAAATAAGTTATAAATGTTCGGGGGGGGGGGGGTTATATTAATTCTAAGACAAACAGCCCTAAATTTAAGTAATTCACTGTTAGTACACAAATAGAAATTAGACAGGGTTTAGGCTATATATAAATTTTTATTTCGCTATTTGTACACAACAAGAAAATGGTTAAGTAAGATCATTGTAAACAGAGTTTTGGGCATATTTTAAAAATGTGTGTGTGTGTGTGTTTGAGTATGTGTGTGCATGTGTTTGTGTGTGTGTGTTTGAATATGTGTGTGCATGTGTTTGTGTTTGTGTGTGTGTGTGTATGTGTGTGTGTGTGTTTGTGTGTGTGTGTGTGTGTGTGTGTGTGTGTGTGTGTGTGTGTGTGTGTGTGTGTGTGTGTGTGTGTGTGTGTGTGTGTGTGTGTGTGTGTGTATTTGTGTATGTGTGTGTGTGAGAGAGAGAGAGAGTGAGAGAAAAAGACGGACAGTGCATATGAAAATAACCTCAAAATTTAACCTCTATACGTTAACAATTATGCTAAAATATACTATCTATATGTGTAAAATCATAGGAAATGCCTCCAGGTGAACATTAATTTTTATGAATTTACTTTTTGTTAACAATATTGTAATTATTTTAAGAATGCAATTATCAAAAGATAATATTTGATGCTCGTATAAGATATAAATATAATAATCTAAATATATGTATTACGTTGAAAAATATAATTTTGATGATAAGTCTCAACTCAAGTTGAGTTTTTCATCAGAGCTATTTGATTTTATTATTTACTCTTGTGCAGTTTCTTTCGTTTTGTTTTTTATTGTACAAAAACGGTATAGTAACACACAAAACAGCCTTGATTCACGGAAAAGAAAACAGGTATTGTGCAATGGGAAAAATTGGATTGTAAAATATTGTTTTCTACATTCCTTGTCAACGACCTTTATGCAAGGATATTATCTTTTCGTGATTTATAATATGGCTAATGTTAAATTAGTTTCTGTTTAATTAATTTCATTACTGGATTGAGTGGAATGCTTTCCAGGAATTCCTGGCTCTGTGTTCATTACGGCCCCGGTTGGGAATACCGACTCCCAAACTATTAGCAAAGTTCCAAACTAGACCTAATGGAAACTCGTGTGAGAAGTTATTACACTTGTTCAATGGAATTTGAGCATCGATACAATAACATTAAAACAACCAAGATAGTAACGCATAAGTGATTTTCCGGTACTTTCATTCTATGCCTATTTCTTCGTGAAATATTCAGGCTTAAAATAAAAACCTATCTCGAAGACATAGAAGATATTTAATTTCTTAAAAAAATAATATTGAATTGTAATCTAATCGTAAAAAAAACAATGATAAATGAAAATATACATCCATATTATGTTGATACAAACGTACTTCTGTTATACCTGCTGGCTAAGTTAAAGCTTTTTTATTTACTTATTTCGCTACTGGTAAAATATCGTCCAATATCTAGGTGTGAAATTTAACCTAAAAGCACGTTTCCGCATATACATGCACTAACTTATGAACCTAGTTTAGCAATATATGAAACAGAAAATTACTCAGTCGGAAACACAACGACGGGCAATACATCTGCCCTATAGTTTCAGTTTAATTATTTGTTTATTTAATACTTTCTTTAATTGCACCTTAAATCAAATAATAATTATTTTAAAAATATAATACATTGTATTTTGGTATACTGGAATATGTTTATTCACAAAAATGTTACACAAATTAATACAATCTTTAATTTAAATATTATAATCACACATGATCAAACTTTAAGAAGATTCATTAATCATAATTAAATTTCTTAACTTCAATAGGTCAAGAACAATGAAGAAGACATTCGTAGAGTAACACAATTAATGTGTGCCAGTATTATTCAATCGATAACGTTTGAACCTAATCGCACTTTGATAAACTTTGAGTACAATACTTGTATTGTCACTTAACGGTTTATCTAGTTCATTGGCGAATTTGAAGGTTGGTGAAATCCCTTGAGCAGTGTTGGTTAAAATTATATTGTTATAAATTGTTTACAGCAAAATGTATATATATATATATATATATATATATCGCAATATGTATTCTTGTGTATTAATAAAGAACTAAGTCAAAATAGAAATACAAGAATTATAATTGAATTTACAATTCAAAGCTTTTCGTTGGCTAACAGTACCAACATCATCAGGAATATTAAACAATTCAATTGTTCTTGTATTTCTATAATTCTTGTATTTGTATTTTGACTTAGTTCTTTATATAAATATATATATACACACACACAATAGGTTTATCTACAATACAGTATACGTAAATTATATATTTGAAATTAAAACACTCATTTTTAAATGCACATATATTACTTCTCCATTTCTGTATTGTTGTAATTTCTTTATAGCCCTCGTTGTTTTTTGTTTCACGTATTCAATTAAAATGTCAATTCAGTCAAAAATGTACTTTTCATATATAATATTCAAACACCAATCCTGCCTATGCTTATATCTGCAAATTATTTTAAAAGGTTTTCAACTCTTACTAATAAACTGTAATAAAATAAGGTATTTTCGGTAACTGATAAATTTTAAAAGGTTTTGATTTTTTTGACAAAACTGTTTGAATTATATTTTGTATTCCTAGTGCCAATTTGAATATTTTAAATTTTTATTACGTATCATAAGATATTTATTTTATAGTAGTTTCTGAGACTATTAATATTTTAATCAATTGGATTGCCTTCAATATTCACACAAGTTTAGAGTGCTATTAACTAATACCAGAAGCATACTCTTGTTTCTTGCCGCCATCGATAACTGTTATAAGTCTTAATAATGATATAATAAAGTCCTCCACTTGTAGGTACACCCAATAGTTCTATTCAAGGTTAAACAATATAGGTCACCACAGTTTGCGGTTTAATTTATCATCTTCAGCTACCAATTCGCCACCTATACAAGCACTATACGAATAATTTATTTTTCGTTAAATATTCAGTTAACCTTTGACTTTGAAAAAAAAAACTTTAAACTAAAAGAATAATTTAGAATGTAGATGAAACGAGTTTTATTTATGTCTATGTATGATAAACTATATTGAATCAGGTATATATAATCTGAAAAATGTAATTACCAGTTTTTACAGTAATATTTAGTACTTTGCGTCATTAGTATGATTTCCAGAAATATAATTATTTCCAGCGAACTTATAGTTGTGAAAATTAAAGGCTAAATGGTTTTGTGTGCACGGCTTGATATGTGTTGCTATTTATTGTAAATGGTTAAACTTAGCTAGTGGGTAAGAATCCCAACTTATGCTGAACCCATATCTGAGAGACGAAGAATTTCAGTTACTTGGGCATTTAAAATAACAAATATATGTTACAATAATTCTAGTATTAATTAGTTTGGATGAACCAATGAGAAAATGTTTGATAGGTTAATATATAAAACACTTTATTGTACGGCTAATGTAATTTCAATTATGCAAATAACGTATTTGATATACAATCAATTAAAATAAATATTTAGTTTGGTTGGAAAATATTATATCAAGCTACTAATATTTTTTACTTCTTAAAATGTGTGTGAGTATGTGCGCGCCCGCACGTAACCAATTACTAAGTGAAGTTATGTTTGATATTCCATGACAAAATAAGAACTATCTCTTCAACATATATTTATATGTAAAATTAATTTACAAAACATTCATTTTATACAACTTACATTTAATTTGTTTAACTATTTATAAAACATTTAATTTATACAATTAGTTGAAAAATTTCGTTTCAATTTTTACATAAGTAACTACTGACAATTTGTATGCTAATTACAAATTAGGAATAATATTATTTTATACATTAAATATTTTTAAATGCTTCGGTTTTTTAATTTCGTTTGGTCTTCTATTCCTCAAGATAGTCAAACGTCGTGTAGTAAACATGTATGTTTTATTAATGTAACCTTAATAGAAACTTAATGTCAACAGTTTCTACAGAAAACTTTCAGAATGTGTTAGAAAGTGAAACATAGTACGCAATGATCACGAAAAGTAATACCAAACAACTCATATTACATTACTCACAAACCAACCGCTTATAAAAAAGACTACTTTTATTTAAAACTTTCTTTATTCACGTTATTTACAGTATAAATGCCAGCTGTAAACACTATAGCTAATAAAACACTAAGCAAAGGCCACAACTATCAGCGGCATCGGCTAATTGTCCTAATTATGCCACTTTCAAAGACACACGCCGACAATCTATTCCCTCCATTCGAAATAATATGGTAGAAATACAAATGAAGTAGAAAAATGCTTGTAACACCTTGTAGAATACTGATTTCTCATAAAATATTTTTTCATACCTCCAATTGATTATACTTGTCAAAGATTTGACCCACTTTGAGTTTTTTTCGTTTTTACATAGGTCCTACTACTCATCCTAAACAACAAGAGACTTGATGTCGGAATCCATATGTATTCGTTAAATCTTACATTTACCTAACGAAACATAACCTAACTTTAGAAGCGATTACCTTTAACAAGCGATTCTTCAGGAATTAGCCCATTATTTTACAGACTACTTCATTACTAAACCATTGTATTACAATATAGATAGCTTAAAAGTAACTGGTTTGTTTAAGCTAAACTATTGTTGAATTGAAAGCGTTGATCTCTATTTCTGCGACAAGACTTGTATAGGAGGCCTTACGACAGTATGTTGACAGTTGCACTCTCCCATCAACCCTTTTTAGTTTTCCTGTTACTCCTTCTCTGGCCGCCAGGCCTGATTTTTGCTTATAGAATGTCCTAGTTCCCAAGATCTGCAACAGCGAATTTCATTCTTCCGACTTTTTAAAGCGTCTATCACCTTCTTTAATATTTCCTCCGTCGTGCAGGGCGCTGTATTTACAGCAAAAATCAAGGCTTCGTGTCTTAGGAAGTGACTCACAATCTCAAGCTATAACGCTTGCATGGAACATCGTTCAGTGTCAACAGAAGTTCACTACCTGCTGTGTCTCGATCTATCTAACTTCATCGTGGACTTTTAGACATTATCTGTCACCAATGATTACTCATCAAATGACAGGGAATATCAGCTTCTAATCCTTGGAGAGTGTCTTTGGAATTTCGAATACAACTTTTCAACTGAGAGTCATACAGTTACTCCAGATGTCGGTGACCAAATCGCAACTCCAGGCATTTCATGTTCTCATTGTAATCTATCTTCTCGACCATTGGAAGTACTTCCAGACCATTTCCAAATAACGACAAACACAACATTGAAGGTTTTTTTTGCCAATGACCAACTATTAATCAAGGCCAACGGCTCAAACCATTTATTTATAACTTTTCCAAGACATTTTCCCATTAAATGTCGGGTCATTGCTCCGTCCAGTCATCATAGCCGCAGGTGCAGAGTATATGTATTCTGGATCTCCTCATATACCTACTGAAGATGGGAGAGGTTTTCCGCTTAGTTGCAGGCGGAACTAAGCGTTCTTCCAACGCCCACAGTCGTTTTTCCATTCTACATATAAGCGGCAGTCAACTTACTCTGTAACTCACTAGTCACTGTGGAATTATCAACTAGAATAATGTACTTTACTAGAACTGACAGTTAATTTACTATATATCTCACTGGAACTAGCAACTAGTTTATTATCTAATTTACTAGCACTGGCAAATAATTTATTCTACAATTCATTAATTTCATTCTTTAATGTACTTATACTACCTAACAGCACAACTTACTTTACTTTCCATATTATTAGAATTCGCCTCTATTTTTCTTATAATTTTTTTTTAAACGTTGAATTTTCTATAAAATATTGTCTTAAGCAGCTACATTTTCCATTACATCTTTGTTTAAACCAATTGTATTTTTAAATAAAACAGTTGAATTTTACATTAGGTCTTTCTTTAAATTGTACTCAATTAATAGCTACCGTAAGCTTCCCCTGTTTCAACTAACACTTCTCGGATTCACTCCTGCAGACTTCCACTAGGCCATCTAGGATCCGCTGCTGCAGCACGGCCTCATTACCAACACTTCAGAACTTCCCTTGCTCTCAGTAAGCCATTTCGGATCCGCTGCTACCCCCTAGGACTATCCACCAACTATCCAGACCTCTCCCAACTACTACTAGGGCATCTAGGATCTGGGGCTGTGGCAAGGACTTTACACCAACACTCCAGAGCTTCCCTTGCTCTCACTAAAGCATCTCGGACCCACTGCTGCAGCAAAGGTCTTTGCACCAACTCTCCAGAAATTCCCTTGCTCCCACTAGGCCATCTAGGATTCGCTGCTGTAGCGCGGGCTTACTACTAACTCTACAGACCCTCCCGTGCTTCTAATAGATCATGTACAATCCGCTGCTGCAGCATGGTTATACTTCCAACTCTGCAGACCTTCCCCTACTCCCACTAGGTCATCTAGAATCCGCTGCTGCATCATGGCCTTACTACTTACTCTACAGACCCTCCCGTGCTTCTAATAGATCATGTACAATCCGCTGCTGCAGCATGGTTATACTCCCAACTCTGCAGACCTTCCCCTACTCCCACTAGGTCATCTAGAATCCGCTGCTGCAGCATGGTTATACTCCCAACTCTGCAGACATTCCCCTACTCCCACTAGGTCATCTAGAATCTGATGCTGCATCATGGCCTTACTACTTACTCTACAGACCCTCCCGTGCTTCTAATAGGTCATGTACAATCCGCTGCTGCAGCATGGTTATACTCCCAACTCTGCAGACCTTCCCCTACTAACACTAGGTAACCTAGAATCCGCTGCTGCAGCATGGTTATACTCCCAACTCTGCAGACATCCCTTTACTCCCACTAGGTCATCTAGAATCCGATGCTGCATCATGGTTTTACTACTTACTCTACAGACCCTCCCGTGCTTCTAATGGGTCATGTACAATCCGCTGCTGCAGCATGGTTATACTGCCAACTCTGCAGAACTTCCCCTACTCCCACTAGGTAATCTAGAATCCGCTGCTGCATCATGATTATACTCCCAACTCTGCAGACCTTCCCCTACCCCCACTAGGTCATCTAGAATCCGCTGCTGCATCATGGTAATACTCCCAACTCTGCAGACCTTCCCCTACTCCCACTAGGTCATCTAGAATCCGCTGCTGCATCATGGCCTTACTAGCCGTACTAACTCTTTAGAACCTCCCTTAACATAAAATTACTTTTCTTAGTATTCAATTACCCTTAAATAAATTAGTATTAATTCCCCATATCATATGCTATAAATGTAACTTGAATTTTATATATTGTTTTCTATTTTATTTATTTATTTACCTGTTTCAGAAGAGCAGAATGTAACAATGGACGTAACTCACCAGGAAAGAGACAATGGAAATACTTTAAAATTCAGTAACAGAAGATAATTTGATAGATTGAAAAATATCAGAAAGACTGACGTAATAATTTTATTAGTCAGGTATTTGTGATTTAATGAAAGATAAATTGAATTTTCGCTTTGGCAATTAAGTATTTGTGGTTTTGTAACATTTAGTCTACTTAGTGTAACGTATGATAATGTCGGATGGATCTGGACTCCTCACAAGCCACTATCCCCAAGAAGTGTGTCATAAGTTTAAATCCAAAAAGAACTTCGTATAGATAGTGTGTGTAGATACTAGTTGTTAATTAAAGCTTGCCTTAATGCAAAATTACGCACTTTACACATGATTTTATATTATGAAACATCTAGATAAATTAGTTTTAAGTATTAATATAACATGGGCGGCGTTGTTGGAACACCCCACAAAATATCCCCCCTATCCGTTGTTTTGCAGATGAAATGTCTGACAAGTGTCCTCCCACAAACACAAACACACACATGCATGGATGCAAGCATGTAAATTCGCGCCCACTTACACACCCAAACACACACACACACACACACACACACACACACAAACACACACACACACACACACAAACACATACACACACAAACACCTACACACACACTCACACAAACACACACACACACACACACACCATACACACACACACACACACACACACACGCTGAGACGGCCGAAAACAGTCTCAAAATATACAGAATTTACAAAAGAAAACAAAATCGGTAAAATTATTTAAAATAGAGATTTTAAAACGCAATAGTGGACGTGAAAATAGCGGCCCTAACCTGTATGCTATCAGAATAGGTAAACAAATCAGGTCCAAAGCGCTGATTTTGGCTAACTAAACAAAAGATTGGGGACCCTATTTATGAGAAAAAGAGAGGTGATTCAGCACTAGGAGAGGACGGACGTTTTCTTCTCGACATCCAGAACCATGAACTGCAAGATGCCGTTCCGAGGCTAAGCCTTATTTCATAGTCCAAGATGGAAGTGGAGATGGTCAGCTCTTCAACCGCCACAATTCGAATATAAAATGTTTTGTTATGTAACTAAACAGTATTAAAGGCGGCCTTACAATGGTCCAGAAGCGTCGGCTAGAACATTCTAGACTCCAGGGAGCCAACCTTGGGAGAAGAGGAGCGAGGTGCAGTGAAGATTTTTGGGGCAAGTCAAAATTTTAATAACAAAATAACCAGTTATTAATTTAAATACAAATTTCAAATTATAAATACCGATTTCATTAAATACAAAATTAATATCAAATTGATTTTTCATTAGAATTAAAAAAAAAATAAATAAGCAACTGACTTTATATTGGAAAAGTATCTAAATGGTGTAGATTAAATATAAATTATTCAAATTTAAATTACTAATATAAAGATTAAAGTTTATTAAATTGTTACAAGGTCAAATTTAACAAGTTAAGACAAAGAAAATCCAATGCCATTAATAAAATTCAAAGAGAAAAGTTGAATAAGAATTTCAATAAGGAGATTTAAATTAAAATCGCTTCAACTTCAACGTTTATTTTATATCATTAACAAAATTACATCATACAACCAGTATTAAAAATATGTAAAACGAAAATCCTATAAAATTGTTGTACAAATATTTTAGATTTATATTTGGGGGCACAAATGTAAATCGAAATTTAAATGATTTGGAAGTAAACTTGTGCTTACTTGTAAAAATAAAATAATAGACATGAAATAAAACCATTTAATATAAATATTTCTCATATTCTATTCAAAGTTGTAAATTTTATAAATTTTTGTTAGAAGAATAATTTATGTACTTTAATCAAAACAACAAGAACATTTGAGAACCATTATAAGCTATTTATCTTTATTTTAAATAAAAACTGCTTTTGTTAGGAAAAAATAAAATAAATCTTTGAGATAAAATTTTCAAGAGTGAATTTTAATATTATATTGTCTGTATTTCAAATTAATTAAAAATCAAGTTAAAACTACAAAATGTTTAAAAATTATTATTATTAACCTGTGGTAAATCAGTAATAAAATTTCTAGAATTTTTCCAACCATTTTAAAAAATAAAAGCAAACATTTCAAATCGTTAGAAAAAGGAATTCTAATAAATAATATTTAAGCAATAGCAAATAATTATATTCATTTTAACATTGATAAAATAATTAATAATGGGCTTAAAATCTATCTAAATGAGATAGAGCATTATGGTTGGTTATATAAATGAAGTCCAGGGATTTTATCCACTGGCAGATCACACTCGACACACTACAGATACCAGGACATGGTAAGTCGGATGGGATCATATTTTGATCGCGGCTGAACTGTCGCGTTTCGGCTCTACAGTACCCATCATCAGTAAGTCAATGTAGAGCGTAAAACATACACGGCTGAGGCTGTCGTAACAGGGCGTAACGCAATTTTATTTCCAAACAGGCATTTTAAACTTTCTGTGTTTTTAATGACTATACGATCCCCACACTATACTTAATGACACTGTATAACATAGATTTCAAGGGATTATTGGGATGAAACAGTTTGTGTTATACTATCACAACTGAATTAAATTTGATATTGCAACGTAAACACTGACGTTTCTTTGTAGTACGCCTTCTTCAAGTAACCACCTAGGCCAGGTATCTATCTCAGCTAACTATCTGAGTTATAGTAACCTTACAAGTGTTGTAGGCTACAACAGTAGTAATCCGCTGGTCATTAGTGGATAGGTACTAGCTTACGATCACAACATATTGTAATATCACCTTAGAGATCTGTTCACCTGAGCGATGGTTTCTTACTATACTGCATAGATCCCAGTCTTAATTCTGCATTATTCACAACCTTTCAAATAGCCTTCATAGACGTAGATTGACAAATATTTTAATTTTCATCTATAAACATCTCAAATATTTTTTTTTGCTTCATTTTGTCCCATGAGAGTTTGAATTCACGAAGTATATGTCCTTTAAAGGTTTGAATTATTAAGGAAAAATGTGAAGTTAGCACGTACCACAAAAAAAACATACGTTATAAATAATTTTTAAAAATATTGAATACTTTTAAAATGAGTGTTCTTTGGTTAAATAATATCGTTTACAAAATAATTTTCGAGTAAACACATACAGCTGGCGGCCACAAATAATTAGCGCTTGAGGAACAATGCATAACGACCGAACGGCCGAGACAGATGGTTCTTCCAATTGAACCTAATTTGTGGCAGTTCAATTGAAACAACTGAATAATTCGTTGACTCAAACAATTAACGATGTTGCGGGAATTATGTATACACGAGACAATTCACTTTTCTACCAACTAAACAATTTTCGGACACCTTGCGTCACAAAATTATGACAAAATATACTCCTATGGTACTGTTGGAATATAATATGTAAGAAACTATGTTTACAAATAAGTATAGTATGTAAACGACATACCAGTCGTATTCTTAAAGATCTGTATAGAACTCTGTGACAGTATTCTGCTAAATGTATCCGAATCGTAATACTTCCTGTAAGACTGGAAGTAAAAGCGATAAAACAATAATATTAGCAGTTGGACATGGACCTTGCTTATAACAAGATAATAAAATTACATCGATTGAAAATAAAATTTTCTGGGCGTATATTTAACCCCGTAACGTTTAGCGAGGAATGAAAAACCTTAAAACAAGCTTCTATTAAAATGCTATTAAAAGTATAAATGCTTCTATTAAAAGTTCAGTATCCCGAACTGAACTTGGTTTGTACACGACTCTAGACACTTCCGCCATGGTGAACCACCCAAATCCTAATCACTTTCTATGCTTGGTTTAGCGGCTGTGTAAGGTTTCTTTTATAACCAAATGCTTTTTGTAACTGTGTGTAAGCTTTTAGTTGTATGCATGTGAAACCTGGTAAATTAAACATGGCATATCAGCCTAATAAATATTGTACAGTTGATGAAAATGTTGAAAGCTTATCAGCTTTCAACCATTCATTGAAAGTGATTCGACCACTCATTCACGAGGACTGACGTCAAACCACTGTTGTTTTCCTTCCATAACATAGCCGTAAAATGCTTTCAATCTACAGCTGTTTTTGATCTGTAACAAATGTCTAAAGGAAAGACGATGTAGGCCTATTTTTTTGTGTAATTTCTTCTCAGCTTCCATAGCTTATGCAGACTCTTGTTAGAAACCAGAGTTCTACAACAATACTAGTCGAATCTTTCATCAATTCCATCTTATTTCAACATTTTCAATCGCTTATGCCCATCCTTGTTAAAAGTCAGAATTTTCAATTCTTTCTGCAACAATACCAGTCGAATCTTTCATCAATTCCAACTTATTTCAACAACTTTAATAGCCCATGCCTACCCTTGTTAAAAATCAGAATTTTAAATACTTCCTTCAACAATACCATGACGAATCTTTCAACAATTCTGTCTCATATGTACGTGGAAGTTGGTATTGAATTGATGATTATATTTACATAAGGCTCTCCCAGCCTTAAAACTAATGTACCGCCGAAAATCTAACCTATTTTTAAGAATTCAGAAGTTTTCGTAGCATTTTAAAAATTACTGTTTCAATAAAACAAAACTTGTTACTAACGTAGAGTCAGAATTTATTAGCAACTGTGAAGCTTACAAGTGGATATTTAATCACATTATAGAACATTAACACAGGTATGGGAGCTGGAGTTCCGGCTTGTACAGCCAACAAAACACATACGTCTCCAAAACACATACGTTTAGAGTTTGGGAACTTTCTGACAGCGCCTAATATACGTACAGTAAACTTCCGATTATCCGAGGGCGGTTTAACCGGTTTGCGGATTATCCGGGGTCTGCCATTGTTTTACATATATCCAGTATTTATTCCAATCAGATTCATGTGTTTAAATTTCCAAACGGTAAATTACGGCGTAAATACATATAAGGCTTTATAGAAGTTAAGATGAAGGGAATAGATATAAAAATATGTACGTACTAATTTTTTCATTGAAAGGGAAGCATCCCGACGCGGGCCAGTGAAATAAAAGGGGCGAGCAGACTACTGTATATAAGAGCAATGAAAAAATGCTTGGACGCCCGAAAACCTAATGCGTATCATAGGATTGTAAACAAATGTAACTTATGGTATAATAATCGATTATCCATCGTTTTGCGTATTCTTTGTTCATAGCGGATTATCCGGGGAATTCGTTATCCGGCGTTGCCGGGCCACCCTATTCCACGGATAATCGGGAGTTCACTGTATAGTGTTTTAATAATAAATAGATACTGAACTGCTTTTAGAACACGATATATTTTATAGACCTAATTGTGTATATACGTAATTACCAATAGTTTTTTAATAATGTCAAAGAAACTCGATAAGAGGAAAGTATAGTATATTTTTATTTTTGTGAGGATTCATAGTTTCAAACAGGATTACACACTTAAAATAATGTTTTAGTGTTTTCAATTTGCTTTGTTACGATATTAGTGTTCAACTCTTCTTATTTCTCTTTTTACACATCATTACATTATTGTGGTTAGAATATAATGTTGAAGGAAAGAGATGATCCTTTCTTTGAAGATTACTTCTCTAATCAATATTTGTCCGTTATTTCACAAAATGTTCTTTTTTAATCTATTCTTGACACGTGGTTCCACAAATGTTGTTTTGGATTGGTAATGTGAATATATAAAGAATTTAGAAATTATTTTACGTCATAGATCCGTTCTATTTAGATTTTGAAATTCTATTTCATCTATTTATGCTAATAATTATTCTTACTTTTGGTTTCATCTCTGCTACTAGTTAGGTTATTACTCTTTTATAAAATCATTGTTGATAATTACATCAAAATATAAATCAAAATATTACTGTTCTTTGTATGTGGATTGGGTTTAAAATCAAAAACAAAGCTAGAGAAAATTTATTTTTTCTGTGAACGCCTGAACGTAAGACTAATGATAATTTTAAAATGTAATTACTTTTCGAAGAACATTCGCCTCTGGGTTTTGTGATTACATTTGGATGGATTTAAATGGAACGGAAATTAATTACTCCCGTGCCGTTCCAATTTCGAACTGTATTAATACCAAGACTGACAGATCGATTCACCGCTGACCGATACACCGCTGCTCATAAACATTATTTGATACTTTATTGAATTTTAAACTAATCTAAACACTAGTTAGCTATTCTTCAAATTCTTACCTTGAAATTTAATATTGTGGAAAACTCATTAGAAAATATTTCATATTGCTGTGGCAAAAATATAAATATGGTATTATTTTACTTTTTGTATTTACAAATATTATTAATTACACCTATTAATAAGTACTTAATGCGATATAAAATCAAACAATTGAATCTGAAAATTCGCATTTGAATTACTGATCATACAAATACATAAATCCTCCTAATTAGCACAGTTTTAACAGGTGTCGAAGAGTGAAACCTTCCCTGAACAAAAATAAATATTGAAACTATATAGATTTAAATAATTAATAATAATATCACTAAATGATTGCATTAGAAAGAACATTTTTTTTTCGCTAGTGAAAACAGAGGCGTACAAAAATTTTCTAAATTATTATTTCTATTTCACTACTAATATTTCTTTACCTTAATATCATGATTGATGACAAACCCTCGTGTAATGGGGTGAACTCGAACAACGAGCGTAGATCGTGTAGCAATCGACACATGGATAGACCATACCTTACTGAACGCTTGAGGGTAAATGATGTAAGGGGTTACATCACCTAATCCACCCCAACCTGTGACGTAAATATTGAAGAAATATACCTGCTTTGCTTACTCTGCTGTTTGCACTTATGTAACACGAAACACTGTTAGAAGCACTGGTTCATTTAATAATATATACATAGTGTCTGCAAGTAGATCGCTGAAGCGTTTGGAAAATGCTTCATTGTAAGTATAAGTGTAGTAAGCAAGTATATTTTAATAAGTGTGTATGTTTAAATGTAGTAAACAAGTATATTTAAATAAGTGTGTATGTTCAAATGTATTATGCAAGTATATTTAAATAAGTGTGTATTTTCAAGTGTAGTAAACAAGTATATTTAAATAAGTGTGTAAGTTCAAGTGTAGGAAACAAGTATATTTAAATAAGTGTGTATTTTCAAGTGTAGTAAACAAGTATATTTAAATAAGTGTGCAAGATCAAGTGTAGTAAACAAGTATATTTAAATAAGTGTGTATGTTCAACTGATGTATGCAAGTATATTTAAATAACCGTGTATGTTCAAGTATAGTAAACAAGTATAATTAAATAAGTGTGTATGTTCAAGTGTAGTCTCCAAGTATATTTGTATAACTGTATGTGTGCAAGTCAAGCTATAACTGACTGTGATATAAAGTCACAGGTTCTAGCTTAAAAATAGGTTATATATGTTCAGGGATTGTATACAAGTATATTCCTACAAGTATGTATGTTCAAGTGTAGTATCCAAGTATATTTGTATAACTGTATGTGTGCAAGTCAAGCTATAACTGACTGTGATATAAAGTCACAGGTTCTAGCTTAAAAATAGGTTATATATGTTCAGGGATTGTATACAAGTATATTCCTATAAGTATGTATGTTCAAGTGTAGTATCCAAGTATATTTGTATAACTGTATGTGTGCAAGTCAAGCTATAACTGACTGTGATATAAAGTCACAGGTTCTAGCTTAAAAATAGGTTATATATGTTCAGGGATTGTATACAAGTATATTCCTATAAGTATGTATGTTCAAGTGTAGTATCCAAGTATATTTGTATAACTGTATGTGTGCAAGTGAAGCTATAAGTGACTGTGATATAAAGTCACAGGTTCTAGCTTAAAAATAGGTTAAATATGTTCAGGGATTGTATACAAGTATATTCCTATGAGTATGTATGTTCAAGTGTAGTATACAAGAATATTTTTATAGGAATGTCTGTTTAAGTGTAGTATACAAGTATATTTGTATAATTATATACGTTCAAATGTAGTTAATGGGCCTTTACATGGAAATTTGTATAAGTGTATTTATAAGTAACTATAAAATTCACAGATTTTAGCTTACAAATATACATGTTTAAGCGTAGTATACAAGTATATTTGCATACGTGTGTACGTTCAAATGTATTTACAAGTAACTATAAAATAATCTCGCAGGTTTTAGCTCAAGTGTATATCTTCAAGGATAGTAAACAAGTGTTTTTGTATAATGTGTATGTTCAAGTGTATCATTAAGTGACTTTAACATAATCTCTCAACTCGCTCAAGTACATATGTTCAAGTGTTTTTTTAATATACGAATGCATGATAAGTATATTTATACGTAACTGTAAAATAATCTCATAGGTATTTATATGTCTTGGAGAACAAATATTTATGTATACAAGCATATTTGTATAAGTATAAATGTTTAAGTGTTGTTTTAATAATCCTAACATGTGGAATGAGCACAGTCTGATGCAATCCCAAGGGATACAACTAGTTTCGAAAGGAAAATATAGAACTAGCACGACATTATCCAAGCATATTTCAGAGGTCTACTGTTTTCGTCACTAGAAACTTGGGTTGTATGCTGAGTAAATAACGTAACAAGTTCTTAACCAATAAAACATACTCCCAAGCAATACGTAGCTAGCTTGGTCTGTACTAAGCTATTACTGAACATGAGGCTCAAACTTTGTGGTAAGATCGGATCTCCAAATTCCATGGGTTGGAATTATTACCATATTTTCATTTAGTGTTATCACGTGTTCAAAAACTCTTTTTTTAAAAATGTATCTGAATGTCATTTAAAACCTTCAAAGTAAAATTTATCAGTGTACGAAACGTAAGGATACGGCTTATTATATAGTTGAAGTGTAGTAATAATTAACTAATAATAGTAAAATATGTTTCTATCAATTATTATTTTGTTATTTACTTTCGTTTTGATATAAGGGCTGGCCTAAGGAATAGCAATGACAGATTAAGCAAACCAATGGCATGTCACAATTGAAAATAATTAATATTCATAATATGTTAATTATCAAATTATTAATCAAATATGTTACTATAATTGTACGATACATTGAGATTAACACAATCTGTAGTGATCGTTAAACTGTATAACGCTGACCTCCAAACTAATATGTAATTTGTGATTAAAGTTTTGTTTGAAATTTTATATCCTTTTTTAATTGTTCTAGTGTGAGACATTAAATTTGTTAAGTACATTATGTTTTGTATTATATATATATATATATATATATATATATATAAAGTTATTATTGGTTATTGTAAACATTTATTCCACCACTAAGTGCAATTATTTTTACCTTATGTGATAAGACTTCTTTCAATCACTTGACCATTGTCGAATCACTGTTTTTTCGGACCGAAAGGTGCCTCAACACATAAGGTAAACATAATTGCACCTAGTGGTGAAATAACTGTTTACAATAACCAATAATAACTTTATAAAGTCAGTTCAACGGTAAAATAATGGATAACGTGAAGTATCACGATATATATATATATATATATATATATATATATATATATATATATATATATATATATATATAATACGTTTTCTTGTTTAATAATTTAAAACAACATAGGTTATTCAAATACAAGAATATGTATTAATTTTTATCCAAAGCTTTTCGTTGGCAAACAGTAGCAACATCATCAGGAATAAAAATTACAATTTTCAAAATTCATTGTAATTTTCATTCCTGATGATGTTGGTACTGTTTGCCAACGAAAAGCTTTGGATATAAATTAATAAATATTCTTTTATTTGAATAACCTATGTTGTTTAAAATATATATATATATATATATATATATATATATATATATTTATATATATATAACTTTCACTATATGTAGGACTTAAACAAGAATCTTACTAGGTATTTATGCGAGTTAACTTTCAAAGATTGATAGTATCTCCATTATTGAGCATTACTAACCGGGGGTTGTAGTAGACTGCGCAAGTGTAGTATCCATTAAGCATGCTATCAATCTTTGAAAGTTAACTCGCATAAATACCAAGTAAGATTCTTGTTTAAGTACATATAGTGAAAGTGATAAGTGAATACAAGAAAACAGTGTTTCAAAGTTAAATATATAAACATATATATATATATATATATATATATATATATATATATATATATATATATATATAAACACGCCAACCGTAAAATGGATGAAGTAATAAAATATTCGAAACCATTAAATAGGATCTTAATGAAAACATCACATGAAAACGCGTTTCAAGGAAGGATGTATTCCGCCCGTGACTCCAAGTTCTAATTGAAAACCGCATTGTGAAGTAACGCTAACTAGAACGCAACGCAACGCAACGATCCTATTTGGTCACGGAATGAGTTCACGCTTTGGAGCTCATTCACTCGTCTGTTTCAGCATAAAATTGTGCAACCGGCTCATGAAATACCTAAATTTATTTTTATGTAAAATTGGTACTAAAACATAAACCACAAAAATATGTTTAACTTAATGGAAAGGAAATCTTTATCTATAATAATGCCTTCATAACCATTTTATGCACGGAGCAACTGTGATGTATTTTATAATTATAAATAAGTAAAACCTTCTAAGCCACATAAACATTTTATTCAAATCTTGATGTACATTTCGATTCCAAAGCAATCGTCTTCAGAGGAAATTACTACAAGACTAACTCATAGTGTACGTCCTTTCCAAAAGTCTGTAATGGGTGCTTATTTTATTTTTCACGATAAATATGTTGCTCTTAGTCTATTTCCAAGCGTGATTGTTCCGGACCGAAACGCGTGACTTTTGTTTAATACATGAAAATGGTCTAAAATTGACGACAAATCAAAATCCGAAATGATTTATTTCTAAGAGCATAGTGAAGAATATGCCCTATAAATTACCTTTCAACCCCAATTTGGTGGATGCTTGAGTTAATAAGGAGAGTAAAATATGCTCAAAGTGGATCCTCATCAGTTGTGGCATTTTCGTAAACAATAAAGGCGATATTAAGCGAAGTTTTATAAAAATGACCAACAAAGCTAAGTAAATTAAATATGATTATCAAAAGCGAATTTCCAACTTAAAGAGCGCACTAAGTCAATAAACCGGAGGTTCTTAATTTCGTATTCAGGAAGACGTCAGTGTAAGGATTTTCCCTAATCATGGAACGGAAAGAGGTTCTTAGAACATAACAGTATCATACCTAATTGAACTTTAGTTGAATGGCTGGGCATGTGGTGAAAATGAAACAGTTGTTAAAATATTTTTTTCAAGATTAACAAAATTACAACCGTTGAAGTATATATCAGCAACATAGTTTTAATAAAGTAGAGTTTTAGGAGGAGAAATAGTCATTACAGTTTTACACAACGTATTAAATCTAATGGAGTCTATTATGTTGTATGGTACATTTTATTTGTTTCGGCACATTCTAAACTTTTTTTTGCTGGAAAGATCTTTCTTTAAGCTGTGGATGAAAAAGAATTACAAGCAATGATAACCACAGTTGGTTTTTCGCCAGGAAAAAAAATTACATGAGTCAGTGAGTATTAATCTTGTCTTGAGAACATAATCAATACTTGTTAAAAAACATAGAAGATAATTACAGATTAAAATAATAATTGTAATTTTAATGAAAGCTAGAATCTTATTCGTCATTTATCTGTAGCAAAATTTGCTTTTTTTGTGTCGTTTCATCGTTTAGGGTTCTTGTTATTTTTTATTACTTTCTTATATTCTTTTATTGTTATTACGGATCCCTCTATAATTAAATTATCACAGAATAACAATTATTGGTTCAATTTATGGACCCATTCTAGTAAGCCTGTTACCTTCAGTGAGTATAACAATACTTTGAAAATGTAAATGATACCGCTATGAAAATATTTATGTATTCATTTTATTACTAAATCCTAGACTACTACTATTTTTTAATATGTTGTTAATGATATTTTAACATTTTTTAATTATTTTTCAATTAAAATTAATAATTTTTCAAGTTTAATTATCACTTTAACTATTGTCCACTCTAATCGATGACTTTATTATATAATGAGTAAATTTAATTATTTAGGGAAGCGCTTATAACACTTAAAACTGTTCGATATGTTTTGAAATTATATATAAGTTACACATCATTTAGTCTGTTACGATAGTTTAAAGTATATTTGGTACCAAGCGGCAAAATATATGCCAAGTTGAATTTTAAATTTAACCTAAAAATTCATTATACGATATGGAAATCTGTTTTAATTATTGTACATCAATTGTTTATTTTTTGTTTGTCTTATATCTTTTCCGTTTTAAGTTCTGTTTACTTTGTCTTACTTTCAAAATTATTTCAATAATAAAAGATATAAAATGATAAAAAGATAAAAATGTAATAGACAGAAATAAAGGGACACATTCCCCTATATTAGTGTTAAAAGAGAAAAACAAAAGACTTTAAAATGAGGTTCGGTATGAGAAACGTTTAGCCCGTACGGGATATTTAAAATTATGTAGGAATAAATGAAAACGTTTGAATAAGATCCACCTGCTCACAATCCCGGGATGGGATGAGAATCGAGTAACTGAAGCATGATACATATTATGAGAAAGTAAAATACATCGACAGATGTTCATTCAGGTGTGTCAACTCCCTCCACGTATTGATTTGAGTCAGACGATGCTATTGTATCGATATGACAGGATACTCATAATAATGAAATCCGAAAATTTAACTTTGTCAAAACTTTTAATGCAATCTGTTCCTTAAATTTAATTCACTAAATTAAAAATACTAAAAACAGATACATCAGTATAAATACTAATTTTTGTAAGTAGCGTGTGTAAAGTGATACCCAAAGCTATAATTAGAGTGCATAAGTTAAACACTCTAAAAATAGCACATTTATTCAACTTAACAGGAGTGGCTAGATAGTGGTTTCGTGTTAGATAGCATAAAAATAATTTCTAATTAAATTATACTAAAACCTAGGCTAAATATTTCTGGATATATGAAACACATGACTGGAAAAAAGTATTTTACAAGGGAACAAGTAATATAGAAAGAAGATAAATAAAGTCAATTCCTACTGAGGTCGACAAAGAACAATTTAATTTTAGTTACATTTTATTTTATAATTACAATTATTATAAATATGTATATAGGTCTACATATGACAAAATCACAATATTATGTACCAAAATTTAAAAAAAAATTCCTTGTAACTCTAACTTTCCTCTGTATACAGTATATTATATGGTGTTGGACTATTATTTTTGTTTTTATTATTTATTCGCTTTTTCCCGTTTCTAATGTTTAAAGTTGAATATAAATTGTAACTTCTCACTCTAACCACTTCTTGTAATGCTTCGCAAAGAACATTTCTTTTATACTTTCAAATATATCTTAATGTAATAGATGTCTAGATTTGGAAAAGATTTCTCAGTGCCAAAGTGCTGGATATTAAACATGTAGCTCCTCAATTCGAATCCACCAGAAACATGAAGTTTTAAAAATTTTAATTAATGTATAAATATTTGAAAAAACTTTACTAATATCAATTGTCATCCCGTACAGGTTACAAACAAATCTATTTGAACTTAATTGGATGAATACAAACGTGTTTTATTAACGATTGAAAATATGTTAAAGATATATATAAGGAAAGAGTGAGGTAATAGAAGAAATTGAAAAATACTGTAAACTTTAGTTGTGATCAATATTCTAGAGTAACTCAATAAATTCTGAACTCATAAAATATAAACGTTAACCTTTCCATAAAGCATGAAATTATTTTTGTTTAAAAAGAAGAAAGTACAGGGAGGGTATGAAAGATAGGGGAGGATGGTAAATAAAAGCAAGATGTTGGAAAGAGATATGCAATCGTGACATCACAGAGATTCTCAGCATTAACTCTGTCTTTGTACTCAGTTCTCAGCCTTCTATAAACCGAATAAGTCGTAGAAGGTTAACTATGTTAGGATAATTATCCTAACTGGGATTAGGTCGAATACTAGTTCGAAATCCATACCTCATGACTCAGATTTTCCTTCAGGAGTAAAATTCCTAAATTAAAAAGCTAACAGCGTTACAACCTATGGGGCCGCCAATTGTTGTCGCCTTCTAATTTGTAGCCATTGAAATATGTAGGCATTGTTGGAATGTATTTAATTGCGTGTGGAAATAAAGCTGAAATAAGAAAATCATTGGCAGCAATATTGTTATTGCTAATCCGTAATATAAGGCAAATGTGTTTCCTTACAGAGCTTGTTATTTACAATATATTTACACTCGAATTTCCAATTAGACCAACTAAATAATGCCATATTTAGTTTTAATAATAAAATTTCATTAAAATTCTTTGATCAAGTGTAGTTAATATTATTGTAAACTAATATTCATATATTACAACATTTAAAATAATATTTTATGTATCTTTTTACTCGCCTACGCAAATATAAATTTAAACTTGAATAAGAGAAATATTTTCAAGTACACAATATCCCGATTGTCATCAATTTATTTACTCTCTAAGAATTAATAACTTATTGAAATAATTAATAAAATATTGGCTATGTAAGTCAATATTTTTATTTTATTATTTTAAGATCTTAAGAATTAGATTAACTTAGGTTTATATTAAATCTCAAATATTTCATTTACTAAACAACTGACGACCAAAATATTACTAAACAATTAAATTAACCGCATTTATGACAAATAATAATTTCTTTAAATAATGTTGTATAAGGTTACAAAAACACTAAGACATATAACGGAAATTATTTCGGATATTATATAACGACATATAAAATATAATAATGATAAACACATAATTTTGTTATAGAAGTGAACATGAGTGAGTATATAAAGTAAAATAACAAAATTAAAGTCCCTAAGCTAACACAGAGTGTTAAGCGAATGTTAAGAGAATGAATTAATGGTTCCTCAAATTTGTAAATTTATTAATTAGTTTTACGTTTATTTGTTTTTAATAATTTGCCCAATTTATCACTTAATTATTTCACTGTATGTTACAAATAACTTTCATAGTCGGTCAAGTCTTCGTAGTCGTTCTATTTTTAACTTATGTTTACCCAGTTAATAGACTTCATTTTAGCATTTCTTAATAACTAAATTATTAACATTCTTACAGAGCATCAAGACCATCTCGCCAGAGGAGTGAATGGTTATATCTTTTTAGATCCAAGTAAGAGGTAATGAGTAAGACAATGGAACAAATAATGGAATTCTAATACTTGGGCACATCTCTCCAAATAACGGAAGGATGGAGACAGAAATAAAGTAGCTAATTAATAGAGCAAATGAATTAAGGGATGTCTGAGTATTTAAATGTAAAGGAATAAAAATATGTGAAGAGGAATGAAAATTAAAACTCACAACAGACTATATTATCTCCAGGCAAAGAGAATCCTGGAAACACGAATAAAAATCTTTAGAAAAATTGTTGAAAATCGACTCAGGGATAGACCGAGGAGCACGGAGATGCGAGATCGAAAGCATTATTGAATAGGTGGTTAAAGGGAGACGGAGTATAATGACCATCTGAAGAGAAAATAGTAAAAACAGCAAGAGATTGCTCGTCCATAGGAAGTTGATCAATGGCAATGGCCAAGAACCAGTTAGGACGACATACTCGACTACTCGAAACACGCAAATATAGGCAACCTGTACGTAAAAAAACCTGCTTGTATATGATACACGCAATTATAGGCAAACTGTTAGCAAAAAACGTGCTTGTATATGATACAGGCAAATATAGGCAACCTGTACGTAAAAAACGTCCTTGTATATGATACACGCAAATATAGGCAAACTGTACGCAAAAAACATGTTTGTATATGATACACGCAAATATAGGCAACCTGTATGCAAACAAACGTGCTTGTATATGATACACGCAAATATAGGCAACGTGTACGCAAAAAAACGTGCTTGTATATGATACACGCAAATACAGGCAACCTGTACGCAAAAAAACATGCTTGTATATGATACACGCAAATATAGGCAAACTGTACGCAAAAAACGTGCTTGTATATAAAGGATGAAGAAGACGTAACACTCTTGCCGGAACTTTGAGCATGAATTAGTGATTAATTAATTGTGACTTGGTTCAAACTTGTTTCATTATTTTATGGTGATTTTGATAGTTCTACTTGCTGAAACTATGCCCTGATATCATTTGCACTTCCTATCTTCTTTTATTAGGGCATAGTGACTTCTTTATTAAGTTAATGTATTATAACCTAAGTTATTAAAAATATAATTTTTTTTACCTCTAGGTTATATATTTAAATTACCTTACCTTTCAATAGTCACACCTTCAGGTTTCTAAATAATTAACACATATCAAATTTAATCTCACTTGCATTTATTCCTGACATTTAATTATTACACATTATACCAAATTACCTTAATACTATGTAGTGACAAGATTGATTACTTAACTAATATTACAATTACTAAAAACGTGGACTCTTGAGGCTTTTGGTTTTTAAAACAAAAAAATTTAGTAATTACAGTGTTATTTGCTCTTTCTCTCTGGTTTTTACTATGGATCTTTTATAATGTAGAAAGTGGTGAACAAGCTAGATAATATTTTATACCAAAGAATTTAAAATTGTTCTGAATTTAATAAGTTTATAAAGCTTTGTTGGCTAAATGTAATGTAAGAAGAAAGTACTTATTGTTTGTTGAGTTCCTGGAATCTCGACCGTTGATAGCTGCTTCGCTGCACTTTTTCACATAACTAACTTACTTTCCTAATTCATTACTAAATCATTTACGTCACACTTTTAGATTTTACACATAAAAGAAACTTACAATTCCCTTGATTCCATTAAACAAAATTTACGTCTTTTTACATTGCTTCCACTTCTTCCCCCCAATACGCTGCCCTGTTCTGAAGTTCCTCCAAGACTCCTCTTCAGATAACTTACTTTTAAACCTTCCATATACTCTTCCTCCTTACGTATTTTAGTTAAATCTGATGATTCCCACACCTTTTACAAATAGTTTTCTGTAACGGTCCAGTAGTAATATATCCCAGGTATTTTGGTTCTTGGAATCTACCATCTTAAAATACTTGGACCCTTCTTTTGTTAAAGGTAGCCACAGCCCCTTTATAACTACACCCAAAATAGAACAATACTTAAGTCGCACTTTGCTTAATTTTTTTTTTGTACACCAACTAGATACGTTTATGTTGTAGCATATATTACATGCAATTCTTTTATATTAAAGAGAACTATTTTAAAACATATTCTAACTATTTGCGATAATAAGTTCAACTTATGTATAACTAACTCATTCTATATAAATAAGGTTTAGTAATTTATATAACAATATATTCATTTCTACTATTTTTTCTAAGTTCGTCCTGTAAAAATAATTTTGTAAATTATGACGTAAGAACCAACCAGATCCGTTTCATTATACTGAATGTCGCACGAGTAAACACGTGGTCACCAAAAACGAAACGCTTCGTCAAGGATTCGATTTTAAAATTATTCTGCGGTATTAAAAAAACATTATGTAGACAAGCTTTATTTTTTGCGACGACGGAAGTACCTGAATCTATCGGGGTTACTTAGGTGTTTAAGTAATCGATGTCTACCAGTTATAGACCATTGAATGAAACAGGATACGAGAAGGAAGATGAATTATATAGGTTAGAAGAAAAGATTCCCTTGTACTGAAAACATAGGATAATTATGGCTTTGATAAGGTAAGGTCGCTTATCCAAATTAGACAGTTTCTTAACCGGAGCATAGTGTGTATTTGGTTATCTTTGAAGTTATTCTATCAACTTTGAAAGTTAATTATAGACCATTTTAAATTAATTTCAAAATAGTTTTATATGTTTTAATTTGTGTTCTCACCATATATTCTAAAACCATTTAAACTCTTTAAATAGTTTTTTCTAATAACTGAGATAATACCGACTGATATCATGTGCTTGCACATTTTCCTAGTTTGCAAAGAAATTGAATGATCACACGCCGTTCTCTTTGCACAACGTTTTTCCGACGAAGAAGTAAAATTCTAGTAATTTGTAACTGACGCTAAGGGTGGAATAAATACTGGAGCCAGACGAAATTCTATACGTGTGTAGAGGGGAGTTACGTGACTGGAGGCGAACGATACTCAACCTTATTGGCTACTCTAAAACAAATCCGGTTTCATATTAAAGTTTATTTTAATATTCTATAGAAAATATTTAAAACACACGCAATACAGGACGTGACATTGCCCTATGTATTATCACACTTACCATTTTTAAATTTAAACTTCACAATTAATAGTATTTATATATTTTACTTTTAAATTTCCCTAAGGGACTTAAATAAATTAACATAATTATTAAATACATCTGAACTCATTAACAAGGCAGTAGATTGCAGTAAAGTTTTGTTTGTGCTGTGTACTAAAAAAAAACTTTGCAAAGAGAGTAAAACAAACCATTTTAATTCCTAACCAGTTCTGGCTTTTATAGAATTTTACGTATACTCCTTTAGATGAATTTATAAGTATGTGTACAAAACACGTCTCTTTACATAGAAGGTGAAATTGATCTATAGTGATTATTAACTACCGTTAAAAAATAGCACAATATTTAAGTATTTACGTATGCGAAGATAGCAATTTAGCTAATAGTGTACAATTTCCTGTCTTAGTAATTGAAATTATAAATGGTTTTCCATATTACTAAATTCAGAATTCATAAGTTTTATATTTTTCGTATCCTATACGGCTGAAAGTTTAGTATATCGATTTATTACTGCGTAAATAGGCCGTTCCCTCACATTTGAATTCGCCAATTTGATTAAAAGTTACTGTCAATTATAAGCATATTTAACAGGAAGATAGATATCTCATTACATCCTATAATTTTATTACCGCAACAGTTTTTTTGAGGTTAGTGATCCAAACCAAAGTTCCTAACTCACCCAATGTGATCAATATATAGAAGACAGAACTGGATAAAAGCCATTGAAGCCGTAAAAAAGTTACTTAGGTGAATCCAAACAGATTTTGCTTACCACTGCCAACAAAAACTTAAGTTTTTGAGTCCGTATGTGTAATTTGCGTTCGCCATTGGCATTTTTTATTATATATCTGAATTAATAAGTTGTCATGGTAAACACTTCAAAAATTATACAATAATTTTAGTTAATTTGGCAACACTATACAACCTTTATTTATGGAATATTGTTTTCGGAAATCACTAACTTTCATATCATTGTAAGCAGTTGTAGATTGGAAAATTAGCAACATATACAATTTCCGAAACTTCATATCACCGTTTCTCTTAAAAGTTTATAGTTCGGTGCAAACGGCAAAGAATAAAACGTGTTTATTACCGCAAAGTATTGGGATTATAGGATTTAGAGAGGGCTATAAAAACTCTGGATATAGAGTAGTGTACCCAAAAAGCTACTCCCCATAGATGCCATAAACAGGTATATACCCATTACAGATTTTCATAAAAGATGGAAAAATTAAAAGGGGAAGGACAAAGGAATTGGGTCGAACGACATAATAGTGCGTTAGTTCTGTGAAGCAGGAGAAGTTATGCAATTGCATGGACAGGATCACTTATTTGAAATACTTCTCCGGTTTGAGATGAAAGTTGTCTAAGGTACCTCACAAATTATTATTAGTTATTGAACGCCTAAATAAACGGTGTAGCCCTTTTATATACCCTTCCATAATAATTATAATTATTTTAACTATGTTTATTCCTGGCGAATGTCCATTCGTTCGAGGTTTATGTTTATCCTTTGCATAACTAAAGCACATGTAGACTAGCATTGTTTTAGGCCTATATTGGTTTTTTCGGGTTAAAAAAAACATAATAGTTGAAACTAATATTTTAAAAAATTTCTAATATTTCCTGAGAAATAACTCACAAACTTTATATTTTGTCAGTGAAACTTTATGTATTGGAAATTATAATTAATATATTTAAACCATTAAATATGGTCTAGATTACAATTTACGCCACAATGACCATTATTTAGAAAATATTTTCATAACAAGCATAAACAAAAATTATGTATTTACTTGTTCACTTGGTAAAATACCGCTATTGCTCATATTTTTCATCAGCCGTGTTTAGCACTTGTTCTGTGGATTGTTCAATGATGTTAGGTACGAACAAGACTGTTGCTCAGGTATTATATATTATTGTGAATTTGTGGGGTTTTGTAATTCTGTGATATGTTAATGTTATGAGGGTAATTTTACTGTAGGTTAATGTAGAGTTGATTTTGAGTGTTTCTTAACGATAATATGTGTTGTGGTTGATTGGTTTTTGTGGTAATTGTATAGTGTAATTCGAGATTTTCCGTTGGGCTTATTTTATTGTTCATTTGACAAAGATTCAATAAACTAAAAACTGTTTATTGCTACTCACAGTGTCTTATTGAAGTAGATTTAACCTTAAAATCTAACGTTCTTTTTTCAATTCCTTCTATTAGGATCACACTATCCTTATACATATATATATATATATATATATATATATATAAGATTTTCAATCGTTAATATAATACATTTGAATTTATCCAATCAAATTATAGATTTATTTAACTTATAGTGGATAACAATGGATGTTGACAGTTTTTTTCAAATATTTATTCATTAATTAAATTTTAAAAAGTTGATGTCTTTGTCGGATTCGAACGTAATGCCCCACATATCTGAAATCCAGCACTTTGACAATGTTCAAACTTTCCCTAGCTAGAAATCTGTTACTTAAAAATGTATAAGAAATTATGGTTTATAGGTTCTTTGCAATAAAAAAGTATTACAAGAGATGGATAGATTGAGAAATAATAGAGCACAATCAGCTTCATAAATTAGAAACGAAGAAAAGTAAAGCAAATTAATAGTACAAATATAAATAATAGTCCAGCACCATTACTGTATAGAGGAAAAAATAAAACACTGCAAGGGAATTCACTCTCTATTTTGAAACTTAATACTGCGATTCTGTCATATGTATATACACACTTATAATAATTGCAATTAATACAAAAGTAACTAAATTTAAAATTTTTGTTTGCCGACTTCAGTAGGAATTGATTTAATTTTTTTTTTAATGTATATATTACTTGTTTCATAACTTCAAAATTCATAATAATTATAAAATTGCGGATTAAATTTGCATACTTTGAAATAATATATATATATATATATATATATATGCATATAATAAAACTATTGATTCTTCACTTAACGCAAAGTGGTTAAGAAATTGTTCTTGTGCGTGTAAAGATGGCGAAGTTTGTCTATTCCATTTTATTTCGAGCTCTGAATAATTCATATAGGTTCGTTTTTGAAATGGAAATTCTTATGTCACGGGTTAAGAAGAGTGACATTTTCATAACTCAGCAGTGTACATTTCATATTTCAAAGGTGTTTTCCAGATTTTGACAAAATTGGGGAATTTATTACGAAACATGAGTAATGCTATTGCATTATTTTAATTGAAAAATATAATAGTTTTAAGCGTCCGTAGCTAACTTATATAAAATTTAAAAGTTATTTTTGAATTACTTAATAGGTCTAAAAAAATAAATAATATATACAACCTTTATCCACAAATATGTTTATTCTGAAGTACATTTTGGGTCAAATTTAGTACTTTCCTTATCGAGCAAAGTTATGAAAATTAACTAAATATTGCCACCTATTATTACTGGTGTTTTAATATCATTACATAAGAACAATATGAGTATACTGAATTTGTTGAAGAGTATACAAGGATTAGTATGGGATAATAGTCTGAGGATTAGTTTCTTTGATAGTTTTAAAGGCGGTCGCGGAGTATGGCTTAATCATCTACGCAGAATTGTGACTTTATGTAGGATTAAACTAAGGATAAAAAACTTTGGGATAGAGGAAAGGCATCATGTGTGATCTGGTATAGACCTATTCTTTTTTGGAAGTCGTACATATGCGGCAGCCGTTACATCCCCTTGTAAGAAGAACAGGGATATTCGATGCAAGGAAAAATACAGTGTTCTTAGTACGACTACGGTAAACAGGTGTTCGCTTACCTGAGGCAGACTTGTTCTCTACCGGGGTTCAGAGAGGTTTTAGAGAGCTGAATAGACTCATTTGGAGAAGAAATTAAAACACGTTGGCATTAAGGAAAACGCTGACAAGAGTATATACAGGAAGCTTATGGGAAAAATTCGACTTTCAACCGCGAAACAGACAGACAACCATAAAATGATTAATGAAATTAGCTTTCATATAAACAACGTAAAATTACCTTTTGATAATGATATGACTTTAAATCTATTTATTTAAACTATAACAAAAAAGGAGATATATTGCATTTTTAAACTTATCTTATAAAAGCCATTGAACCTATGTGACAACATTTACAAAAGAAATAAGTTTCGATTAGTTTTGATAAGGAAATGAAGAACGATTGAAGACGCTGACCTCAGAAATAAATTATCGTAGAATAATTGGTCCTACATATCACAAAAACACGTTACTACGCTGTTTATTTTCGTTGCTTATCACAGCCTTGAGAACAAGGGGTCACAAGATTAATGAAAGTAGTCACCCGAAACTTAAGACAGCATTTGATCAGAGAACATTGTCTACGTGCTGCATTCTACTACACCAAGTCACGTGAGTGCTTACGTTTCTGTGACGTAACGAAACTAAATCAAATATGGAATAGTTTCATGTTTATAAAGGGCGCCTCTTCTACTTTACACATGGATATATGGCTAAGGAACGTCGCTGGAAGAAGAAAAAGTATCTTGTGGTTAAACATTCTTAACCCATTGCGGATAAAATGATCCAATTCACGATCCGAGCTGTACAACGGCCCACGCCAGTAGAGTTGTATTTTGCATATAATCGTACTATGCTTAAAATATTAGTTACTCTCATCTTATCTGCTTGATTAAACAGTCTTCAGTAATCTGTATTAATTTTAGATTTTTATTTTTATGATTTCATTCAATACGCTAAAAATAGTATTGTGTTTAGACTTTATTTGTATTTGCTCCTCCAGAAGTGTATTTTTAATTATATTTTGATATATTTCTAAACTCTCAATGATATTCATTCTTAAACCATTTTTAGCATGTTTAATTAACTTCAAACTATGTATCTCTGGGAAGTCATGTTTAATATATATACAATGTGTTGTTAAATTTGATTTATATACATTAAGTTTTCCTTTTAAATGTTCTTTATACCTTTCTTTTATTTTATTTTCAGTTTGTCTTACATAGTATTTTTGACACATTGTACATTTTATACTATAAATATCGCTTACATCCAATTTATTTGATTTAATATTTGTATTTATTATATTGTCTATTTTATTGTTTGTATAATGAACTAGTTAAATATTAGTGTCTATAAATAATTTTATAATTGGTTTACTTTCACTACGAAATTAAAACGTTTAAGAATGAATATCATTGAGAATTTAGAAATATATAATAATAATATTAAGCATACACTTATTGAGGAGTAAATACAAATAAAGTCTAAACATAATACTAATTTTAGCGTATTCAATGAAATCTTAAGAATAAAATAATAAAATAAATACAGAATACTGAAGATTGTTTAATCAAGCAGAAGAGATAACAATAGGTAATATTTTAAGCATAGTACGATTATATAAACAGTCCAGATGTAGTCATAAAACTATAAGGTATCTAGAAAAGTTTGATAAAGTCGATACTGCCAATCAGCGAAAAGCTTCAATGTATGAAGAAAACTCAAATAAAATTTTTGTTTATGAAAGTGTAATATAATTGTGTATATAAAAAATAAGAAAAAGAAATTCATCCCAGGATTACAATATATATATATATATATATATATATATATATATATATATATATATATATATATATATATATATATATATATATATACATATATATATATATATATATACATATATATATATATATATATATATATATATATATACATACATATATATATATATATATATATATATATATATATATATTTATATTTATATATATACATACAATATCAAGAGCACAATGGTATAATATATTAGAATGAAAATATTGGAAAGAACCCCAATACCACAAAAATAACAAATAAAACAATCTTAAGTAACAATATTTTTATTGTAATATATATATTAGCAATTGAGTTCGTTCGAAAACGTTAGTAGACAATTGAAAAACTACATTTACTAATGGCTCAGAAAATGAATGTCTGGTAGGAGTGTAAGACCAAGTCTCCTTACAAACATTAAAATTAAGTAAGCAAGTAATTGTTTAATAATATTTGCATGCGTGTTTATCGATACACTGTTGACGAGTTACAGACTGCAGGTGAAAAGTAACAAATATTATCAGAGGATATATGTCTTTCAAACCTATAAAGACTCTCAAATATCCTTCGTTCACTCTCCAGCGTAGAATTGCCAAGGAATATATAGTCTTGATTATTCAACAAATATATATATATATATATATATTTATAAGATCAAATAATATACACAAATACAGGAATATTTAATTTATTGAACAATAAACTCAAAGCTTTTCGTTGGTTCACATTACCAACATCTTCAGGAGTTACAATAGTAAGAATATTATATAGTAAGGATTCTTACTATTGTAACTCCTGAAGATGTTGGTAATGTGAACCAACGAAAAGCTTTGAGTTTATTGTTCAATAAATTAAATATTCCTGTATTTGTGTATATTATTTGATCTTAAAAATATTCTAACAGGAAAACACATTTGATATTCTATATATATATATATATATATATATATATATATATATATATATATATATATAGTGCAACCAACTTTCAATACTTTACAAATCGAATTAATGCTCGTTTAACGTCAGCGAATCGTGCACGATTGGATATTTATAATTTCCTAATTATCAGGAATTATTGATTGTCTATTCCAATCCATTAAACTAATTCACGTTTTCAAGTAATGCTACAACCAGTAGGTAGAGGATGTTACGGTAATGCGATTATTTGCGATTAAATTAACACTGTTTCGAAAGAGACATAACATTCATAAAATAAATCGTGAATTTCATTTATATTATAAACAATTGACTGGAATTATTATATAAATTATGTCAACAAGGTTTCGTAATTAAAGTAAAAGCATGTTATAAATTATTGAGACATTTCTGGTATTACGAATCTTATACTTATACTGGAATTTTTTCAGTCGAGTTTTCCATAATTTGAATCCCCTTCAGAGTAAAATCTGATTACTTTTTTACTTCATTACCTAATTTTTTTTCTTTTTTTCACTCAATCATATTGTCTTTTGTATTTAAAAATATCTCTGTTAATACTTTATATAATGTAGGTCATCAAAGAACATTTTATATGCTTTTTAAAGGTTTATTGAAAAAATAAGAAAAAAATATTGTATTGTGTTATTCATTGAAAATTTGTAATTGGTACAAAGGAAAGTAAAAATAATAATTTCTTAATGTTTGTAATAATTTTAAATAAACTAACAATATAATATGTTATTTCAACCAAATTATGCAATAAAAGTAATAAGAAGCAATATAAAATGAAGTAACTTTTCCTTTTTAGTCAAACGACCGCCACTTATTAACGTAAAGAGTTTGTCACACCAGACAGTACAACAAAGAACTTAACTTTCGAAGACTTGAAATTAGCGATGTCAACGTTTAGTTTACTTTATTTACACTAGATTAAAAAAAAAAATGCATGTTGTTATGGTTCCAGAGCATAAAGTATATCAACGAATAAAATATTTATCGATATTCGTTTTATATTAATAAGTTAATTAATTCTTCAGTAGATTAAGGTAAATTTAGAAGCATATTATAAAGCCGTAAATGTGCTTTATGTCAGAATATACATTATTGCTTTTTTCAGTCAACTAAAGAAATAGTTTATTATTATTTTTTATCTTTTTCTTTATTGTTTCTTTATCTTTTCTAGCATACACACACATCTCATTTACTTTCATTCCGACCATATACAGGGGAGGGGACATGCATATATTGAGAATCAAGGCCTTTACTCATATGCTACACAGTCTTTTCACTAAGTTACCAAAGTGTCAAAAATATCTCTTTAAAGCGTTCACATTTTATGCCCTACTAGATCGAAATACAGTCTTAGATTGCAATACAGTATCCTTGCAATACGGTATACGCATTTACCCTTATGTATGGTGTAGTTGTTGTTATTATTTACTATTTGCAAAATTAATGTTAGAAAGGAATTATCTTTATTATCACTATTAACACTGTCGTTTTTTGACAGTAAATATAATGATGGAAAGTAAATTTTTTACAAATTATTTTTTTTCTACTCATTTAAGTATTCGATTTACATTATCCTTGTTTCTGAAATAAATATTAAACATTATTTTAATCGAATGGAAACAATTTCCCGAAGAAAACAAAACCAATTGCAGAATAGAACAACATTGGCATCTCGACCGCAGAAAGAAAGGGAAAATAATCAAACACAAACCTGGCTAAACAAATAAACGTTCTGCTCCAATACGCACACCGTCAGCTCTAAATCATTAGAAAAGAAAATACACCAAACAAAAATTTACATAACGACTTATTGTGTTTTCTGAAAACCATGAATAATGTATTCTTCCTTCATCATTAAAAAAAATGTTCACATGAATACGTCCCAGCATCCAGTCTCGTTTATTCTTACAATTTACTTACGTTTTATTCTTTACGCACAAACCAAGCGATGAATTCTTTACCTGCTAGTGTTTAGACTTTACGTAAAGCTAAACTGATATTGGAACTATTCAACATGTCACTACGTCTATAGCGAGGACGAAGGTAATATTCTAGACTAATTTACAGATGTGTTTCACTCATTTCAGTTTTACACTTTAAAAAAGTATGTTAAATAAAAGTGTTAAAAAGTATTAAAAATGCAAAACTTGAAGAGGTAAGCTAATTTTGAGGCATGCGGTAGTTATTGTATGTATGACAATATTACTATAAAACGTACTATTTACTTTTTAAAAAAATTTTGCTAAATATTTTCCACAATTGTGAAGAGTAGTTTTTCAAAATTTGCATAAAGGGGGACAAAGTTGGTCGCGTCCACAGCATACTTTAAGCTGTACGTGTCCCCTGGGTAGTGCTAATAGACCAGCAGAGTTTGCTGAGAACCCAAGCCAAACAGAGACAATACAAAAGCCAAATTCACTCAAGAACCAAAATCAAAATGGCCTTTCTAAACGCCTGGACGATGGCCTTCTTCGTATCGTCTTCTGGAATTCCGGAGGCCTAAGTAACGCAAAATTCACTGAACTTAAGACCATTATATACGCTTGTGACGCTGACATTTTTATAATTGTTGAAGCAGGAGCATCAACAGATAATCTACTATTTTATGAACTGACAAACTACTATGGGCTGAAAAGATCTAGACATGTTGCCACTGAGTTCCTGGTGGGAGTAAACAAGAGACATCCCATTAACTTCTCCATTGTTCATGAAATGGAGAACGCTGACAGAATGGAGGTAATAAGACTAACAATATGGGCCAATGGAACACTGTACAATGTCTTTAGCTTATATAACCCGCCCAATAACAGACTCAATTTTGATTGCCTTGCTGTAAGTGATAAACATCCAAACACCATAACCATTGGAGACTTTAATGCACACTCTCAAAGATGGGGCTATGGAACTACTAACCCTGCCGGACGATCTGTGGAAGACCTAATTGACAACTCAAACCTTATCCAACTTAAGAGTGACTCAACCTTCCTCTCCTTCGCCGGCCAACAGTCAACATCTGATTTAGCCTTAGTGCATGCAAACATTGCTTCTCGAGTCAAACTGACCCTAGGAGACGCACATGGCTGGAGCGGTCTTCGGTCCCTCATCTTGGAAATTAAACTAAAGAAAACTATACTGTCGCAGCGACGGATGCCAAGATGGAATTTTAGGAAGGCTGATTGGGCCAAATTTGTCAAAATCTCCAATGAAGTAATCACAGAGGATCTTGTTGGCAACAACCCTGAAAGGGCATGTGACAGTTTTGTTGACGCAATTTTGTCAGTGGTAAAAGGATCAATCCCGAGGGGCCAAGTGAAACTCTACAAACCTTTCTGGAACTCTAAATTAACAGAAATAAAAGCAATAAGGGGCAAGGCAAGGAAAAAAGCTGAACGAACAAATCTGCATGTGACTTCATAGACCTAAGGAATAAACCGGCCGAACTAAGAAGAGCTATTATAAATGAAAAACGTGAAACTTAAAACATTTGGTTGCAAACCTGGACTTCAGATGGAATGGGCTTACAGCCCACATAAATTACGTTTTTATTAATCCAATCTAGTTCAAATACATTTTTTTCCTATAGTGGATGACAATCAATGTTATTACAATTTTTTTCAAATATGTATTCAATAATAATTATAGTTCAATAATTAATTATAATTAAATTTAAAAAAAATGGTGGGTCTAAATCGGAATCAAACTGAATATCCTCAAGTTCGAAGCCTAACGATTAAGCACTGGGCCAACTTTCCCATACTTGGAGATGTATTTCTAAAATATATATGTGAAATATTTTTTGCCACCATCTGGTTGTCGTCGAAACCATTTCACAGCGGTAAATTGTAGCCATGGTTACCACACAATATCATAAATAATGTTCTAGGAATAAAAATAATCAAAAGAGTAAAATAATTAGGAAACTGAATTATTGGTAAATAGCAAACCTTAATTTACAAACTGCAGCGGCCAGAATGTCCGATGCAAAGAATCTGGGTAATTGTACAGAATACCAGAATCAAACCTAACCGGGTTAAATAATTGACTAAATTTATATATATAAAAATTTTAAAACATTATAATAATAATAATATTAAAACTAGGGTAAATAATAGTAAAATGAAGAAAATTAGAAATAACTTTAGACTTAAAAAACATAAATTATAAGCAATAAGAAAAATTATCACTTCAAAGTGGATAGCCTAAATTATGTAAACAAAAAAAAGACGGTAATTGTGTAGTATAACAAACTAGGCCTAGATGCCGGCTATTAAAATAATTGTACTTAAAAATAATCAGGAATAAAGAATGTAAATTAAGATGTGAGGAAAGTAAATTAGGCCTAGCTAGGGAAAATAGTATTTATGTAAAAGTAAAGATTAAATGTTAAAGTGTAATAACCTAAGAAATTAGGTTATAATAGAAGAAGTCATATTTGATTTCGGAAAAATCCGCTTAGGGCATTGATTATAAATCTTGTCACTACGAAACGAAAGCGCTACAGTCGAACTTTGGATTAAGAATGTTAAAAAGTTAATTAAATTAAATGAGAAGAAATAAAGTCAAATACGTTATTAAATAAAAGGTAAAAATGCAAAGGACACATCAGAATACAGAAACGCCTTTTATAAAAAGGGAAACTAATCTTAGTTCAGAATTTCCGAACAAACAAAGTCAATTGCCATGGCAACGGCTTTCTGATTGGTCAAAAGTTGAAAAATGGATACTGGGACGTGGGAAGTTTGAAATTGGAGAAGGAGGCCTCAAAAAAGGAACGCTATCCAAGATCAGAATGCATTAGGCTCTCAAAGCGAGCAGACGTGTTTTTGTACCATGCGATCAGGACAAGAAAAAATGTGCTAAAAACAGAGTAAAAAGTGCTACGATGTGATCAGGGGAAGGAAGATATATATGAGCAAGGGCTCATATATACCCAGAGCATGTATATAAAGCAAATGAAGAAACGGATATTACAAGTGATAGAAAGATGTCAGATATGTCAGTACGCAAAACCGACAAATAGATACCTCCAAGGAAGCACGAAACCAATCGTCTCAAGAGGGCCAGGCGAAATGGTGGCGATAGACCATCTAGGGCCCTTACCAACCAGCGTTGGTGGGGTAAAACATATATTGGTAGTAATAGATAGCTTCTCGAAGTATGTTAAGTTATATGCAGTACGAAGTACCACAACAAGGAGCTCAAAGTTGAAGTTACTGCATTATTTTCAAGCAGTAGGGAAACCAAGCAAGATCCTTACCGATTTTGGAACTGCATTTACATCACGGCAATGGCGTACTTGGATCAGGTGTGAAGGAATCCAACACATACTGAGCCCAGTACGGCACCCGCAGGTGAATTTAGCAGAAAGAGTAAATAGAGAACTGAGAAGGATATTGCGGACCTACTGCTACGATAACCAATCGCATTGGCGGAAGTACCTGTCATACATAGAAGGAGTAATCAATGCTTTACCGCATGAAGCTACTGGATACACTCCAGATCAGATTCAGTTCGGGGTTGATCCGGAATATGGGTGGCAGGGATTTGTAAGAAAGAAAGAAAGATGAAGCAGACGGAATTGAAATGTGGGGACAAAGTACTGGTAACAAGGGTAAATAGATCTAACTTGAGCCGTCAAGAAACCGAGAAGATGCTATTAATTTACCAGGGTCCATATGTAGTGGCTAGACGATTGGGGGCAAAAACTTATGAAATAGCAAACTTGGAAACAGGGAAAATAAGGGGGATCTATGACATCAAAGACATAAAGATATTTAAAGAATAAAGGATAATAAGGCAAGGTAAATAAAAAATGATCCATCAGTGACATAGGGAGTAACGGTTAAGTAATAAAAATAAAAATGTAAAATAAATCTAAGTAGTAGATTAAAGCAGTAACATAATCCAAATACATAGGACAAATAATATAAAATCAGTATTAAATGTGAAAGAAAAAGCCATATGTTAAATGAACGGGATTCATTGAATTTATTAAAGTAAAGGTTGTGTTAAACAACAATGAATGTGTAAAATAAGGATTACAATATACAATATTGTATAGTTAATATAAACTTGAAATAAGATTAAATAAAAAAGAATGTGACTAAGGACAGGAGTAATAAATGAGTAAATAGCATGTGAAGTGACTAATGTGACAATGATATATATGAGTGAAAGGGACAGGAGAGTAAATTGTGAACTTTAGTAAAATTAATTAAGTTATGAAGATGAATAGGAATAGTAGATTAATGAAAGGAATATGAAAATTTTAATATAAACTAGTATAAGTGTTAATGTTACTTTTCACAAATATGTTATTAATTATGTTTATCTGTTTCAAGGGAGAGAAGAACCAAAATTTTCATATATTTAAAAAGGGGGGAATTTTGCAGCGGCCAGAATGTCCGATGCAAAGAATCTGGGTAATTGTACAGAATACCAGAATCAAACCTAACCGGGTTAAATAATTGACTAAATTTATATATATAAAAATTTTAAAACATTATAATAATAATAATATTAAAACTAGGGTAAATAATAGTAAAATGAAGAAAATTAGAAATAACTTTAGACTTAAAAAACATAAATTATAAGCAATAAGAAAAATTATCACTTCAAAGTGGATAGCCTAAATTATGTAAACAAAAAAAAGACGGTAATTGTGTAGTATAACAAACTAGGCCTAGATGCCGGCTATTAAAATAATTGTACTTAAAAATAATCAGGAATAAAGAATGTAAATTAAGATGTGAGGAAAGTAAATTAGGCCTAGCTAGGGAAAATAGTATTTATGTAAAAGTAAAGATTAAATGTTAAAGTGTAATAACCTAAGAAATTAGGTTATAATAGAAGAAGTCATATTTGATTTCGGAAAAATCCGCTTAGGGCATTGATTATAAATCTTGTCACTACGAAACGAAAGCGCTACAGTCGAACTTTGGATTAAGAATGTTAAAAAGTTAATTAAATTAAATGAGAAGAAATAAAGTCAAATACGTTATTAAATAAAAGGTAAAAATGCAAAGGACACATCAGAATACAGAAACGCCTTTTATAAAAAGGGAAACTAATCTTAGTTCAGAATTTCCGAACAAACAAAGTCAATTGCCATGGCAACGGCTTTCTGATTGGTCAAAAGTTGAAAAATGGATACTGGGACGTGGGAAGTTTGAAATTGGAGAAGGAGGCCTCAAAAAAGGAACGCTATCCAAGATCAGAATGCATTAGGCTCTCAAAGCGAGCAGACGTGTTTTTGTACCATGCGATCAGGACAAGAAAAAATGTGCTAAAAACAGAGTAAAAAGTGCTACGATGTGATCAGGGGAAGGAAGATATATATGAGCAAGGGCTCATATATACCCAGAACAAAATTTCGACCACCAAAATGCAAAATTAAAGAAAATAAGAAGATTAACCGAAATTATGGAGAGACGCCTACCTACCAAGACCCTTGAAGCTGTAACAGGACCGACAGATGACAATATTAATGAAGATAAAAAGATTTCTACAGTACAAGGTTATATAATCAATTTAATTATTCTTTTTTAAATAACATTTTACTTCAAATTATATTAACTTAATTTCAAAATTAAATAAGATGGGAATAACCTAAGGGACTGATTAGTCAACTCTCTTGGGTTACCCAAATTTAAGTAATAAAGATTCAAAATTGACTTTCCATTCCCATCGCTGTGGGAATGTATGGATTAAGTATAAAGATGTATATCTTATATGGCTTTTTCTAAGTGAATTTCTAATGAATAACTTCCAAAGAAGTTAATTGTTCAAGGCCTAGCCTAAAGGCATTACATAGTAATATTAAGTGTTTGAAAAAGAATCAGATTTTAAAATATGTTAAATTTAACTCTACTAATCAAAATTATATACAAAATTAATTATGGTAACTTTGATAATTTAAATTATATGTAAAATTAATGATAATAAGAAAATTTAAAAACAGAAGGAGATAATAATGTTTAGTTAAATGGCAAGTTGTATGAAATTTTGAAAAAATAATTAGTCAAGAAAATCCTGTGAAATTAAATAGAAACAATAATAATTAATTTGAACCTTGGAACAAATAAATAAAAATGTATATTTTCCAATTAGCTGTGTTTTCATTCTAGATAAGATAAGTTCACTAGGTATCCAGGTATAGTCTTTAAATCACAAGTGTCTCTCAAAGATTCCACTACCCGAAAAGGAGCTTGAACAGGGCTTATCGGAGGCTAATTGGTTTTATCAAAAATTCAGGGGTTGGTTCCTCTGAGAGGTTTATTCCTTGAGGCACAGGTCTATGAAATTAGGTTCGTAGTCAATGGATAAACCATTACTTTCTTACTGACTTAGCAATTGAGGAAGAGAAATAAACAACGGCAAAGGTTATAAAAACTAAGTCGGTAAGAAAAGTTTGGCGCCCAACGTTTGAGGCTCGATGCTTACATTGTAACATCGGGTCAACATCAAATAGAGACAGATTTAAATCGACTAAGGAGCCTAGTGAAACAAAATTAATTAAATAGAATTCAATTAAAATTGTAAAAAATAATAGGAATCATAAAATGAAAACCAAAGAAGTTCTTTAAATTAAATAAGAGTTAATTATAATAAAAATGAAATTAAAAAGAACTTACAATAAATAATAATAATTAAAAGGAAATAATTAAGTAAAATAAAATTCAGTAGGCGTCGGTAGGGCATAATATAAATAATAATGTTAGTTATTAATGAAAGTAAATAGAATACATAGGCGTTAGATAGACAAGGTCAAGGGAACACTGAACCGGATCACATCGAGCACAATTCTAAATGAATATTTAATTAAATACTCAGTATATAGTAAAAATATAGAAGTAGGAGAAGTTAGTAAGGGAATAAAAGGATAGTTAAATACGAGACTTTAAGATGGCGACAAGACAGAGAAAAGACACAGAACCATCTGAAATGATGGAGTTTTTTAAAAAAATGATGGAGGAACAAAAACAGGAGAGATTAAAAGAGATGGAGGAACAAAAACAGGAAAGATTAAAAGAGATGGAGGAACAGAAACAAGGGAGAATAAAAGAACAAGAAGAATTAGTAAAAATGATAGAGGAACAAAGAAAGAAAGAAAGAGAGGAGGAAAAAGTAGAAAGAAAGAAAGAAAGAGAGGAGGATAAACAAGAAATTAAGAATCTTTGGGAAATCATGAATAAGAGGATAGAGGAAATAAATGAAGGAATTACAAGAAAGAATGAGGAAATGGGAAATAAAATCCAAGAAACTATAGAAAAGATGTATAACTTAGAGGTAACAGTCAGTGAAAATAAACAGACTGTAGAAACAGTTAAGGGAGAAGTCAAAAAAGTAGAAAGAAGGGTACAAGTAGTTGAGAATAAGATAAAGAATATGGGAGAAGGGATAAATATAGCTACCTTGTTTAAATCAAGGATGTTTGAGATGGGTGATAATGGAGACAAAAGCAAGAAGGAATTCTACGGTAGGGAAGATGAAGACCCTATTGATTTCATTAAACACCTAGAAGGTATAATGTCCGAAATTGATCCTGACATGGAGGAAGGACAAAAAAGGAAAATAATGGAGAGACATCTTAAAGGACCAGCACAAGAATGGTGGTTGGCCATGAATATGGAGGAGGAAAATTATGATGAAGTTAAGGAGAGATTCTTTAGCCACTTTTGGGGATCTCATGCACAAGAGAGAATTCGAAGAAGAATCGAAAATGGAAAATATGAATACCATCGAGGCACAAACAACATGGTAAATTATTTCTTAAAAATGGTGAACACGGCGAGACACCTAACCCCGCCATACAATCAGGCGGAGTTAATTATGAAGATTATGAAGCATTATGGGAACAGAATGTATATAGGATGTTCCGGGATGGCGGCTACCGACATAGAGGAGGCGGTAAAATACATCCGAAGGAACATGGAGCAGGAGGCTACCAGGAACCGGACTCAGCCTAGGACTGAGGAACGGGAACCTGAAAGGAGAGGGTTTACACACCAAACGAGAAACCCCGGATACAAGGGAAATTGGAGGCAAGAGCCTTACCCGGTAGAAGGGAGAGGAAACTGGAGACAGGGGCCCTACCAAAGAGAGGGACCAAGAAATAGGCCGCAAAATCAGTGGCAACAACAAAGGCCAGAGTACAGGTCACAAAACCAAACGGAAGAAGGCCCACAGACAAAAGAAAAGAGACCACAAAATCCAGGGCCAAGTGGTCAATCAAAAAACTAAATGAGAGGATCCCTAATGGTAGGAAGGAAAAGAGGAGACAACCATTAGAGATCCAACAACAAACAAAATATAGGAAATATTACCCGGAGAAACAGGGAACAGTAAATAAAGGAAAGGCGGAAGACCTAAAGAACAAAAATAAAAAAACAATACAACAGGAAAATAACAATGAAGTACACCAAAATCAAGAGCGTAGAGTTGGTGGACTATCTCTTGATATTCGTGCTGAATTGTTAGAAGAGGACAAGGAGATTGGCGAAGGTAACCAGAAGAAAGAAACATGCCCTGTAATTGACTGTGAGGTAGAAGGGCACTCTATAGAGGTAGAGATTGACACGGGTGCAGACGTGTCAGTCATTCAAGAAAAGGCTTACAACAACCTCAAGTTGCATGGGCTTAAGTTCCTGGAACTACCCATCAACAATGTGGGAGTTGTAACAGCCATTAAGACCGCACAAATAAAGGTTACCCGGCAATGCTTAATTCCCTTAACAATTAAAGGCATAAAAGTGGACTGCATCTTCATAGTGGTCTCCAAACTTCGGTCGGAGATGATTATGGGGTGCAACACACTGTATGACCTAAAGGCACGGATAAACATGGATAGACGCTTTGTGACATTCGAAATAGAAGGGGAAATGGTGTACCAGGACTTTAAAAGTAAAATACAAAAGATAGAGGAAAATGAAGAAGTCCGAAAAATATGCAAGATAACCCAGGAAAAAGAAGATGCATCAACAATAGGGCATCAAAGCAAAAAGGAGGGGTTAATGCGACAGTGCGAGAAGCAGGGGCACTGCCGAATGAATGAAGGAGGAAATGGACAAGAAACAAGTAAAGGGGAAATCTTAAATATAACGAACGAATATCAAAGAAAAATAAAAAATGAAACAGAGGAAAAATTAAACAAAAACAAAAAATTAAAAAACAAAAATGAAAATATATTAAATAAGGAAATAAATTTAAGACCTGAGGGAGTCAAAACAGGAGATAAAGAAACAAAGGACATGGAAAGAAGAGCTGCAGCTGAGATTAAGAGCAAACCAAAATATAAACAAGGTAAGGCCGAAATAGTGCCAAAAAGGGGAAATAATGTGAGTGGAAAAATAATAAATAAGAAAATAAATATAAATAAAAGTATAAACGTCGCGTCGAAACAATTAAAAGGGGGGAACAACGAGGTTAAAATGAATAACCAACAAGTAGCTCGGAAGCCCATGACTAAGACTTTAGATTCTGGAGAGATAACCCAAAGGAAAGAAATTGAAATTAAAGAAAGAAAAAAGAAAAACCCATTTACTAGTTCAAGAGTTCGAAAGTCAATTAAAATGAGAGCCAATCCAAATACGAGAAGAACCTTCATTTCATTACAAGTCAAAAACAGAAAAATAAAAGGTAGATTTAAGGAGAATAAGGGAAAGTTAAGAAATTGGAAAAGGAGAAAGAAGAAAAAGAAAGATAAAGATGGACGGATGATAAGAAAATATTTGAGAATTAACCATTTAGGAATCGAAGAAGAAGAAACAGAAAATAAATGTATATTAGACAAAGAACAGCAAAATCAATTAAACCAGCTAATATTGGAATATGACGATATATTTAGCGAGATACCGGGAAGATCAAATAAATATAAGCATCAATTGAAACTAATAGAGAATAAAACTTTTGTACCAGTACTTTGTCCCCACATTTCAATTCCGTCTGCTTCATCTTTCTTTCTTTCTTACAAATCCCTGCCACCCATATTCCGGATCAACCCCGAACTGAATCTGATCTGGAGTGTATCCAGTAGCTTCATGCGGTAAAGCATTGATTACTCCTTCTATGTATGACAGGTACTTCCGCCAATGCGATTGGTTATCATAGCAGTAGGTCCGCAATATCCTTCTCAGTTCTCTATTTACTCTTTCTGCTAAATTCACCTGCGGGTGCCGTACTGGGCTCAGTATGTGTTGGATTCCTTCACACCTGATCCAAGTACGCCATTGCCGTGATGTAAATGCAGTTCCAAAATCGGTAAGGATCTTGCTTGGTTTCCCTACTGCTTGAAAATAATGCAGTAACTTCAACTTTGAGCTCCTTGTTGTGGTACTTCGTACTGCATATAACTTAACATACTTCGAGAAGCTATCTATTACTACCAATATATGTTTTACCCCACCAACGCTGGTTGGTAAGGGCCCTAGATGGTCTATCGCCACCATTTCGCCTGGCCCTCTTGAGACGATTGGTTTCGTGCTTCCTTGGAGGTATCTATTTGTCGGTTTTGCGTACTGACATATCTGACATCTTTCTATCACTTGTAATATCCGTTTCTTCATTTGCTTTATATACATGCTCTGGCTCATTATATTCGTTATTTTATTTCTCCCTATGTGAGCATATATCTGATGTATGTTCTCAATTACCTCGTTTATTATTGATTCCGGGATTACTATCTTTATTTTATTTTTGACTTCTTTACACAATATCCCTTCTTGTATAGAATATCTCTTAAATTTGGTCACGTTTTCAAAAATTTTTCTAATTCTGGTTGTTGTCTTTGTAAGTTTTTTATGTTTTGAAATTTTGCTTTTAGTGTTTCTTCACATCCTATTTGTAACCGTCCTACTTTTATGACCTGACGGTTCTGACTGTTTCCCTTATTATCCATCTCATTCTGATACATCCGACTCACGACGTCGCACGGTATGTTTTCCTTTCCTGGGCAATGTATCACTGTTGGTTGATACTCTTGAATCGCCAATATCCAGCTAGTGATTCGTGAATTAGTGAAATTGCACGTGTTCATAAATTTCAATGCCTTATTATCCGTTATGATAGTTAGTGGCGCTCCCACTATTAATGGCCGAAATTTTTTCAAGCCATGCACTATAGCCAATAATTCTTTCTCGCATATAGTGTATGCCTTCTCACAACTCTTAAGTGTTCGGCTAACGAACCCTATTACTTGCATTTGCCCTTGTCCATCTCTCTGGAAAATCTGACTGGCGATTGCATTATCACATGCATCTGTCTGTAGGAACGTACGTTGCCCTTCGATTGGATGCATCAGAGTGACTGATTCCGTAAACAAATCTTTTACCCTATTGAAGGCTTTACTCATGTATTCATCCCAGATCCAGGGCTGATCTTTTCTTAGTAATTTCAACAAGGGTGAAGTCTCTTCAGCATGTTTCTTTGTAAATCGTGCATAGTAATTTACAAAACCTAGAAACGATTGTAGTTGTTTTTTGTTTCTAGGTTCTGGGAAATCCTGTATTGCCTGTAGCTTCTCTGGGTCTGTGGTGACCCCTTCTTGTCTGAAGATATATCCTAAAAACTTCACCTCTTGTTGACAGAACAAGGTTTTCTTCGGGTTGATGGTTAAATTCCCCTCTCTGAATCTGGTGAAAATTGTCCTCAGGTGACTGAGGTGCTCATCGAATGTCTCAGATAGACACAACAGATCATCGACATACACTAAAAGATTTTCCTTTAACTCCTTACCCAAAGTGATATCTACCGTTCTCACTAGAGCCGCTAGGGAGTTTTGGAGTCCAAAAGGCACCACTTTGAAATTATATACTTTATTATTAAATAAAAATCCTGTATATTTTTTGGACTCATTAGTCAACGGTATTTGCCAGAAACTTGACGTTAAATCTATTTTTGAAAAATATCGCCTGTTGCGACCTTTCCTTAGTATATCGTCAGTAGTGGGTGCACTTTCATAATCCGGCACAGTTATCTCATTCAACTTCCTAGCGTCTAGGCACAGACGGATGGTCTTGTCTGGTTTTATTACTGTCACCATTGGGTTGATGTAAGGAGTTCTTGAGCGTTCGATGTTGTCATATCTGAGCATTCTTTCAATCTCTTCTTGGACCTGTTTACGGTAATTAATTGGAATTGGATAATTCCTTCGTACAAAAGTTTTATTCTCTATTAGTTTCAATTGATGCTTATATTTATTTGATCTTCCCGGTATCTCGCTAAATATATCGTCATATTCCAATATTAGCTGGTTTAATTGATTTTGCTGTTCTTTGTCTAATATACATTTATTTTCTGTTTCTTCTTCTTCGATTCCTAAATGGTTAATTCTCAAATATTTTCTTATCATCCGTCCATCTTTATCTTTCTTTTTCTTCTTTCTCCTTTTCCAATTTCTTAACTTTCCCTTATTCTCCTTAAATCTACCTTTTATTTTTCTGTTTTTGACTTGTAATGAAATGAAGGTTCTTCTCGTATTTGGATTGGCTCTCATTTTAATTGACTTTCGAACTCTTGAACTAGTAAATGGGTTTTTCTTTTTTCTTTCTTTAATTTCAATTTCTTTCCTTTGGGTTATCTCTCCAGAATCTAAAGTCTTAGTCATGGGCTTCCGAGCTACTTGTTGGTTATTCATTTTAACCTCGTTGTTCCCCCCTTTTAATTGTTTCGACGCGACGTTTATACTTTTATTTATATTTATTTTCTTATTTATTATTTTTCCACTCACATTATTTCCCCTTTTTGGCACTATTTCGGCCTTACCTTGTTTATATTTTGGTTTGCTCTTAATCTCAGCTGCAGCTCTTCTTTCCATGTCCTTTGTTTCTTTATCTCCTGTTTTGACTCCCTCAGGTCTTAAATTTATTTCCTTATTTAATATATTTTCATTTTTGTTTTTTAATTTTTTGTTTTTGTTTAATTTTTCCTCTGTTTCATTTTTTATTTTTCTTTGATATTCGTTCGTTATATTTAAGATTTCCCCTTTACTTGTTTCTTGTCCATTTCCTCCTTCATTCATTCGGCAGTGCCCCTGCTTCTCGCACTGTCGCATTAACCCCTCCTTTTTGCTTTGATGCCCTATTGTTGATGCATCTTCTTTTTCCTGGGTTATCTTGCATATTTTTCGGACTTCTTCATTTTCCTCTATCTTTTGTATTTTACTTTTAAAGTCCTGGTACACCATTTCCCCTTCTATTTCGAATGTCACAAAGCGTCTATCCATGTTTATCCGTGCCTTTAGGTCATACAGTGTGTTGCACCCCATAATCATCTCCGACCGAAGTTTGGAGACCACTATGAAGATGCAGTCCACTTTTATGCCTTTAATTGTTAAGGGAATTAAGCATTGCCGGGTAACCTTTATTTGTGCGGTCTTAATGGCTGTTACAACTCCCACATTGTTGATGGGTAGTTCCAGGAACTTAAGCCCATGCAACTTGAGGTTGTTGTAAGCCTTTTCTTGAATGACTGACACGTCTGCACCCGTGTCAATCTCTACCTCTATAGAGTGCCCTTCTACCTCACAGTCAATTACAGGGCATGTTTCTTTCTTCTGGTTACCTTCGCCAATCTCCTTGTCCTCTTCTAACAATTCAGCACGAATATCAAGAGATAGTCCACCAACTCTACGCTCTTGATTTTGGTGTACTTCATTGTTATTTTCCTGTTGTATTGTTTTTTTATTTTTGTTCTTTAGGTCTTCCGCCTTTCCTTTATTTACTGTTCCCTGTTTCTCCGGGTAATATTTCCTATATTTTGTTTGTTGTTGGATCTCTAATGGTTGTCTCCTCTTTTCCTTCCTACCATTAGGGATCCTCTCATTTAGTTTTTTGATTGACCACTTGGCCCTGGATTTTGTGGTCTCTTTTCTTTTGTCTGTGGGCCTTCTTCCGTTTGGTTTTGTGACCTGTACTCTGGCCTTTGTTGTTGCCACTGATTTTGCGGCCTATTTCTTGGTCCCTCTCTTTGGTAGGGCCCCTGTCTCCAGTTTCCTCTCCCTTCTACCGGGTAAGGCTCTTGCCTCCAATTTCCCTTGTATCCGGGGTTTCTCGTTTGGTGTGTAAACCCTCTCCTTTCAGGTTCCCGTTCCTCAGTCCTAGGCTGAGTCCGGTTCCTGGTAGCCTCCTGCTCCATGTTCCTTCGGATGTATTTTACCGCCTCCTCTATGTCGGTAGCCGCCATCCCGGAACATCCTATATACATTCTGTTCCCATAATGCTTCATAATCTTCATAATTAACTCCGCCTGATTGTATGGCGGGGTTAGGTGTCTCGCCGTGTTCACCATTTTTAAGAAATAATTTACCATGTTGTTTGTGCCTCGATGGTATTCATATTTTCCATTTTCGATTCTTCTTCGAATTCTCTCTTGTGCATGAGATCCCCAAAAGTGGCTAAAGAATCTCTCCTTAACTTCATCATAATTTTCCTCCTCCATATTCATGGCCAACCACCATTCTTGTGCTGGTCCTTTAAGATGTCTCTCCATTATTTTCCTTTTTTGTCCTTCCTCCATGTCAGGATCAATTTCGGACATTATACCTTCTAGGTGTTTAATGAAATCAATAGGGTCTTCATCTTCCCTACCGTAGAATTCCTTCTTGCTTTTGTCTCCATTATCACCCATCTCAAACATCCTTGATTTAAACAAGGTAGCTATATTTATCCCTTCTCCCATATTCTTTATCTTATTCTCAACTACTTGTACCCTTCTTTCTACTTTTTTGACTTCTCCCTTAACTGTTTCTACAGTCTGTTTATTTTCACTGACTGTTACCTCTAAGTTATACATCTTTTCTATAGTTTCTTGGATTTTATTTCCCATTTCCTCATTCTTTCTTGTAATTCCTTCATTTATTTCCTCTATCCTCTTATTCATGATTTCCCAAAGATTCTTAATTTCTTGTTTATCCTCCTCTCTTTCTTTCTTTCTTTCTACTTTTTCCTCCTCTCTTTCTTTCTTTCTTTGTTCCTCTATCATTTTTACTAATTCTTCTTGTTCTTTTATTCTCCCTTGTTTCTGTTCCTCCATCTCTTTTAATCTTTCCTGTTTTTGTTCCTCCATCTCTTTTAATCTCTCCTGTTTTTGTTCCTCCATCATTTTTTTAAAAAACTCCATCATTTCAGATGGTTCTGTGTCTTTTCTCTGTCTTGTCGCCATCTTAAAGTCTCGTATTTAACTATCCTTTTATTCCCTTACTAACTTCTCCTACTTCTATATTTTTACTATATACTGAGTATTTAATTAAATATTCATTTAGAATTGTGCTCGATGTGATCCGGTTCAGTGTTCCCTTGACCTTGTCTATCTAACGCCTATGTATTCTATTTACTTTCATTAATAACTAACATTATTATTTATATTATGCCCTACCGACGCCTACTGAATTTTATTTTACTTAATTATTTCCTTTTAATTATTATTATTTATTGTAAGTTCTTTTTAATTTCATTTTTATTATAATTAACTCTTATTTAATTTAAAGAACTTCTTTGGTTTTCATTTTATGATTCCTATTATTTTTTACAATTTTAATTGAATTCTATTTAATTAATTTTGTTTCACTAGGCTCCTTAGTCGATTTAAATCTGTCTCTATTTGATGTTGACCCGATGTTACAATGTAAGCATCGAGCCTCAAACGTTGGGCGCCAAACTTTTCTTACCGACTTAGTTTTTATAACCTTTGCCGTTGTTTATTTCTCTTCCTCAATTGCTAAGTCAGTAAGAAAGTAATGGTTTATCCATTGACTACGAACCTAATTTCATAGACCTGTGCCTCAAGGAATAAACCTCTCAGAGGAACCAACCCCTGAATTTTTGATAAAACCAATTAGCCTCCGATAAGCCCTGTTCAAGCTCCTTTTCGGGTAGTGGAATCTTTGAGAGACACTTGTGATTTAAAGACTATACCTGGATACCTAGTGAACTTATCTTATCTAGAATGAAAACACAGCTAATTGGAAAATATACATTTTTATTTATTTGTTCCAAGGTTCAAATTAATTATTATTGTTTCTATTTAATTTCACAGGATTTTCTTGACTAATTATTTTTTCAAAATTTCATACAACTTGCCATTTAACTAAACATTATTATCTCCTTCTGTTTTTAAATTTTCTTATTATCATTAATTTTACATATAATTTAAATTATCAAAGTTACCATAATTAATTTTGTATATAATTTTGATTAGTAGAGTTAAATTTAACATATTTTAAAATCTGATTCTTTTTCAAACACTTAATATTACTATGTAATGCCTTTAGGCTAGGCCTTGAACAATTAACTTCTTTGGAAGTTATTCATTAGAAATTCACTTAGAAAAAGCCATATAAGATATACATCTTTATACTTAATCCATACATTCCCACAGCGATGGGAATGGAAAGTCAATTTTGAATCTTTATTACTTAAATTTGGGTAACCCAAGAGAGTTGACTAATCAGTCCCTTAGGTTATTCCCATCTTATTTAATTTTGAAATTAAGTTAATATAATTTGAAGTAAAATGTTATTTAAAAAAGAATAATTAAATTGATTATATAACCTTGTACTGTAGAAATCTTTTTATCTTCATTAATATTGTCATCTGTCGGTCCTGTTACAGCTTCAAGGGTCTTGGTAGGTAGGCGTCTCTCCATAATTTCGGTTAATCTTCTTATTTTCTTTAATTTTGCATTTTGGTGGTCGAAATTTTGTTCTGGGTATATATGAGCCCTTGCTCATATATATCTTCCTTCCCCTGATCACATCGTAGCACTTTTTACTCTGTTTTTAGCACATTTTTTCTTGTCCTGATCGCATGGTACAAAAACACGTCTGCTCGCTTTGAGAGCCTAATGCATTCTGATCTTGGATAGCGTTCCTTTTTTGAGGCCTCCTTCTCCAATTTCAAACTTCCCACGTCCCAGTATCCATTTTTCAACTTTTGACCAATCAGAAAGCCGTTGCCATGGCAATTGACTTTGTTTGTTCGGAAATTCTGAACTAAGATTAGTTTCCCTTTTTATAAAAGGCGTTTCTGTATTCTGATGTGTCCTTTGCATTTTTACCTTTTATTTAATAACGTATTTGACTTTATTTCTTCTCATTTAATTTAATTAACTTTTTAACATTCTTAATCCAAAGTTCGACTGTAGCGCTTTCGTTTCGTAGTGACAAGATTTATAATCAATGCCCTAAGCGGATTTTTCCGAAATCAAATATGACTTCTTCTATTATAACCTAATTTCTTAGGTTATTACACTTTAACATTTAATCTTTACTTTTACATAAATACTATTTTCCCTAGCTAGGCCTAATTTACTTTCCTCACATCTTAATTTACATTCTTTATTCCTGATTATTTTTAAGTACAATTATTTTAATAGCCGGCATCTAGGCCTAGTTTGTTATACTACACAATTACCGTCTTTTTTTTGTTTACATAATTTAGGCTATCCACTTTGAAGTGATAATTTTTCTTATTGCTTATAATTTATGTTTTTTAAGTCTAAAGTTATTTCTAATTTTCTTCATTTTACTATTATTTACCCTAGTTTTAATATTATTATTATTATAATGTTTTAAAATTTTTATATATATAAATTTAGTCAATTATTTAACCCGGTTAGGTTTGATTCTGGTATTCTGTACAATTACCCAGATTCTTTGCATCGGACATTCTGGCCGCTGCAAAATTCCCCCCTTTTTAAATATATGAAAATTTTGGTTCTTCTCTCCCTTGAAACAGATAAACATAATTAATAACATATTTGTGAAAAGTAACATTAACACTTATACTAGTTTATATTAAAATTTTCATATTCCTTTCATTAATCTACTATTCCTATTCATCTTCATAACTTAATTAATTTTACTAAAGTTCACAATTTACTCTCCTGTCCCTTTCACTCATATATATCATTGTCACATTAGTCACTTCACATGCTATTTACTCATTTATTACTCCTGTCCTTAGTCACATTCTTTTTTATTTAATCTTATTTCAAGTTTATATTAACTATACAATATTGTATATTGTAATCCTTATTTTACACATTCATTGTTGTTTAACACAACCTTTACTTTAATAAATTCAATGAATCCCGTTCATTTAACATATGGCTTTTTCTTTCACATTTAATACTGATTTTATATTATTTGTCCTATGTATTTGGATTATGTTACTGCTTTAATCTACTACTTAGATTTATTTTACATTTTTATTTTTATTACTTAACCGTTACTCCCTATGTCACTGATGGATCATTTTTTATTTACCTTGCCTTATTATCCTTTATTCTTTAAATATCTTTATGTCTTTGATGTCATAGATCCCCCTTATTTTCCCTGTTTCCAAGTTTGCTATTTCATAAGTTTTTGCCCCCAATCGTCTAGCCACTACATATGGACCCTGGTAAATTAATAGCATCTTCTCGGTTTCTTGACGGCTCAAGTTAGATCTATTTACCCTTGTTACCAGTACTTTGTCCCCACATTTCAATTCCGTCTGCTTCATCTTTCTTTCTTTCTTACAAATCCCTGCCACCCATATTCCGGATCAACCCCGAACTGAATCTGATCTGGAGTGTATCCAGTAGCTTCATGCGGTAAAGCATTGATTACTCCTTCTATGTATGACAGGTACTTCCGCCAATGCGATTGGTTATCGTAGCAGTAGGTCCGCAATATCCTTCTCAGTTCTCTATTTACTCTTTCTGCTAAATTCACCTGCGGGTGCCGTACTGGGCTCAGTATGTGTTGGATTCCTTCACACCTGATCCAAGTACGCCATTGCCGTGATGTAAATGCAGTTCCAAAATCGGTAAGGATCTTGCTTGGTTTCCCTACTGCTTGAAAATAATGCAGTAACTTCAACTTTGAGCTCCTTGTTGTGGTACTTCGTACTGCATATAACTTAACATACTTCGAGAAGCTATCTATTACTACCAATATATGTTTTACCCCACCAACGCTGGTTGGTAAGGGCCCTAGATGGTCTATCGCCACCATTTCGCCTGGCCCTCTTGAGACGATTGGTTTCGTGCTTCCTTGGAGGTATCTATTTGTCGGTTTTGCGTACTGACATATCTGACATCTTTCTATCACTTGTAATATCCGTTTCTTCATTTGCTTTATATACATGCTCTGGGTATATATGAGCCCTTGCTCATATATATCTTCCTTCCCCTGATCACATCGTAGCACTTTTTACTCTGTTTTTAGCACATTTTTTCTTGTCCTGATCGCATGGTACAAAAACACGTCTGCTCGCTTTGAGAGCCTAATGCATTCTGATCTTGGATAGCGTTCCTTTTTTGAGGCCTCCTTCTCCAATTTCAAACTTCCCACGTCCCAGTATCCATTTTTCAACTTTTGACCAATCAGAAAGCCGTTGCCATGGCAATTGACTTTGTTTGTTCGGAAATTCTGAACTAAGATTAGTTTCCCTTTTTATAAAAGGCGTTTCTGTATTCTGATGTGTCCTTTGCATTTTTACCTTTTATTTAATAACGTATTTGACTTTATTTCTTCTCATTTAATTTAATTAACTTTTTAACATTCTTAATCCAAAGTTCGACTGTAGCGCTTTCGTTTCGTAGTGACAAGATTTATAATCAATGCCCTAAGCGGATTTTTCCGAAATCAAATATGACTTCTTCTATTATAACCTAATTTCTTAGGTTATTACACTTTAACATTTAATCTTTACTTTTACATAAATACTATTTTCCCTAGCTAGGCCTAATTTACTTTCCTCACATCTTAATTTACATTCTTTATTCCTGATTATTTTTAAGTACAATTATTTTAATAGCCGGCATCTAGGCCTAGTTTGTTATACTACACAATTACCGTCTTTTTTTTGTTTACATAATTTAGGCTATCCACTTTGAAGTGATAATTTTTCTTATTGCTTATAATTTATGTTTTTTAAGTCTAAAGTTATTTCTAATTTTCTTCATTTTACTATTATTTACCCTAGTTTTAATATTATTATTATTATAATGTTTTAAAATTTTTATATATATATAAATTTAGTCAATTATTTAACCCGGTTAGGTTTGATTCTGGTATTCTGTACAATTACCCAGATTCTTTGCATCGGACATTCTGGCCGCTGCAGTTTGTAAATTAAGGTTTGCTATTTACCAATAATTCAGTTTCCTAATTATTTTACTCTTTTGATTATTTTTATTCCTAGAACATTATTTATGATATTGTGTGGTAACCATGGCTACAATTTACCGCTGTGAAATGGTTTCGACGACAACCAGATGGTGGCAAAAAATATTTCACATATATATTTTAGAAATACATCTCCAAGTATGGGAAAGTTGGCCCAGTGCTTAATCGTTAGGCTTCGAACTTGAGGATATTCAGTTTGATTCCGATTTAGACCCACCATTTTTTTTAAATTTAATTATAATTAATTATTGAACTATAATTATTATTGAATACATATTTGAAAAAAATTGTAATAACATTGATTGTCATCCACTATAGGAAAAAAATGTATTTGAACTAGATTGGATTAATAAAAACGTAATTTATGTGGGCTGTAAGCCCATTCCATCTGAAGTCCAGGTTTGCAACCAAATGTTTTAAGTTTCACGTTTTTCATTTATAATAGCTCTTCTTAGTTCGGCCGGTTTATTCCTTAGGTCTATGAAGTCACATGCAGATTTGTTCGTTCAGCTTTTTTCCTTGCCTTGCCCCTTATTGCTTTTATTTCTGTTAATTTAGAGTTCCAGAAAGGTTTGTAGAGTTTCACTTGGCCCCTCGGGATTGATCCTTTTACCACTGACAAAATTGCGTCAACAAAACTGTCACATGCCCTTTCAGGGTTGTTGCCAACAAGATCCTCTGTGATTACTTCATTGGAGATTTTGACAAATTTGGCCCAATCAGCCTTCCTAAAATTCCATCTTGGCATCCGTCGCTGCGACAGTATAGTTTTCTTTAGTTTAATTTCCAAGATGAGGGACCGAAGACCGCTCCAGCCATGTGCGTCTCCTAGGGTCAGTTTGACTCGAGAAGCAATGTTTGCATGCACTAAGGCTAAATCAGATGTTGACTGTTGGCCGGCGAAGGAGAGGAAGGTTGAGTCACTCTTAAGTTGGATAAGGTTTGAGTTGTCAATTAGGTCTTCCACAGATCGTCCGGCAGGGTTAGTAGTTCCATAGCCCCATCTTTGAGAGTGTGCATTAAAGTCTCCAATGGTTATGGTGTTTGGATGTTTATCACTTACAGCAAGGCAATCAAAATTGAGTCTGTTATTGGGCGGGTTATATAAGCTAAAGACATTGTACAGTGTTCCATTGGCCCATATTGTTAGTCTTATTACCTCCATTCTGTCAGCGTTCTCCATTTCATGAACAATGGAGAAGTTAATGGGATGTCTCTTGTTTACTCCCACCAGGAACTCAGTGGCAACATGTCTAGATCTTTTCAGCCCATAGTAGTTTGTCAGTTCATAAAATAGTAGATTATCTGTTGATGCTCCTGCTTCAACAATTATAAAAATGTCAGCGTCACAAGCGTATATAATGGTCTTAAGTTCAGTGAATTTTGCGTTACTTAGGCCTCCGGAATTCCAGAAGACGATACGAAGAAGGCCATCGTCCAGGCGTTTAGAAAGGCCATTTTGATTTTGGTTCTTGAGTGAATTTGGCTTTTGTATTGTCTCTGTTTGGCTTGGGTTCTCAGCAAACTCTGCTGGTCTATTAGCACTACCCAGGGGACACGTACAGCTTAAAGTATGCTGTGGACGCGACCAACTTTGTCCCCCTTTATGCAAATTTTGAAAAACTACTCTTCACAATTGTGGAAAATATTTAGCAAAATTTTTTTAAAAAGTAAATAGTACGTTTTATAGTAATATTGTCATACATACAATAACTACCGCATGCCTCAAAATTAGCTTACCTCTTCAAGTTTTGCATTTTTAATACTTTTTAACACTTTTATTTAACATACTTTTTTAAAGTGTAAAACTGAAATGAGTGAAACACATCTGTAAATTAGTCTAGAATATTACCTTCGTCCTCGCTATAGACGTAGTGACATGTTGAATAGTTCCAATATCAGTTTAGCTTTACGTAAAGTCTAAACACTAGCAGGTAAAGAATTCATCGCTTGGTTTGTGCGTAAAGAATAAAACGTAAGTAAATTGTAAGAATAAACGAGACTGGATGCTGGGACGTATTCATGTGAACATTTTTTTTAATGATGAAGGAAGAATACATTATTCATGGTTTTCAGAAAACACAATAAGTCGTTATGTAAATTTTTGTTTGGTGTATTTTCTTTTCTAATGATTTAGAGCTGACGGTGTGCGTATTGGAGCAGAACGTTTATTTGTTTAGCCAGGTTTGTGTTTGATTATTTTCCCTTTCTTTCTGCGGTCGAGATGCCAATGTTGTTCTATTCTGCAATTGGTTTTGTTTTCTTCGGGAAATTGTTTCCATTCGATTAAAATAATGTTTAATATTTATTTCAGAAACAAGGATAATGTAAATCGAATACTTAAATGAGTAGAAAAAAAATAATTTGTAAAAAATTTACTTTCCATCATTATATTTACTGTCAAAAAACGACAGTGTTAATAGTGATAATAAAGATAATTCCTTTCTAACATTAATTTTGCAAATAGTAAATAATAACAACAACTACACCATACATAAGGGTAAATGCGTATACCGTATTGCAAGGATACTGTATTGCAATCTAAGACTGTATTTCGATCTAGTAGGGCATAAAAAGTGAACGCTTTAAAGAGATATTTTTGACACTTTGGTAACTTAGTGAAAAGACTGTGTAGCATATGAGTAAAGGCCTTGATTCTCAATATATGCATGTCCCCTCCCCTGTATATGGTCGGAATGAAAGTAAATGAGATGTGTGTGTATGCTAAAAAGATAAAGAAACAATAAAGAAAAAGATAAAAAATAATAATAAACTATTTCTTTAGTTGACTGAAAAAAGCAATAATGTATATTCTGACATAAAGCACATTTACGGCTTTATAATATGCTTCTAAATTTACCTTAATCTACTGAAGAATTAATTAACTTATTAATATAAAACGAATATCGATAAATATTTTATTCGTTGATATACTTTATGCTCTGGAACCATAACAACATGCATTTTTTTTTTTAATCTAGTGTAAATAAAGTAAACTAAACGTTGACATCGCTAATTTCAAGTCTTCGAAAGTTAAGTTCTTTGTTGTACTGTCTGGTGTGACAAACTCTTTACGTTAATAAGTGGCGGTCGTTTGACTAAAAAGGAAAAGTTACTTCATTTTATATTGCTTCTTATTACTTTTATTGCATAATTTGGTTGAAATAACATATTATATTGTTAGTTTATTTAAAATTATTACAAACATTAAGAAATTATTATTTTTACTTTCCTTTGTACCAATTACAAATTTTCAATGAATAACACAATACAATATTTTTTTCTTATTTTTTCAATAAACCTTTAAAAAGCATATAAAATGTTCTTTGATGACCTACATTATATAAAGTATTAACAGAGATATTTTTAAATACAAAAGACAATATGATTGAGTGAAAAAAAGAAAAAAAATTAGGTAATGAAGTAAAAAAGTAATCAGATTTTACTCTGAAGGGGATTCAAATTATGGAAAACTCGACTGAAAAAATTCCAGTATAAGTATAAGATTCGTAATACCAGAAATGTCTCAATAATTTATAACATGCTTTTACTTTAATTACGAAACCTTGTTGACATAATTTATATAATAATTCCAGTCAATTGTTTATAATATAAATGAAATTCACGATTTATTTTATGAATGTTATGTCTCTTTCGAAACAGTGTTAATTTAATCGCAAATAATCGCATTACCGTAACATCCTCTACCTACTGGTTGTAGCATTACTTGAAAACGTGAATTAGTTTAATGGATTGGAATCGCTAATTTCAAGTCTTCGAAAGTAATATTTTCCAAGCGTTAGTTGTTTTTCTCCCATTTCATAACATATTAGACAAAAACGTACGTAGTACAAACACCGTACGTAGTACAGGTCCAATAGCTCATGAATATTTCCTACCATTCATCTATCTCGGGAATAAGGTGCACAATTAATCAATTTCGTTTTATTTTTAATTAATTATGTTGCCCTTTTCATCTTGTTTTTAATTTCTTAGTCACTTTGTTTCAAATGTTCGTGTCACTTTCCAATCTTTTGCTTTAATTGTTTAAATCAGTCCCCAATAAGACTTAAATATTTATATCAGTTCCCAGTCGGTCGCAAATCACTTTGCATTAAATGCTCGTATCACTTCCCACTTACTTTAGCCAAAATGTTGGTATCCGATCCCAATAAATTTGCTTCAAATGTTTGTATCCGATCCCAATAAATTTGCTTCAAACGTTCATGTCCGATCTCAATAAATTTGCTTCAAATGGTCGTATCCGATCCCAATAAATTTGCTTCAAATGTTCGTATCCGATCCCAATAAATTTTCTTCAAATGATAGTATCCGATCCCAATAAATTTGCTTCAAATGTTCGTATACGATCTCAATAGATTTGCTTCAAACGTTCGTATCCGATCCCAATAAATTTGCTTCAAATGTTCATATCCGATGTCAATAAATTTGCTTCAAATGTTCGTATCCGATCCCAATACATTTGCTTCAAATGTTCGTATCCAATCCCAATAAATTTTCTTCAAACGGTCGTATCTGATCTCAATAAATTTACTTCAAATGTTAGTATCTGATCTCAATAAATTTGCTTCAAATGTTCGTATCCGATCCCAATAAATTTGCTTCAAATGTTCGTATCCGATCCCAATAGATTTGCTTCAAATGTTCGTATCCGATCCCAATACATTTTCTTCAAATGTTCGTATCCGATCCCAATAAATTTTCTTCAAATGATAGTATCCGATCCCAATAAATTTGCTTGAAATGTTCGTATACGACCTCAATAAATTTGCTTCAAATGTTCGTATCCGACCCCAATAAATTTGCTTCAAATGTTCGTATCCGATTCCAATAAATTTTCTTCAAACGTTCGTGTCCGATCCCAATAAATTTGCTTCAAATGTTCATATCCGATCTCAATAAATTTGCTTCAAATGTTCGTATCCGACCCCAATAAATTTGCTTCAAATGTTCGTATCCGATTCCAATAAATTTTCTTCAAACGTAACGTATCTGATCCCAATAAATTTGCTTCAAATGTTCGTATCCGATCGCAATAAATTTGCTTCAAATGTTCGTATCCGATCCCAATAAATTTTCTTCAAATGTTCGTATCCGATCCCAATAAATTTACTTCAAATGTTAGTATCTGATGTCAATAAATTTGCTTCAAATGTTCGTATCCGATCCCAATAAATTTGCTTCAAATGTTCGTATCCGATCCCAATAGATTTTCTTCAAATGATAGTATCCGATCCCAATAAATTTGCTTCAAATGTTCGTATACGATCTCAATAGATTTGCTTCAAACGTTCGTATCCGATCCCAATAAATTTGCTTCAAATGTTCATATCCGATCTCAATAAAATTGCTTCAGATGTTCGTATCCGATCCCAATACATTTGCTTCAAATGTTCGTATCCGATTCCAATAAATTTGCTTCAAATGTTCGTATCCGATCCCAATAAATTTGCTTCAAATGATCGTATCCGAACCCAATAGATTTGCTTCAAATGTTCGTATCCGATCCCAATACATTTTCTTCAAATGTTCGTATCCGATCCCAATAGATTTGCTTCAAATGTTGGTATCCGATCCCAATACATTTTCTTCAAATGTTCGTATCCGATCCCAATACATTTGCTTCAAATGTTCGTATCCGATCCCAATAAAGTTTCTTCAAATCTTCGTATCCGATCCCAATACATTTTCTTCAAATGATAGTATCCGATCCCATAAATTTGTTTCAAATGTTCGTATACGATCTCAATAGATTAGCTTCAAACGTTCGTATCCGTTCCCAATAAATTTGCTTCAAATGTCCATATCCGATCTCAATAAATTTGCTTCAAATGTTCGTATCCGATCCCAATACATTTGCTTCAAATGTTCGTATCCGATCCCAATAAATTTGCTTCAAATGTTCGTATCCGATTCCAATAAATTTTCTTCAAACGTTCGTATCTGATCCCAATAAATTTGCTTCAAATGTTCGTATCCGATCCCAATACATTTGCTTCAAATGTTCGTATCCGATCCCAATAAATTTGCTTCAAATGTTCGTATCCGATTTCAATAAATTTTCTTCAAATGTTCGTATCCGATCCCAATAGATTTGCTTCAAATGTTCGTATCCGATCCCAATACATTTTCTTCAAATGTTCGTATCCGATCCCAATAAATTTTCTTCAAATGATAGTATCCGATCCCAATAAATTTGCTTCAAATGTTCATATCCGATCTCAATAAAATTGCTTCAAATGTTCGTATCCGATCCCAATACATTTGCTTCAAATGTTCGTATCCGATTCCAATAAATTTGCTTCAAATGTTCGTATCCGATCTCAATAAGTTTGCTTCAAATGTTCGTATCCGATCCCAATACATTTGCTTCAAATGTTCGTATCCGATCCCAATAAAATTGCTTCAAATGTTCGTATCCGATTCCAATAACTTTTCTTCAAACGTTCGTATCCGATCGCAATAAATTTGCTTCAAATGTTCGTATCCGATCCCAATAAATTTGCTTCAAATGTTCGTATCCGATCCCAATAAATTTTCTTTAAATGTTCGTATCCGATCCCAATAAATTTACTTCAAATGTTAGTATCTGATCTCAATAAATTTGCTTCAAATGTTCGTATCCGATCCCAATAAATTTGCTTCAAATGTTCGTATCTGATCCCAATAGATTTTCTTCAAATGTTCGTATCCGATCCCAATAAAGTTTCTTCAAATCTTCGTATCCGATCCCAATAAATTTGCTTCAAATGTTCGTATCCGATCCCAATAAATTTTCTTTAAATGTTCGTATCCGATCCCAATAAATTTACTTCAAATGTTAGTATCTGATCTCAATAAATTTGCTTCAAATGTTCGTATCCGATCCCAATAAATTTGCTTCAAATGTTCGTATCCGATCCCAATAGATTTTCTTCAAATGTTCGTATCCGATCCCAATAAAGTTTCTTCAAATCTTCGTATCCGATCCCAATACATTTTCTTCAAATGTTCGTATCCGATCCCAATAAATTTGCTTCAAATGTTCGTATCCGATTCCAATAAATTTTCTTTAAACGTTCGTATCTGATCCCAATAAATTTGCTTCAAATGTTCGTATCCGATCCCAATACATTTGCTTCAAATGTTCGTATCCGATCCCAATAAATTTGCTTCAAATGTTCGTATCCGATTTCAATAAATTTTCTTCAAATGTTCGTATATGATCCCAATAAATATACTTCAAATGTTAGTATCTGATCTCAATAAATTTGCTTCAAATGTTCGTATCCGATCCCAATAAATTTGCTTCAAATGTTCGTATCCGATCCCAATAGATTTGCTTCAAATGTTCGTATCCGATCCCAATACATTTTCTTCAAATGTTCGTATCCGATCCCAACAGATTTGCTTCAAATGTTCGTATCCGATCCCAATACATTTTCTTCAAATGTTCGTATCCGATCCCAATAAATTTTCTTCAAATGATAGTATCCGATCCCAATAAATTTGCTTGAAATGTTCGTATACGACCTCAATAAATTTGCTTCAAATGTTCGTATCCGACCCCAATAAATTTGCTTCAAATGTTCGTATCCGATTCCAATAAATTTTCTTCAAACGTTCGTGTCCGATCCCAATAAAATTGCTTCAAATGTTCATATCCGATCTCAATAAATTTGCTTCAAATGTTCGTATCCGACCCCAATAAATTTGCTTCAAATGTTCGTATCCGATTCCAATAAATTTTCTTCAAACGTAACGTATCTGATCCCAATAAATTTGCTTCAAATGTTCGTATCCGATCGCAATAAATTTGCTTCAAATGTTCGTATCCGATCCCAATAAATTTTCTTCAAATGTTCGTATCCGATCCCAATAAATTTACTTCAAATGTTAGTATCTGATGTCAATAAATTTGCTTCAAATGTTCGTATCCGATCCCAATAAATTTGCTTCAAATGTTCGTATCCGATCCCAATAGATTTTCTTCAAATGATAGTATCCGATCCCAATAAATTTGCTTCAAATGTTCGTATACGATCTCAATAGATTTGCTTCAAACGTTCGTATCCGATCCCAATAAATTTGCTTCAAATGTTCATATCCGATCTCAATAAAATTGCTTCAGATGTTCGTATCCGATCCCAATACATTTGCTTCAAATGTTCGTATCCGATTCCAATAAATTTGCTTCAAATGTTCGTATCCGATCCCAATAAATTTGCTTCAAATGATCGTATCCGAACCCAATAGATTTGCTTCAAATGTTCGTATCCGATCCCAATACATTTTCTTGAAATGTTCGTATCCGATCCCAATAGATTTGCTTCAAATGTTGGTATCCGATCCCAATACATTTTCTTCAAATGTTCGTATCCGATCCCAATACATTTGCTTCAAATGTTCGTATCCGATCCCAATAAAGTTTCTTCAAATCTTCGTATCCGATCCCAATACATTTTCTTCAAATGATAGTATCCGATCCCATAAATTTGTTTCAAATGTTCGTATACGATCTCAATAGATTAGCTTCAAACGTTCGTATCCGTTCCCAATAAATTTGCTTCAAATGTCCATATCCGATCTCAATAAATTTGCTTCAAATGTTCGTATCCGATCCCAATACATTTGCTTCAAATGTTCGTATCCGATCCCAATAAATTTGCTTCAAATGTTCGTATCCGATTCCAATAAATTTTCTTCAAACGTTCGTATCTGATCCCAATAAATTTGCTTCAAATGTTCGTATCCGATCCCAATACATTTGCTTCAAATGTTCGTATCCGATCCCAATAGATTTGCTTCAAATGTTCGTATCCGATCCCAATACATTTTCTTCAAATGTTCGTATCCGATCCCAACAGATTTGCTTCAAATGTTCGTATCCGATCCCAATACATTTTCTTCAAATGTTCGTATCCGATCCCAATAAATTTTCTTCAAATGATAGTATCCGATCCCAATAAATTTGCTTGAAATGTTCGTATACGACCTCAATAAATTTGCTTCAAATGTTCGTATCCGACCCCAATAAATTTGCTTCAAATGTTCGTATCCGATTCCAATAAATTTTCTTCAAACGTTCGTGTCCGATCCCAATAAATTTGCTTCAAATGTTCATATCCGATCTCAATAAATTTGCTTCAAATGTTCGTATCCGACCCCAATAAATTTGCTTCAAATGTTCGTATCCGATTCCAATAAATTTTCTTCAAACGTAACGTATCTGATCCCAATAAATTTGCTTCAAATGTTCGTATCCGATCGCAATAAATTTGCTTCAAATGTTCGTATCCGATCCCAATAAATTTTCTTCAAATGTTCGTATCCGATCCCAATAAATTTACTTCAAATGTTAGTATCTGATGTCAATAAATTTGCTTCAAATGTTCGTATCCGACCCCAATAAATTTGCTTCAAATGATCGTATCCGAACCCAATAGATTTGCTTCAAATGTTCGTATCCGATCCCAATACATTTTCTTCAAATGTTCGTATCCGATCCCAATAGATTTGCTTCAAATGTTGGTATCCGATCCCAATACATTTTCTTCAAATGTTCGTATCCGATCCCAATACATTTGCTTCAAATGTTCGTATCCGATCCCAATAAAGTTTCTTCAAATCTTCGTATCCGATCCCAATACATTTTCTTCAAATGATAGTATCCGATCCCATAAATTTGTTTCAAATGTTCGTATACGATCTCAATAGATTAGCTTCAAACGTTCGTATCCGTTCCCAATAAATTTGCTTCAAATGTCCATATCCGATCTCAATAAATTTGCTTCAAATGTTCGTATCCGATCCCAATACATTTGCTTCAAATGTTCGTATCCGATCCCAATAAATTTGCTTCAAATGTTCGTATCCGATTCCAATAAATTTTCTTCAAACGTTCGTATCTGATCCCAATAAATTTGCTTCAAATGTTCGTATCCGATCCCAATACATTTGCTTCAAATGTTCGAATCCGATCCCAATAAATTTGCTTCAAATGTTCGTATCCGATTTCAATAAATTTTCTTCAAATGTTCGTATCCGATCCCAATAGATTTGCTTCAAATGTTCGTATCCGATCCCAATACATTTTCTTCAAATGTTCGTATCCGATCCCAATAAATTTTCTTCAAATGATAGTATCCGATCCCAATAAATTTGCTTCAAATGTTCATATCCGATCTCAATAAAATTGCTTCAAATGTTCGTATCCGATCCCAATACATTTGCTTCAAATGTTCGTATCCGATTCCAATAAATTTGCTTCAAATGTTCGTATCCGATCTCAATAAGTTTGCTTCAAATGTTCGTATCCGATCCCAATACATTTGCTTCAAATGTTCGTATCCGATCCCAATAAAATTGCTTCAAATGTTCGTATCCGATTCCAATAACTTTTCTTCAAACGTTCGTATCCGATCGCAATAAATTTGCTTCAAATGTTCGTATCCGATCCCAATAAATTTGCTTCAAATGTTCGTATCCGATCCCAATAAATTTTCTTTAAATGTTCGTATCCGATCCCAATAAATTTACTTCAAATGTTAGTATCTGATCTCAATAAATTTGCTTCAAATGTTCGTATCCGATCCCAATAAATTTGCTTCAAATGTTCGTATCTGATCCCAATAGATTTTCTTCAAATGTTCGTATCCGATCCCAATAAAGTTTCTTCAAATCTTCGTATCCGATCCCAATAAATTTGCTTCAAATGTTCGTATCCGATCCCAATAAATTTTCTTTAAATGTTCGTATCCGATCCCAATAAATTTACTTCAAATGTTAGTATCTGATCTCAATAAATTTGCTTCAAATGTTCGTATCCGATCCCAATAAATTTGCTTCAAATGTTCGTATCCGATCCCAATAGATTTTCTTCAAATGTTCGTATCCGATCCCAATAAAGTTTCTTCAAATCTTCGTATCCGATCCCAATACATTTTCTTCAAATGTTCGTATCCGATCCCAATAAATTTGCTTCAAATGTTCGTATCCGATTCCAATAAATTTTCTTTAAACGTTCGTATCTGATCCCAATAAATTTGCTTCAAATGTTCGTATCCGATCCCAATACATTTGCTTCAAATGTTCGTATCCGATCCCAATAAATTTGCTTCAAATGTTCGTATCCGATTTCAATAAATTTTCTTCAAATGTTCGTATATGATCCCAATAAATATACTTCAAATGTTAGTATCTGATCTCAATAAATTTGCTTCAAATGTTCGTATCCGATCCCAATAAATTTGCTTCAAATGTTCGTATCCGATCCCAATAGATTTGCTTCAAATGTTCGTATCCGATCCCAATACATTTTCTTCAAATGTTCGTATCCGATCCCAACAGATTTGCTTCAAATGTTCGTATCCGATCCCAATAAATTTTCTTCAAATGTTCGTATCTGATCCCAATAGAGTTGCTTTAAATGTTTGTATCAGTTTCTAATAATTTTGATTTAAATTTTCTTTTCAGTTTGTAGTCACTTCTACTTAACTCTTATCAGTTAGCAAACATTTCAATATCAGTATCAGTTCCAAATCATTTTGCTTACTTCAAATTTTTTAATCACATTCCAATAATATTGACTTATATGTTTTTATTAATTCTCAATCACGTGTCTTTAAATTTTCACATCATTCCGTTAATAAATTTGGTTTAATTTTTCGTATCAGTTCCAAAATATTTGTTTCATTTGAACACAAACTTGACTGTTATCATTATTCTTGTTCAGAGTATATTAAGAGTATTAGATTAGAAAGTATGATATTATTGATTATTGTATTGCATTTTTATTCAATTATTTATTTTGTAATGAGGTAATTATTTTCGGTCAGTTAAAACATTTCTAGCCGTTTTCAATAGGCCTTGTTTTAATAAAAATATTATCATTCAATATACTAGACATTTTAATTGTCTTATTTTTATTCATAGAATACTAAGGTTTTGAATAAACTTTTAATTTTAGAAGTCTTACAACACCGAATAAGTACTTTACAATCAATTCCAGCATAGTTGTTTAACACAAAGGAACGCCTTTTTGTCTCTTATTGTTCATTCTAAACACAATTACATCTCTTTGTTCACAAAATGATTAACATTGCGTGAAAGAAATAGGTTGCATTGTTACAATCTTCAACAGAAGAATCTACTGTGCTAGAAATGTCCGGATATTTCTGTTTACAAAGAATTCGTTTATGAGGCATTTCAGTAAAACTGCTCTAAATACCTTTAGGTAACAACAAATCCGCTGAAATAGTTTTTGAACACTTTTGTTATTTTTTTCCTTTGACTAATAACAAAATAAAGCATTCCTTGTGGAAGAAAATATTTTCGCAAATATCTTGATCAACGTTGCATACTTAATAATACCCACAGTTATTTGTAGCCACAGCCCATAGCCTCTTTCCCAGCTGCCTGGCTTTTTTTATTAAATGCATTAGTTGCTCAAAGACCACTAACTAAGTAATTATATTATATAATGTATATTATATATTATAAAATGTAAATTATTTTGTGCAATTTTACAATAATATTTAAGTACTAATAAAAAAACTTAATTTATTTGGCAAATGTTTAAAAATTGTAAGAATATAAAACAACTATAAATCAAACGAATTACTTTTTAGATAATCAGAGCTTAGCTAGTGAGACTAGTTCGCTAAACCAATTTTTGGTGAGATTTTAAGCTAACTATTTTGTGTTTTACTGTTATAAACGAATGATTATTTTTAAAACAAATATGTGTCAAGTGAAGCGAAAACATATTACATATCATTTCACATCTATATACATGTGATATCATATAGGTTTACCCATCAGTGTTATGAAATAATTTCCTATAATTAAAGTCTATCCCAAGGAAGTTTTAGGTTTTTTGTCTAAAACAATGTTTTTAACGCTATTTGTGTTTGTGTCACAATATATGCCAATCTAAATAGTTGCGGGAATCATAACTGTAAACTTTAAAATAAGAAAAATAAAAACTGTGTGTGTGGCCATCACATACACTTTTCAACGCCCAAATTGACCTTGGAGAAATAGGTAATAGTATAGGCCAGGGATTCAAGCCAAATTGATGAATATTATCGAAAATTAAACAAACTAGACTAAAACAGAATGAAAACAAAGTAGCCAAAATTAAAAAGAGCAAAATTTAAATTTAACGAATTAAAATATTTTAGAATTTTGAATTTTGAGAAAATAACGTAGATTTGTAAATAGAGATCCAATATATAGGAGGCTCTCTCCTATATAGGGATAGAGGACCTCGCTCTCTAGGGTCAAACGATAGTATATGTAACAGCCTCATAACCGGTTCCAGAATTAAGTAATGTCGAATATAACTTGCGGAAAGTGTTTATACAAATCTTGTGACACAGGCCTAGCAGCGCTGCTATAGGGTAACTACTGAAGATTAGAAGATGGAATTAAATAAATCTTAAAACAGAAGAAATAATTAGAACACACTTTAAAAATTAGGTAAATACATCAGAATTAAAGAAAAACTAATGATAATAGGGTCGAGATTAAAAATAAGCAAACCTGGTTGCAAGGACAACGTAATTGGAGGAAAAGGAGAAAACAGTGACGATAAGTCACTTAAAAAACGCCAAAGGTTTTGGTAGCGTCCCTAAGCGTTGGCGGCAACCAAGTTGAAACAATAGACGCGTTTTGTTAATGATCAGAGAATTGTGGCAAATTTGAAGTACGTAGACACCTATAGTGTGAAAATGCGTTTAGGAGGTGTTTAAGATGTTTGGGCATTATGCTCAAGTATCAAGTAAACGGCCTATTTAGCAATAGAATAATAAATTGAAAAGGCCGAACTTCTAAGACGCCGAACTTTATAAACTTCTAGAAGACGTCATAAACTATGTAATTTTTAAAAAACTAGGCCAAATTCAAAATTGTCAAACACTGTTACCCCATTTGAAATGAACATTCACTAAAAGAAGAGATGACAAGGATAACAGTTTACCAGATGCTGTGCCGAGAAAAAATAAGCTTCAAAAAGAGGATGCCGTCAAACAAGAACGGAAAATATGCTCAAGGTTTTTGTAAACATTAGATTTGTCCTAAATTTATAAGTTTATTTCGGAGATTACTAATTAAAATTAAAAATTTAGTAAACATAAACAGCATAAGAGTGATAAATTCTTTTCAGGCTAATAAAGTAATTTTTTTTATTTTAAAAATTAACTCTCCATACGACCGTTTGTGTATAATGAAGAGTAAGTAATTATTTCAAAATATAAATTTAAATATGGCTTTATTACACAGATAATGTATGAATTATCATTTTATTAGTTACAGTTTATAATAAATAATAATCGTTTTAGGATAAATGCGGGTTATTTAGAATTGAGTTTAAACAGAAATTTTAACGTTACAGAATGACAATGCTAATTTTACACTAAACAAACATCATGTTATTGATTATATATTTTGGATTGAAACGTATATGTGTCATTTTGTTATTGTAGGCAATTAGGACTAACAATAGTGTAATGGATGTGGACATTAAGTATAAACAGAAATTCCTACCTTATAATACGTTGTTAATTGTGAAGAAAAACGAAACTTAATTTTAATCATTATACAGTTGGCTTATGATAAAGGGAGTTAAGAATTTTGTAAAATGTAATATGGACGATTTGATGAATGCAAATTTGATAGGAAATATAAGTTGACTAAATATATTTTTAAAAGGAACATAAATTTTATAATGAGGGTTTTACATGACCTGCAATTTGTTATTTTTACATTTCTGAGTAGGCATAATAGTTTTAATTAATGTTTATATAGTACGATAGATAATTTGTTTTATGAAATTTATTATAAATAATATTGATAAAATTGAATAAACAACAATTTGGTGTAATCGTTCATTTTAAATTAGGTTAATAACGTGCTAATACGTCACCATACAATCTTCAGTTTAGAAATGTTTGCAAATAGGGAATAAACCTGCATTGTTAGTATAAATTATAGATTGATTAGGGAAAGAAGAGGGTACATTAAAATATTGATTTACTAAAACTTAGAATATAATATATTTTTAAAAAGTATAATTAAATCCAATTGATATATTGTCGTTAAGAAAAACAGAAACCTGTGCTGTAAAAAAAAATATAAATTACTTTAAAAATTAAAAATTTGAAATGAAAAGTGGTATTTTCCAATTAGCAGTTACTTTACTTTTATATAAAGTAATAAAGTAAGTTTCACTGGGGTCAAGTTATAAAAAACACTCCTCAAGTCATACATGTCTCTCAAAGAAACCGTGACCCCAATAAATGCCTAACAGGCTATAGATGGCTAGTTGGTTTTATTACTAATTCAGGAGTTGGTTATTCTGAAAGGTTTCTTCCTTGAGATACAGGTTTCGGACCAGAGTTCAAGTTTGTGGAATAAATCATTACTTTCCTACGGACAGGATGTGGTGTAACATTGAAGAGTGGGAGGTTGGAGATGAGAGGACTTGGTGGTCAGCTAAGGTAAGAGAAGGTCCGTATTTACTAGTATCCTGTACTTTAATCATTTGCAAACTCACTTTAGGATGTAGTGTATCCACCATCAGCCACTGTATCTGTGTTCCGCTAACGTATCATTCACTGAATTTTATTTCCAATATTTCCTGACCATAAAAAAACTACTTGTATTGTTATAAAACTCCTATTGTACTAAACGTCATATTAATAGCCATATTACAATATTTATAATTTCTCTATAAACTTGTGCTACGTTAGACCATGATGAAAATTCGTTTAAGCTCATTTTAATCAATTAATATATTATTTTCAATGTATTCTGAAAGTGTAAGGACTAATGCTATCAATAGGCAAATAATTTGAGTCTATAAAAATTTTCACATTTTCCCCTAAACCAACTGGTAATAATGTAATTGAATTTATACTGTATTATACAGGATATATATATCAGACTCATTATAATAACACAATATTTTAATATATAAAATTTTTATAGATTTATATTGTTACTACTACTAATAATAATATATGTATATATGTGTGTGTGTGTTTGTTTATTTATTGAGATTTTAAAACTTTTTTGTCTCTCTCTCTCTCTCACTCCAGTTGTCTCTCTCTTTCTTTTCCTCACACTCACTGAATCGATTTCTCTCTCTCTCTCTCTCTCTCTCTCACTCACTGCCTGTAACTTTTAATATATCCCAATATTGTAAACATTACTAATTTTATGCTTCGAATTTAACCAACTAATCATTTGCCGAACTTATAATTCGGTGTAAGTTTATGCGAAGCCTATTGATAAATAACATTTTTTATCCCACAAAACTATCGATATTGTGTTTGATCAGGAACACTAAATATCGAAAACATTGAGTCTCGGTGTGTTACTCACACATTTACTTAAATTAAAAAGTTCGGCCATTCGTTAATTTGTTAGACTCAAATGGAGAGATTATATCAATTAAAAATTTACAATTATAAAAATACATTAAACAATGTCAAATTAAAATAAATTCATTGAATCTGTTTGAAATTCTATTTTTACGAAGGAAATACCCGTGTGTTACCTGGAATAGTTTGTTTCTTTAATCGCATACACGAAAGTAAAATTAATTTTAGAGCATTGCAAAAAGAAAATTAAAAAAAGACAATTGTTCTGCTTACAACAGGAGTCATTTAATTCAAGCCTGTAGCAATTAAGGTACTTTGTTCGTTGATGTAAAATAGACAGCTGGAATAAGTTATGTAACTCTTCTCTTAGATTTAACTTTGCTTCTTAAACTCATTAATAAACAAATCCTTTTAAAAACGGCAACACAATTAAAAGTTTTACTTACTAAAGTTGTAATTAAAGACGATATGAATCACTAACTCAGATCATCAAAGTTCTCAACATCTTGTTATAAAATTGAGTAACAGAATGAATTATATGTATAAAATTTTAGCGCTATTTTAATCTAAACTGAATGTTTTAAAATTAACTGTATGTATAAGGTATATACCTCTATATAACCTCTATAGAGAGGCTGTACATTTCAGCCGCGCGATCCTGCGAATATGACGTCATGATCCCCCTGTATTTTTGTCCATGATATGTTCATACCTTAATCCTACCAATGTTTTACAATCCCCTTCTATCATTTGCAGGGGACTATAGTCATAAGTTCTATCTGCACCGGGTTCAGAGATAAGGTGATAAATAAATACAAAACTGTACACGAACTCACAACTATAAATATCATAAACTGAACTCACTTTATCATCATACATGTTTCTGTGACCTGTCATCATCTACCAGTAGTGCTACTACAAAATCACAAATTCAACCAATACTATTTCAACTATATTGTAAATTTGAATACTTTGTTTTCTTCATACATATACAAATTGGAGCTTTTTTCAATGTTTCACATTCTTTATACATGTAAAATTAGTCTAACGCTTAAGGTTGTACCTTTATATTATTATTATTAGTTATAATATTACTATTATTATTATAATAATTAATAATTTGAATAATAACAAGCATTCGATGCAAATTTTCAGTGTATATATTTTTAACACATTCAACTTTGTTAATTCATTTATTTGCTTATATTTATTAAATACCTCTTACTTTGGAAATTTTACCAACCACCAGCAAATGATAATTATATATTATTTAATTATTAGTATATGGTTAACACAAATAATATTACTTAACCAGGTAAATAATATCGCATTAGGTGAAACTTTACTGAAAATCTGTTCTATCAATTTTTGTTTGAATTTCCTGCATTATTCTAATGAATCAAAAATGGCACTAATTTAGTTGAATCATATAATGGTCTTAGTGATTTGATATGGACACGTCATAGGACTAGGTGACTGTAGATAAGTTGGAATAGTAGACAGGCGGTGTAAAAAATATGACTTCATGTCAACAAAAGTTTTGAAGTTTTATAGAGTCAATACACGGTACTGAATGTTTAAACTGTTCAGTAAATGAACGATCGTATTAACGCGTTTGCCTTTCGTAGTGATAAACCGTTTGTTTTAACGTCCTATTCACTTCAGCTGCGCTATGCCACGTAAAACTGAAAATGCGAAGTTAAAATTGCACTAATACATTCCTTTACTTACTCGTCCAATCGACATAACTTGCCATTGAAATTAATTACTGGTCAATACTTCCGCTTGGTCTGAAGCCCAAAAGACTCTATTCAGACCAAAGTTCTATATTGATCATTTACCTTTTTCCATTCTATTTGTGCAAAATGGGTAGAGCCATCATTCTTTCTCAATCATCGCTCATTCGCTCCCCTCTCTTCTACATCCCACTCGAAATCTATCTTTCACCTTGGCACTGCTTAGTCTCTTTAATAAACCGACTAATGATCAGTTCTTCCGCTAAGACATTTTTAACCGTTATAAATTTAGACAAAATAATTTTTGACTTAAAGCTATTAGTTTTCAATGACTTTCATGTTTACCTAGCATCTGCTTTTCACTATTGTTTAAATACAATCTTACGAACACCTACTCAACACAACACTTGTCTGAAGGATTCGAGCAACCCCACGAGCTTCCATCCAACATTACACCTGTCAGTAGGAATTCAAACGCAATCTCACGAGCACCAAAGCAACATTACACTAGTCCGTAAAGATTCAAGCATAGTCCCACGAGCACCAGCCCAACATGACAACTGTCAGTAAGGATTCAAACACAATCCCACGAGCACCAACCCAACATTACACTAATCCGTAAGGATTCAAGCATAATCCTGCAAGCACCAAACCAACATGACAACTGACAGTAAGGATTCAAACACAATCCCACGAGCACCAACCCAACATTACACCAGCCTGTAAGGATTGAAACACAATCCAACTAGCACCAACCCCACTATCACACCTTTCTGTAACGACTCAAACACAAACATCCCACTAGCCCCCACTCAACATCACGCCTGTCTGTAAGGATTAAAACAATATCCCACGACCACCCACCAATCATCACACTTGTTTGTAAAGACTCAAATACAATCCCACGAGCGCCTATCCACCATGACATCTGTCTTTAAAGATTCAAACACAATTACACGATCACCCACCCAACATCACGCCTGTCTGTAAGGATTCCAATACAATCCAACGAGCGCCCATCCACCATCACATCTGTCTGTAAGCATCCCAAACACAATCCAAAGACCACCCACCCAACATCATACCTGTCTGAAAGGATTTTTTGAAAACACCATGAGCGACGTGACGCGACCTTATTTAATAAATATAAATATAATTGCATTAAACATACTATGTATCAAGAGACCGTGATTAAGTCCAGTCGCTCTTTAGCAATGTTTCCTGGCTTATTCCTCCGGTATATGGGTTTCTGTCACCCATGATGTTGAAAATCCAGTTATAGCTAACTTTAAAAAATCTTTATGTTTATCTAACTTTTTGAAATTTTATTATTAATAAATTTTTTACTATTGCTACGAACCACTCTGTCGCCCTGCGATCACGACGGCCCTACTGCATTTATTATCATTCGGGCCTTATGTTAATACATTGAATTTAAACGTTATTATTCTTTCTAGGTACCATGGTGTATTAAAATTAGGTCTCTGATAAATTTAATCACAGAAAATGGCGAAATGTTTGTCAATGTTAATTTTCTAGTAAAAATTAATTTTAAAATAGATCCCTAGTGCATATAATTTTTCAATCAATAAATCAAAACAAAAAAATTGAAACAAATATTTTAGGGTGATTTCTAAAACGATAGTTATAATTTATTAACTAGGTATGCCAAAGAGAGTAAACATTATTAAAGATAGGAATAGACAAGATTAAAAGAAACTACCAGAGTTAACATAAGGTTTATAGGAGGTGTATAAACTTCACCTTCTCGTGATGCTGTGTTAATGAATTGTACTCAAAGGTTTTATAAACATTTATTTTTGCAGCTAACGGTACCTTATTGATAAACTATAACAAAGCAATGACTGTATATTCATTATTATCAATTTAAAAATTAAATAGGAAAATATTATTTACTATTTCTTACTGCAAAATTACTTAATATTAAATTATACTAATGGAGAATTTCAGTATATATAAAGTGTATCTTAATAAATATAAAGAACTCATAACTGGTTTGGTTCGTCTAGTGAAAAAAATATACAATTTATAGCGTAAATATTATTCATTTCTATAAGGATTTCTATTAAGACTTGCACGATTAAAAACTAGTATTCATATCCTAGAAATCACTTTGTATATAAAAACCATACCTTAAAACAAAACGGTTTAATGCAGTAATTATTTTTTAAAGGATTGGCTCTGTTCAAAGGTACTGCGGCATTTGCTGACAAAGGATTTTCATTCTTTGTAAATGCAATTTGCATACGTTAAATCTACGCGCGTGTATGCTCTTTAATACTTTAGGCGAAGATTCAGATTTTACATTCTATCAGATGGTTGCAAAACAACTCTCAAAATAAAACATGTAACCTAGATTTATTCAAAGGCGGTGACAAATATTATTGGTAAATTAGGAGTGATTTTTAAAATAATAGTATTGATAACAATACAGCAATGGGGTATTTTACTTGTTCCGGGAAACATTTACCCTTTTGTATTACTCAAATAAATGTGTATATATATATATATATTGTAATCTTTAGATGAATTATTTTTTCTAGTTGAATATGTATGTTGAAATAAAATAACTTTCATAAACAAGAATATACGAGTATTACTTCATTTTATTGTTGATTGAAGCTTTTCGCTAATTTTCATTATTAGCATTTTCAAAATTTATAAATTTTGAAAATGCTAATAATGTAAATTAGCGAAAAGCTTCAATCAACAATAAAATGAAGTAATACTCGTATATTCTTGTTTATGAAAGGTATTTTATTTCAACATATATATATATATATATATATATATATATATATATATAAGATTAACATATTAATTTATATATAACATGTGATTGAAATGTTTTTATGCCTTTAAAGATATTATATTCAAAATAATAAAGAATATTATTTTTAAACTATTTTATTTAACAATAATATTTCACGAACAACAAACAAACTTACTGCTTTAATCCAGGAATATAATTAACGGATTTTGTTTTTGAAAATCAAAACTCAAACTTATTCTAAATCATGTTGTTTTCCGACGTTAAATTAAATTACGAATGTTATGATCGTTTTTGTTCCTGTTTTTCTTCACACTAACAGTTTTATAATCTTTCTTAAAAACCAAAAGATGTCATTATTTTATACTGTACAATGTAATCGAAAACGTTTTGATAAACAGAAGTAATACTTACATAACTAAATAGATAAAAGCCCACTAAGGACAATATAAAAACCTTTATTTTACTTCAAAATTGTTGTATTGTGGTTTGTGGGTTTTTATTTATTTAGTTATAACTAGTCCACAGAGCTCAAGAAATTATTAATTAAGAAATAATCCATATTTTTCAATAATTATTAAATTTTAAAGCTTTATAAAAAGCATTTGTGATTGGAACCTTTTGAATAATAAAATATGTTATGGTTTCTACAGGCGTATTATTCTTTATGATAATGAATTCTTACCCTCTAGCAAAACGACACTTTACCACACAAAGATGGGAAAGTATAATATAAATATACTATAATAAATTAAATTTATTTCTCAATGATAAGTGTAGTCAAACAAGTATAAAAATAAACGTCGGCAGTACTTAATTTTAATGGTGTAAGTAGACTTTTTTTCTAAAACGTAGAACAGTGTAAACTTTTCCCTTTGGAATCAAACAATAGCTGAAATAGCTTTAAACATAAAACTTGCACAATGACGTAGATTTTAAAGCAATCTACTATATAACCCCCTATCTACGTAATAACTTTTTTTTTCAACACGCATAGAGCTCCTGATTTCAGGCATAAATTAAGTTCATTAAGTAATGTTGAATGTGGTATAACTTACAAAATTTGTAAAAAAGTATCAGAAGTAAATGAATTCGGTATTAAATTTAATTGAATCTCTAATACACGCGCTCCATTATAAACTTATAGGAATATAGAAACACGTGAATATCCACCAATGTGTCAGTACTGTAGAGATATCTTCACAATAAAACATATTTTGGTTGATTGTGTTGGTATAACAATATTCGTGCCCTTTTTAATGGTAAAGGCAGTTTGTAGGTGATACTAAGGGACGATGACTCCGCCATTGACCACCACTTGAACATATTTTTAAAATGTATTTTTTTAATATTTGTTTTTATATTTATACATATATTTCTTTGTGTTTGTGTTTTCCGTGTCTTTTTATTTACTTAAATTTAGTATATTTTATATTCTATTGCTGGTATTTATTTTATAGTGCTATTAATATTTATCTATTGGTATGTTGCTACTTATTTTTATGTTTTAAATATTGTAGTTTTGATATTTATTGGTTTTTTTATTTTAATTTTTTTCAATATTTCTATTTATGTTCTACATTAAGTGTTTTTTTTATTGTTATCGGTTATTGTAATGTGTTGTTAATTAGTGTTATGTTTCTCTTTATTGTTACATATTTATTTTTATATTATTACTGTTATGTTTAAGTTTTGTTCGTTATTTTTTGTAAATTTTGTTTTGTGTAGAATTTAATTTTATTTCTATCTAATATAATTTGATTTTCACTTTGCTGTTGATTGGTGAAGATAACCATAATTGCTTTTTCGCCAGGAAAAAATACTTTACCAGGAAGTTTCGTGTGAGATTACCAAGCAACTCACCAAAGTTTCATGCCTATCGGAAAAATAGTGTAGTAATATAGAAAGGATAGACACACTTACATTCGATTATATGTGGATATTACAAATGTACTCGTGGTATTTTACGTGGGTATTCACTATTACAAAATCAGGTGCTTACAGAAATAAATAATTGATCAACGTACTCAAACACTAGCATAACCCACTGCAGTGTGAAAACTAGACAAACATGTCGCTGTAAAGACAATTTAACATCAGTTGAAGTAACGAAAGTGAAGTAAATAAAATAATGTAAAAAAGTAGAGAATTATCAAAACATTCACCTCATTCTCTATACACATTTATTTAGATTATACGAACCTAATTTTAAAAATTAAATCCCCATAATTGTTGCCGATTCATTTTTAAAAGTAGATCAATAATTTTATAAACATACAAGGGTATCATTGTTTCCATTAACTTGACTTTAAAATAATAGAAGGGACTGAATAAAGCATTTATACAAACTATAATTATAGACGTTAATATCGTCAAAGTATGAATCTAAACAGTGATCTAAGTATAAATTCTTTTGTATTTCAAAAACTCTGAACTACCGAATTAATGTTACCAACTTCTCGTAATATTAGGAAATATACAACTAGTTAACAAAAATGCTAAGTTATTAAAGGTTTGATATAGTAGTGATGACTATTACAATCCTATTTTTATTTAGACTCTTAGCAATATTTTTGCGATTCCCTTTCTGAGATTTTTGTTTCTAGAAACGTTGTAAATAACTATTCGAACACTTGGGCGGATTTTAGTGCTTTGAGTGATCGTAAAAAGTACTCTTAAAGCAATGACCTGAAAGACACAGGCATATAAAGCCATAGACCTAAACGGCAGAGAGAAAACTAGATGGAAGGATATTTTCATAGGGATGAAATTTTTTAAAGTTTGGATGGATTTATTTGTAATATCAGATTTATTATGATATAAATAGATTTTAAAATGAGTACGAGTATAGAATATCACAGAGATAAATTTCAGTTTAGAGGCTCGGCGTTAGCGCCTGTCATTAAGAAGCGTAATATGCAACGTCATTTCGTTCCTCTATAAAACTCATTACCATCAGCAAACATAAATAATTATTTATTGTGTCCATTAAAAATACCAAATGCTTTCATTTATTTACTGCGGTTTCGCATTAAATACAGACACGTAATATACATAAATTTAAATGTTTTGGCGTTACAAACCCTCCTAATAATACACTCTACATTACTAGTGTTATGTAATTAGACACAAAATATGGAAAATATAAAAACTAATTTTAACTTTTAAACCACAGGTTTTATAGAACTAAATACTAGTGTTCACCATGAACAGTTCATGTAACACTTCTTTGAAAAATAACTGCTTGACAAAAAGTAAAAACAATAAAATGATATAGGATAATGGGGCTTATGTATAATACATGACCTTATTCCTTTTTACTTGATGCTTATGGTTTCACTGATTCACATGTGAGTTACTTGAAGCATACGTATACCTGAACTTATTTTATTTTACTTAATCCTTATGGTTTTACTGATTGACATGGAACTTACTTGAAACATACGTATACCTGAAATAATTCCATTTTACTTAATCCTTATGGTTTTACTGATTGACATGGAACTTACTTGAAACATCCGTATACCTGAAATAATTCCATTTTACTTAATCTTTATGGTTTCACTGATTGACATGGGATTTGCTTGAAGTCTACGTATACCTGAACTTATTCTTTATTACTTAATGCTTATAGTTTTTGATTCACATGGGATCTACTTGAAGCATACGTATAAATGAACCTATTCTATTTTACTTAATCCTTATCGTTTCACTGATTGACATGGAATTTATTTAAAACATACGGATATCTGAACTTATTCCGTTTTACTTAATGCTTATGACTTCACTGATTGACATGGGAGTAACTTGAGACATACGTTTACCTGACCTTATTCTATTTTCGTTAATCCTTATGGTTTCACTGATTGACTCGGGATTTACTTGAAGCATACGTATAACCTAACGTATTCTTTTTTACTTAATGCTTATGGTTTTACAGTTTGACATGGAATTTACTTGAAGCATACGTATACCTGAACTTATTCCTATTTACTTAATGCTAATGGTTTCACTGTTTGACATGGGATTTACTGTATACCTGAACTTATCCCATTTTACGTTATTCTTATGGTTTCACTGATTGACATGGGATTTGCTTGAAGTATACGTATACCTGAACTTATTCTTTATTACTTAATGCTTATAGTTTTTGATTCACATGGGATCTACTTGAAGCATACGTATAAATGAACCTATTCTATTTTACTTAATCCTTATCGTTTCACTGATTGACATGGAATTTATTTAAAACATACGGATATCTGAACTTATTCCGTTTTACTTAATGCTTATGACTTCACTGATTGACATGGGAGTAACTTGAGACATACGTTTACCTGACCTTATTCTATTTTCGTTAATCCTTATGGTTTCACTGATTGACTCGGGATTTACTTGAAGCATACGTATAACCTAACGTATTCTTTTTTACTTAATGCTTATGGTTTTACAGTTTGACATGGAATTTACTTGAAGCATACGTATACCTGAACTTATTCCTATTTACTTAATGCTAATGGTTTCACTGTTTGACATGGGATTTACTGTATACCTGAACTTATCCCATTTTACGTTATTCTTATGGTTTCACTGATTGACATGGAATTTACTTGAAACATTCGTATACCTGAACTTATTCCATTTTACTTAAGCCTTATGGTTTCACTGATTGACATGGAATTTACTTGAAACATACGCATACCTGAACTTATTCCATTTTACTTAAGCCTTATGGTTTCATTGATTGACTTGGGATTTACTTGAAGCATACGTATACCTGAACTGATTCCTTTTTACTTAACGCTAATGGTTTCACTAATTATACCTTTTTTACTGATTGACATGAGATCTACTTGAAGCATACGTATACCTGAACTGATTCCATTTTGCTTAATCCCTATCGTTTCACTGATTGACATGTGATTTACTTGAAGCATCCGTATACCTGAACTGATTCCTTTTTACTTAAGCCTTATGGTTTCATTGATTGACATGGGATTTACTTGAAGCATCCGTATACCTGAACTGATTCCTTTTTACTTAACGCTAATGGTTTCACTAATTATACCTTTTTTACTGATTGACATGAGATCTACTTGAAGCATCCGTATACCTGAACTGATTCCTTTTTACTTAACGCTAATGGTTTCACTAATTATACCTTTTTTACTGATTGACATGAGATCTACTTGAAGCATACGTATACCTGAACTGATTCCTTTTTACTTAACGCTAATGGTTTCACTAATTATACCTTTTTTACTGATTGACATGAGATCTACTTGAAGCATACGTATACCTGAACTGATTCCATTTTCTTAATCCCTATAGTTTCACTGATTGACATGTGATTTACTTGAAGCATCCGTATACCTGAACAGATTCCTTTTTACTTAAGCCTTATGGTTTCATTGATTGACATGGGATTTACTTGAAGCATCCGTATACCTGAACTGATTCCTTTTTACTTAACGCTAATGGTTTCACTAATTATACCTTTTTTACTGATTGACATGAGATCTACTTGAAGCATCCGTATACCTGAACTGATTCCTTTTTACTTAACGCTAATGGTTTCACTAATTATACCTTTTTTACTGATTGACATGAGATCTACTTGAAGCATACGTATACCTGAACTGATTCCTTTTTACTTAACGCTAATGGTTTCACTAATTATACCTTTTTTACTGATTGACATGAGATCTACTTGAAGCATACGTATACCTGAACTGATTCCATTTTGCTTAATCCCTATCGTTTCACTGATTGACATGTGATTTACTTGAAGCATCCGTATACCTGAACTGATTCCTTTTTACTTAAGCCTTATGGTTTCATTGATTGACATGGGATTTACTTGAAGCATCCGTATACCTGAACTGATTCCTTTTTACTTAACGCTAATGGTTTCACTAATTATACCTTTTTTACTGATTGACATGAGATCTACTTGAAGCATACGTATACCTGAACTGATTCCTTTTTACTTAACGCTAATGGTTTCACTAATTATACCTTTTTTACTGATTGACATGAGATCTACTTGAAGCATCCGTATACCTGAACTGATTCCACTTTACTTAATCCCTATCTTTTCACTGATTGACATGGAATTTACTTGAAGCATACGTATACCTGAACTTGTTTCATTTTCTTAATCTTTATGGTTTCACTGATTGACATGGGATTTACTTGAAGGATACGATACACAACGAGGGAGATGTGGACCGCTATACGTAACATCAGCTGTAATTAACTACGCTTGACCGTAGATACACATTTAGACAGGTTGTGGGTACCTTATTTTTGTAAACGTATCTTCAATTTATTTATTGCATGAAATGAATAATTTGTAAGGCAATAAGGCAATGTCATGGAAACATTCGCAGCTCGTGCTGGAATCGGAGAAGTTACGGTATAATACCTTTACAGGTTCAATCTTGCTGGAAAGGTTGCTAGAAGACAGGTACTCTTTGGAACATTTCTTAAATAGTTGCACAAGCGTAGAGAACCATTACAGAGCCACGTCGAGGGCCATTGTGGAAGTCAGAATAGAGAAGATTCTTAAAGGACAACTCCTTGCGGGCTTACTATGAACATTAGAATATTAACTTCAGCTGAGGCTGGAAATCCGTAGAATAAAGAAAGACAGAAAGAATAGTGAAATGATCTATCCGTAAAACTACTCAGTCACTCATTACTCTGAAAAATAAAAGTAAGTGGTGGGAAAATATTTTAAAACATAGGTTGTAGTACACACTGTTTAGACCATAGATTGATTCCAAAGCCTGTTGGTATTATGGGACGAAAATAGGTTTCTTGTTACCATTTGCTTTTTGTCATTCTTTTACTACAATACTTTGCTTTAAAAGTCAAAGGTTAAACCAATATTATCCTATAACACCAACAAATAAAAATATTCATTAAACAAGTGTTTTTGTTACGCCATTCGAACGACAAGTACATGAGGGCATGTCGCATAAACGTATTTCACTTAGTTCAATGTAACTATTGCGTTTTATACAGATGCAAAGTTTCAGATTTATATTGATAGAAATCAAATCATTTTGATACGTGATACGTATGGTAATCCAGATATCACTGGGATTTCTGAAATATGTTTGCAATATATTTAACTAATGTAGAACACACTGAGAAACCAATATTGGAAAACATTATTGAGTGAATGTCACTGACAAATATATTTGCAGTAAACACAAAAAGTAGCTAAGCTTTTAAGGCAATTAAAAACATGTAGTGATGCTGACATAGATAGATCATTAAAATCCTTTGCAGAATCTAATTCAATTTAATGTTGCATTCGGTAAATAATATTTTTTCTGCCAAACCTATCATCGTTAAAACATGTAATCAAATCCCCTTCCTTCTCTCTCTCTCTCTTTCTATCTCTATCTGTCTCTCTCTATGTCTGTCTGTCTGTCTCTCTCTCTCTCTCTCTCTCTCTCTCTCTCTCTCTCTCTCTCTCTCTCTCTCTCCCTCTCTCTCTCTTTCTCTCTGTTTCATATTGTTGTTGTGTGTATGTGGGTTTTACGTCGATCTATAAGCTTTTCCTGGAATCATTTTCAATTTTTGCACGCTTTACTAATTACTATACTAATGATGTAGGGATCACCATTACTAATTTTTTCCTTTACATATTTTGCCCATTAAACGTTTTTGGAACACGACGGGTTATAAAAAACATACCATGTCCCCATATTTTTAAAGGTACGTTGATTTGGTACTTGTCCCGACCAATCTTTTTCATATTAATACGAGTCCCGCAATTTTTGGGACCAAAACATGCTACTTCATTACCGGGTTTATCATTTCGTCTAACGATATATATATGTGTGTGTATGTGTGTGTGTGTGTGTGTGTGTGTGTGTGTATTACGTTATCCATTGATTTTCCGTTGCACGGCTTTTATGAAGTTAATATATTACTATTGTAAATAATTTTATCCACCATTGAGTGCAATGATTTTACCTTGTGTGATGAGGCGCCTTTCGGTCACTTGACCATTGTCGAATCACTGATTACTTTTTCTCAATTTTTCTGGATGTTCGGTCCGTGGTGTTGGTACTTGTTGACGTCATACACGTTTCCTCTTGAGTCTCGTGTATAATGATTTTGAATAGTATGTCTTCTGTATATGTTGTTTGTAGATTCATTAAAATGTTGTGTATGTTTTTATAAATGTGGTATTTTTCTGTATGTTTTTATAAATGTGGTATTTTTCTAGTGAGTTTAGTTCTATTGGGTTATTATTTATTTCAAGTATGGTTAGGTTATTTTCGTAATTTGTTATTTCATGTTTATGTGACATTAGGTGTGCTGCAACATTTGATACTTTTGAATTTTTGTTTTTGAATGCTCTATAATATTCTTCAAATTTTATTTTAAATGATCTAGTTGTTTTCCCTATGTAAAATGCGTTACAGTTGTACCAGAAACATCCACACCAGAAAAATTGAGAAAAAGTAATCAGTGATTCGACAATGGCCAAGTGACCGAAAGGCGCCTCATCACACAAGGTAAAATCATTGCACTTAATGGTGGATAAAATTACTTACAATAGTAATATATTACCTTCATATATATATATATAATACCTATTCCTTCACTGCTGTATCATATGATGAATAGTGAATTTGAGTAAATAAATGGTGAGGTACTTACGGTCATTTTGCAGTTAACCGACATCCATTCTAGAGACCATGAGTTCATTAAGTTTATTACTATGAGAGAAGTTATTAGAAGCATTGGCTATAAGGATTATGCCATTGATAAAGCGTTGCGATTGACGTAAACGAGAGAGAGCCTGAGGAAAATGGTAGACTACTGTTTTCCTTCCTTTTACCAGAGGAACTACTGATAGGATTGGCAGACTCTTTAGGAGGCATGTTATACGCTATGTCTACAAACCTAACATCACCATCGACAAGGTTCTTGGTAACGCCAAAGATTAAATCTTCTTGGAGATCCTTGGGGTTTACAGTGTTTCTTGTGGCGTATTTAAGAAATCGTAGATTGACCAAACTAACAGACGTATCTCAACTAGGATTGGGGAGCACAAACTTAGCCTTAAAAACAAGCAGAAAACGTTCGATCCGTTCAAGCACCCCAGCGATACAGTACATACTATTGACTTCCAATCTTGTCGACAGATCGCTCAAGTGGAAAACTATAAGACTAAAATTATGCATGAGGTTGTCAAAATTGGGAAGCAAAGGAGTCTTAACAAACGCGATACTTTGTATTTACCCGCAGCGCAGTGTGGAAATGTGCCATCGACAGTTTTTATAGGCAGAAAGGTGATTAAAAGTGAAGGCATCTGAATAATTGTTTGGGTCAGGTCTGTGTGGATGATGTCAATGGGAGGGCTTCTTTCATCTATTAATAGCAGCGGAGTTGTCTGGGTTCTTCATTCGCTCTTCAACTGTTATTGGGTTTACCTCGTCAATGGTAAATGAAATTCTAACTGCGATTTTATGCACTGCAAAATGAACGGATGTACTCCGGATATTACCTATCCATCATATATATATATATATATATATATATATATATATATATATATATATATATATATATATAATTAATAAATTAGATATATATTTCAAAAACAAGAATACTTTTAATAAATATTTTTGAAATATTTTTAATTTATTAACTATATTACACGAAAACATATCACCATGTTTAATATATATATATATATATATATATATATATATATATATATATATATATATATATATATATATATATATTAAAATGTGTTATATATTGCAAAGTTTTAATTGTAAATATTGCCACTGATAATTCGGTTTAACTGCAGTGCTTGAATACAGTCTGATTTTGCTTTACAACACTTAATTAACTAAATAGGACCTATTTTCACTAAGTGTAGCACGAGTTGCCTCTTGAGAATTCTAAAGATAAAAATGACACTAAAGAATAAAAGAAAGATTTTCTTTGTGACAAACGAAAATTAATTTTCCTAACCTTTTTGTTCATCTCCTTACTGCATTTATGCAATAACAAAACTTTACACAAGAAGTAATAATATTTTTGCAAAATATATAAAGCGATAAGTGGAACAATAGTGCAATAATTTAAAAATAACCACGGGGAGATGAAATTAAAGGGTTAGTCGGGATATAAATTTTATTTAAGTGTTGGAGTAATGAGGTTTGCTTATGTAGCCATATTAGAACTCGTTTAAATAACCAAATTTTGAAAGATAAATGTACGTTTACTTACAAAACTGGTTTCATAGCGCCTACATCTCCGAGCAAACACCATTGTTATTCTTTTTCAGATATCGGAAAGCACTGAAAAGTTTCACTTTCGGTTGCTGTCTCGACTGAAGAAAAAGAAAGTGAAATTACTTATTTTGGGGTTTTTGACGGAGACAAACTTTTGAGGTTGTGCTATCAATTCAAGAACTCTCAATTCTCAGACATAGACCAATAAACGTATCTACGAAGCATGGAAAATTTGAAAATGGGATCAGCAAATGTTAACTGCTGTTGCTGTTGATAGCTTATTATCAATAACATCTTTGAACAATTCTATCTTGTTTCTCAGTTACTCTAGGACCTCTAAACTGAAAGTATTTCTAGGAACTCTAAACTGAAATAAGTATTTACAAAGAATGTTTCAATTGGTTTCTTATTATTGAATACGTAAATACACCAACTGTAAGACATCAGACTTTTAGCTTATTTGTTTTATGCAAAATCATTAGATAAGCGTAACGGTTAAAGTAACTACAAAATGTGTATATTCTACAGTGGTTCTACTGTTAAATTACATGTTGAAATGCTTTCAAACAATGCTAACAAACTCAGCTTCTAACCAGATCGAATGTTTGTTAGTTTTGCCCAAGGTTCCATTCAGAACAGCTTTGCCTTGTTTAAGTCGTGACAGAATTGTTCACAAGTAACCTGTCAGTAAGCAACAGTAGCAAATGGTACACATCCAGTATAGGGATTTGTAGGTAATCTAATCTATAAACGTTTATGTTTCTATTTTATCTACTGTTTTAGAATTACATTAACTTTATAGGCTACTCTGCCCATTGTTCTTTATACTGTAATAGGTTTTCTACAACTTTGTATACTACTAAATGTTTACTTGGAAACTTCTATAAGTTCTTCAATTAGTTCGTTCCTTTTATGTTAATAAAATAATATCTAGTTTTTCACACAGAATATATTACCTTATCTATTTTCTTAATTAAAACAAAATTTAAATTAGAGGTTTATGTGTTTTTAAAATTAAAGAAAAGGCAAAATTTATGTGTGTGTGTGTGTTTCTTTAAATACTCGTATGTGTATATTGTTCCTTGTATCAATCGTTCAGTATCTTCTTTGTAGTATATAATTTTTACGATTCGTCAAATTTGATTCAACAAATAAATTATAGGAAAACTTTTATCATACATATTACCTTCATTGCAGTTTATTACATTTATAATATTATTTTTGTGTTATGTAAATATTTTAGTTTTATTTTTTTATTTCACTGTCTCTCTCTCTCTCTCTCTATATATATATATATATATATATATATATATATATATATAATAAATTAAAAATATTTCAAAAACAAGATTACTTTAAATGAATATATTTATTCTTGTTTTTGAAATATTTGTAATTTATTAACTATATTACAAGAAAACATATCACCATATCTAATATATATTTGTTAGGTTTCATCAGTATCATTATCAAAATTATTTATCATACTTTGTTCCTTCACTTTATATTACACTTTTTTCTTACATTCACATATCACCTACATTTATTAGTATTAAATTAAACAAAATTCTTACTTGATTTTTGACCAGTCGGCTTTCGGAGACATCAAAGTGAATACCTCCACTTCATGTCAAGTAAATATTGACACTCTACCGCTAGCAAATATATATTTATATTTAAACATGTATATGTTACCAAAACCCAAATCAGTATAACTTTATTACTATTATCGAAAACTAATATTAATAAGTTATATGTTTATACGGAACACTCTTATATTATACATTAATCCATTGTGTGTAGTAATTTTTGAGTATTAGGTTATTTCATTTTTTTATGTACAGGGGTCATTTTAGATACAATGGATTTAAAGTTTAATTTTTATGTTATCATTAGATTAAGAAAATGTTCGCCAAATGTTATTAATATATTATATAAAGCAACTTCTTGGTCAGTTTTGTTTGTGACCGTGTTTTAGTGTGAAACGTACAAGTACTCAGCCTTATCACGTACAGACGAATAGGACTGGGAAGTGGGTGGGACTAATGGTCGCGTGAATGTATACGTTAAGGCGGGGCAAATGTTTTGTACCTCAGAATCGTAGGTAAGTAAATCTTTTATAACCCGTACAAATACCTAATCCTTTCCTGATTAGAAGTTTAAGCATAAACATCCATCTATGTGTTATGAATTCACTATGTAATAATATAGACGTAGGGGTAAATGATATATTTAGTAAAGACAAATAACAAATATTGTATACGAATTTGTTGAGTTAGATTTATAGAGATTGAAATAGGAATGAGAGTCAATTACATACTTCTACGTCTTGTACAAATGAAAGAAATAAAAAAGGCATGAAAGAACTGTGACCTTGCAGTGGTTCTCAATTTTGTTCAGAGACATAAATACCAAAATTAACGACGAAAGATGAACTGGTTACGCGGTAGCTTTTTTCACCTCTATGACAAAGAGACATCGCGATTATTCATAAATCCCTAAAAATGTATAGCTTTGCCATATTGTAACATGAACTTGTTTTCTTGTAATCTAGTAGGGGATTTCGTGTTTGAGCCCGATTCATTTGGCAACACTGTTAGTAGAACAATAAACACACGCTATTTCCATCTGGTTTGTTTTCTGTTGAAAGTATATTTATAGACTTTTTTTTACTTTAACACATTGTTCAAGGCTGTTTCTCCGAATCAATCATAGCAGTCAGTTTACAGTACAGTAAGTTTTAATTCGGTTACTTATTGTGTAAGGTTTTACTTATTTTATGAATAGTCAAATGGCACAGAAACACTTTTGAAGGTTAACTTTAGAGACATGACATTTCCGTGTTCGGCAGTCGTTAACGTTGCCATTGTCATATGGAAATTCTAAGTTATTCCCACACAAATATATGGTTCTGTGCAAATAATAGATTTTACAATTTTTGAAACGGGCATTTATAATAGGATGTGTTTTAATATAGAACATAAAAACTATGAGAGAAGACAGAATTTAAATTGATTGAAAAAATCAAAGATACTAAAAATAGTAGATTTATTGGTTATGAAACAAACAAATTATGTTTAAAAACTCCGTTGACCAATTGTACAAGGGATATAGCCATTACTTCAAGTAAAATGTGGCCCCTTGCAGAAATAAAGTCTTCTACTTCTGAGGCCTGTTGCGTTTACTCGACATAATCAGCACTTAGGGGATCATTACTCGATACAATCAGCACTTTGGGAAGTATTACTCGATACAATCAGCACTTAGGGATGTATTAACAAAGTTTATCCAAGGGTGAAACGAAAAAGAAGGCAATTATTATTACTTTGACATAGTTAAGGATATATGCATAACTTGGGACTGAAGACGAGGAGGAGCAATAAAGCTGTAGAGATAAATTATAGGTCAAACATAGATAAAAGCTATCTGTGATAAAACACGAATACATGTGAGGTCTTCTTTATAAGAGAAATAAAGGTGTGGGAGTTTTCTGACTAAGATATTATGTAATATCTACACCACATAAGAAAGGTCGTCCATAAATAATAGGGCGTACATAACAAAAAGGGTCAAGTCGGTCTTTCTTCAAAATGCCTTGAAACATTTCTCACCTTGAGCAGAATGCCTTGAAATGTTTCATTATTGTGCATAATGCCTTAAACATTTCATATCTTGTGTAAACTGGCTTGAAACGTTTCTTACTTTGTTCGTGTCTTGAAACCTTTAATAGTTTGTCCAGATTGCCTTACACGTTTCATAAGTTGTGCAGAATGTCGTTTCGTACCTCGTGTAGAATGAATTATACTTTATATACCTTGAGTAAAATGCCTTGAAACGTTACATTATTGTGCATAATGCCTTAAACATTTCATATCTTGTGTAAACTGCCTTGCAACGTTTCTTACTTTGTTCATATCTTGAAACCTTTAATAGTTTGTCCAGATTGCCTTACACGTTTCATAAGTTGTGCAGAATGTCGTTTCGTACCTCGTGTAGAATGAATTATACTTTATATACCTTGAGTAAAATGCCTTGAAACGTTACATTATTGTGCATAATGCCTTAAACATTTCATATCTTGTGTAAACTGCCTTGAAACGTTTCTTACTTTGTTCATGTCTTGAAACCTTTAATAGTTTGTCTAGATTGCCTTAAACGTTTCATAAGTTGTGCAGAATGTCGTTTCGTACCTCGTGTAGAATGAATTATACTTTATATAACTTGAGTAAAATGCCTTGAAACGTTTCATACTTTGTTCATGTCTTGAAACCTTTAATAGTTTGTCCAGATTGCCTTAAACGTTTCATATGTTGTGCAGAATGTCGTTTCGTACCTCGTGTAGAATGAATTATACTTTATATACCTTGAGTAAAATGCCTTTAAACGTTTCATACTTTGTGCACGTCTTGAAACCTTTAATAGTTTGTCCAGATTGCCTTAAACGTTTCATAAGTTGTGCAGAATGTCGTTTCGTACCTCGTGTAGAACGAATTATACTTTATATACCTTGAGTAAAATGCCTTGAAACGTTTCACTATTGTGCATAATGCCTTAAACATTTCATATCTTGTGTAAACTGCCTTGAAACGTTTCTTACTTTGTTCGTGTCTTGAAACCTTTAATAGTTTGTCCAGATTGCCTTAAACGTTTCATAAGTTGTGCAGAATGTCGTTTCGTACCTCGTGTAGAATGAATTATAATTTATATACCTTGAGTAAAATGCCTTGAAACGTTTCATACTTTGTTCATGTCTTGAAACCTTTAATAGTTTGTCCAGATTGCCTTAAACGTTTCATAAGTTGTGCAGAATGTCGTTTCGTCCCTTGTGTAGAATGAATTATACTTTATATACCTTGAGTAAAATGCCTTGAAACGTTACATTATTGTGCATAATGCCTTAAACATTTCATATCTTGTGTAAACTGCCTTGAAACGTTTCTTACTTTGTTCATGTCTTGAAACCTATAATAGTTTATCCAGATTGCCTTAAACGTTTCATAAGTTGTGCAGAATGTCGTTTCGTTCCTCGTGTAGTATGAATTATACTTTATATACCTTGAGTAAAATGCCTTGAAACGTTTCATACTTTGTTGATGTCTTGAAACCTTTAATAGTTTGTCCAGATTGCCTTAAACGTTTCATAAGTTGTGCAGAATGTCATTTCGTACCTCGTGTAGAATGAATTATACTTTATATACCTTGAGTAAAATGCCTTGAAACGTTTCATACTTTGTGCATGTCTTGAAACCTTTAATAGTTTGTCCAGATTGTCTTAAACGTTTCATAAGTTGTGCAGAATGTCGTTTCGTACCTCGTGTAGAATGAATTATACTTTATATACCTTGAGTAAAATGCCTTGAAACTTTTCATTATTGTGCATAGTGCCTTAAATATTTCATATCTTGTGTAAACTGCCTTGAAACGTTTCTTACTTTGTTCATGTCTTGAAACCTTTAATACTTTGTCCAGATTGCCTTACACGTTTCATACGTTTTGTAGAATGTCGTTTCGTACCTCGTGTAGAATGAATTATACTTTATATACCTTGAGTAAAATGCCTTGAAATGTTTCATATATTGTGCATAATGCCTTAAACATTTAATATCTTGTGTAAACTGCCTTGAAACGTTTCTTACTTTGTTCATGTCTTGAAACCTTTATTAGTTTGCCCAGATTGCCTTAAACGTTTTATAAGTTGTGCAGAATGTCGTTTCGTACCTCCTGTAGAATGAATTGTACTTTATATACCTTGAGTAAAATGCCTTGAAACGTTTCATTATTGTGTAAACTATCTTGAAACGTTTCATACTTTATGCAGAAAGGTTTAAAACGTTTTCTATTCTGTGCAGATTGCCTTAAAAACGTTTAATACCTTGTGTATTTTGCCTTGAAACGCTTCATGCTTTGTGGAGAATAGATTGAAACTCCTCAGATATTTGTCAAGAATGCCCTTAACGTTTAATACCTAGTGTAGAATACCTTAAAACATGTCATTCTCTGTGCAGAATGTCTTGAAACGTTTTAAACAGCTACACAACCCGATTAATAAAGATGACGCAATATTTTCGGAACTCATTTGAAATGTAAAAATATGGAAAACGTTCATGATAACATTAGTGTGGAAAAGCGTCATTAATGAGTTACGGCTAGTTCAAGGTTTTGGCCGTATTTCTTATCATTCTATGAAATAAACTCCTAACGATTTTTAAAACAAATTCCAGAACCTAGTCTTGAGTACATTTTAGGACTAAAACAACATGATTTTTTAATCTTCACAATACAACAGCTTTCTCGAATGTCCCATTAATACAAATTGTTTTTAAATAAAAATAGTAGAATAATAATTGTGAACAAAATTACCTGAAACAGGGTAATGTCGTCGATATTCATCAACAGCAGATGCAGCACTCCCTTCCCGCACTCACTCACTACCCACCTACTCACCCTTAAAACCCCACGCACGCACACACACACACAGACAGCAAGTAAACAATATATCGACGATTCTTCAGTCGAAAATAAGTAGGTATAGCATTACTAGTTTAATTAATTATACTGAACTACAATATTACGAATATATAAAGAAGTATTCAAAGATGTGTTATTCAACATCACGCGCTGAACAAAACGCGCTGGGACTGAAACTCAATTGTAATCTCTTACAACAATTTAATTGTTCTGAATGCTGTATTGGCAACTTGTCCAAGGAAATCTTTTGGAAAAACAATATATCTTTTACTTTTCGAATTCAACAGAAGTCGATCTGGACGTTAATAGAACCTGAATACACTATTAAGATTATACCGTCCTACATTGCTTTTATGTTCAAAACTTAAAAAATGAAATAAGATAATTCAATTTAACACTTATTCACAATGCCCAGAATTAATTCTTCTACAATTTTTTTTTGAAATCACTATGTGTGAATGATACATTTAATGACGATATTGTCCAAAAACCGGTTGCTAAGTCCTAAAACCTAACCAAGATATGGTACAGGGATCTGCTTAATAGGCTTAGTTACAAGAGAAACTATAATCAACCCCCATATTTTACCTTTGATTAACGCCCTTAAAAATTGGTTAGGTTTTTATTTCACGGGTTGAGCCGAAACCAAGGCGAAATCTTTAGCTATCCGTAACTCGCTACACGAAGCCTTTCCGAACCTCTGTTTATATGAACTTTTTTTATTTATTTTTACTAATAAAATGATTCTAATTAATTCAATCTTCGAGAATTACTTTGAATACTTCAAATTTTATACTTCATTATTTTAGCCCCAATATATCACGAGCTCAATATTACTAATAGGCACAACCTATTATATTTTTCCATTAAAAAAACAAAACAAAGTCCATTAAATTTGTTATAATTTAAATATTGTTTTTTACTAAAAAATAAACCCATTCAATGTTAACTAAACTATCCTATTATTATATACCTATATAAAGACAATAAAACGTACTAATCATTAATACGTTTTAAGCCTGGCAACGCCCTTCCAGGAGTTTCCATGTAGTAACTCCTAATAACAATGAACTGATATGCAAAATGTTTTGTTCTACTTGTTCGCAACAATTTAGTCTAAAATGAACTGATTATTTATATGTATTTGTGTATATTTATATTTGCCACACGGTCTGAATCTGTCAAGCTAAAAACATACGCTTAATTCAGGCCACTAACCTGTGTCAACAGTACAAAATTATATGCAATAATATGTATTGCTTCGGCTTATTATTTTTGTATTATTTACGTTACAGAAACGAATGAGTGAAGGATAAATCATCTACGGATGCTAAACAAAAGGCGCACGAGATGCTGTTTTGTACGAATCAATAACGGGCTTGAGATAGGTCACATTAATTGAAAGGGGACAAATAACTGAACTACCGTAGGCTAAATATATATTCTGCATACCAGCGTGGTGTATTGTTTGTCGGAAATATGTGACGTCATTACTAATTTCACAGGACGAAGTTACTATGTTGCAAAATATATTTTTGAAAATATTTTCATAATACGAATAATCATGTTAGTACTATTTTAACGAATAGTTATAAATAATGAATAACATTTGGTTTCCTCTACTTCAAAGAGTTTATACTTTTATTTTGGGAAGTATTTAATTATTATTTTGTGTTATCAGAAGCACATGTTTTCCTAATAGCTCTCTCTTTCTCTCTCTCGTCTTTTATTATATCGCAATACATTACGAAGTATTGCTTTTTTTTAATTTTATATCTATTCGAACACTCGCTATTTACATCTTTAAAACATTATTGTACTTGCTCAACTGAAGCATGCAATGGTCGCCGATACAGATATTAAGTGCATATGACTCATAAATATACCTCGGAATGAGAACTCAAAAGTTTGGAAATTAGATAAAACCAAATTGTATTAAATATCTCCATGTTCGCTAAGTTATGTGGCATTATTAAACGGTTCGTTGGGAAAACTTTAAATACATCATTTCATCTAAAATTTAAAAAAATTTAAACCATCACTAAACCCGTCACTTATAATAAAAGGCTGGTATACTGTAGGATTACTGAGGACGCCGGATTATTTCAGAGTCCATTAAAAACACAATTTGAATTGAACAATATTTATGTGTACGGCCCAAAACTTAAAAAAAAACAGGAAAATAGTCCTGAACTGTGACTAAAATGCTAAAACAAGAATGAATAAAACTTTGTGTACCTGATTTTAACCACAATATAAATGTGTGTATCTGTGTGCGTATTCGTAAATATATAATAACATACATGGATATATATATATATATATATATATATATATATATAAATAATTACATAGTAATTAAATATGAATAAATATTGAATTACTTATTTATAAATGTGTGTGTGTGTGTGTGTCTGTGTGTCTGTGAATGTGTATGTCTGTGTGTATGTGTGTGTGTGTGTGTGTGTGTGTGTGTGTGTGTGTGAGTGAGTGTGTGTGTGTGTGTGTGTGTGTGTGTGTGTGTGTGTGTGTGTGTGTGTGTGTGTGTGTGTGTCTGTGTCTGTGTGTTTATTGTAAAAATCCCCTAAACGATAAACGATATATGTATATGTTTTAAAGTAGTAAGGATAGCTGATTATAACAATTATCCGGGTAAAGAGATAATGGATAAATAATGAAACTCTATTGATGATAGAGCTAAGACAAAATTATACTCTATTTAGTGTTATGTTGCCAAAAAACCCGTATTACTGAGTAGTACATTTAACTGAGTAGAATATTTTTTGTGAGCTATTTTCGAATCAGTATAATTCATATTTATACATTCTCTTAAGATGTTTTTAACACAGGGTTATTTAACTTCTATATTTCAATTATTACGAAGACAAAAACGGGATGAATTACGATGAAACTTGACCTATTTTTAGCGGAATAACATTATATTTATGAAATATTTAAATATTTACCGCCGATAAAACTAGGGTAATCCTCGCAAGCACAGAATGGTAGCTTATCAGGATTATGACTAAGTGTTTAGGTAACGATAACGGGAATTGCGTCATGGAGAGTCGGTTATCAACAATATATATTTGCTCCTATGGTGACACGATTTAGGCAATCGGTAATACTCAATTTTCCACTTTAGGTTCCTGTCCGTAATTCTGACACCAATAAATTACAATATACAGTAAAACCTCTCTAGTTTGTCACATTCTGGATTGAGGGGGTGACGAATACGGGAAAAATGCTAATTATGGAAGTCGTGAGATTAACATGTAATAGTGGGTAAACATGGTACATAAATACGTAAATGGATATGTAATGAAATTAATGTTCTAGTTACACCATTTATGTCGGGCGAAAAACTCAACAACACTATTACACAATATATGTTTGAGTATAGTTTTCTGCCATTCCTAGCGATTCAATATTCTCCTCTGTTGACGCGTTTCTGAGTAGCTCCATTCTAAAAACTAAAGACTACGATTTAAATTTTTGAGAATGGAGCTATTCAGAAACGCGTCTACAGAGGAGAATATTGAATTGTTAGGAATGGCAGAAAACTGCACTCAAACATATAGATATATTCCTAAGGGAAATGAAGATGAGTATATTAATAATTTCAACTATTACGCAAAACTATAAAACACTAGAAGCCTGCAGTATAGTTCCTTATTACGAATACAGTAGGCTACGTTCATAAAAGCACACACAAACAAAAACATATTACAGTACCTTGTAAGAGCGATAACACTATCTAGGAAAAGTACAGTGTATTAAATCTGTTTGCGTTTTAGTTTTTAAAATAGGCTGTCATTTTCTGTTGTACAAAATAACGTTTAACTGATGACCTCTGTACTATGTGACAATGCAGACTATATTTGTTATTACTGAGACAAATACGGAATACTGTGACGAATTATAGAAGATGACGATGAAGAGCTTCTACAGTAAGTATATATGTTGATACGTATTCCTTGAAGGATAGAAAAATATTACGAATAGCTATTATCTAGAGTACATCCGTTCATTGTATAGTGCACACAATCGCAGTTCCGACGTTTCGCTAGAATCTCATCTAGCATTAACGAGGTGAACCCAACAACAGTTGAAGAGCGAGTAAATATAATATATATATATATATATATATATATATATATATATATATATATTGAACTAAGTCAAAAAACAAATACAAGAATTATAATTGAATTTATATAATCGAATTGTAAATTCAATTATAATTCTTGTATTTGTATTTTGACTTAGTTCTTTATTAATACACAAGAATACATATTGCGATATATATATATATATATATATATATATATATATATATATACACATATATTATATACATATATCATAAACATAATAATGTTTTACCTCAAAGGTAAAAAATCTTTATGGAAAAAAAACCTAACGCAAATAGAATGTATACATTTCAAGTAACGTTTAGTTTCAGTTAATTATATGAGGATAGAAAACAAATAATAACTAAAAACCAACAAGAACTCTTTTTCATTTTGTTGAGCCTCGTCAATGTCAACATGTGTGTACATGTTTTGCACACATTATTGCCCTAAGCTTGAGGTTATTTTTTACGAAATTTTATAAAAGGCTGACCTCTGGCTTGTTCCGTTCACTTAAAAATCTATCGTTCAATATTGAGAATTTTTTAAAAAAATACGTTAGAAAATAAATTTTGGATAATTTTGTGTGCTTCTGTTATGAAGCGAATATATATGCGCGCGCGCGCGTGTATGTATGTGTGTCGACACAAATCAAAGCAGCACTGTTAGGTCAGTGAGCCAAGTCCTTAGGTTAGGTATTATTCTAGTTTTGTAACTCAAATGTGAAAAGGCTCATCTAGTGTAAAATTAATATAAAAATATTTATTGGAATAGCCTATTATATAGCTAAGTTTGCGTGCAAAGGAAAAAATGACAACAAGAAATAAATAAACTTGATTGTGAACATGGCTCGCAAACTAATGTTTGTCTCATAATCTTTCAAAGACAAATTGATCGTCAAATTGTATAACTTCGCCATAATTGTAATTTATATTTTGTGCAGTAACGATGACGTTATATTTGAAACGCATATAAGGAAATAAATCATAGATCTTGAGTTCGAGTTTGTTATTATATATATATATATATATATATATATATATATATATATATATATATATATATTACAAAATACGTTTTCTTGTTTAATAATTTAAAACAACACAGGTTATTCAAATACAACAATATTTATTATTTTATATCCAAAGATTTTATTCTTGTATTTGAATAACCTGTGTTGGTTTAAATATATATATATATATATATATATATATATATATATATATAGAATATCAAATTTTTTTCCTGTTAGAATATTTTTAAGATCAAATAATATACACAAATACAGGAATATTTAATTTATTGAACAATAAACTCAAAGCTTTTCGTTGGTTTACATTACCAACATCCTCAGGAGTTACAATACTAAGAATGATCCTTAGTATTGTAACTCCTGAGGATGTTGGTAATGTAAACCAACGAAAAGCTTTGAGTTTATTGTTCAATAAATTAAATATTCCTGTATTTGTGTATATTATTTGATCTTAAAAAAAAAAAAAAAAAAATATATATATATATATTTATATATATATATATATATATATATATATATATATATATATATATATTAAAACAACATAGGTTATTCAAATACAAGAATATTTATTAATTTATATCCTAATATTCAAATAATATTTATTAATTTCTATCAAATATTCTTGTATTTGAATAACCTATGTTGTTTTAAATTATTAAACAAGAAAACTTAATATATATATATATATATATATATATATATATATATATATATATATATATATTATATTAAAATGTTGAAATATTTTGCAAAAATATTAATCTAGGCGGTTTTAACGAAAAATTGCTATTTCTCATAATATAAAAACTTACTTCCAATAAGAAATATAGTAAAAATAAACACAATTTTACTTTACATCTCACTACATAAAATTTTATTAAAACAAATAAAACTTTATTTAATAAACTAGCGTGATTGTTTTCTTAAACTATAATGTAGTGAGATTTAGAATTAACAGTTCTAACTTTTACTGTTGTGAATTGTTCTCTCTAGCTAAGCTCTAATTAACTCAAGATCTAAAGTACTTGTAACAAATTTAACAAATTTTGAATAAACAATTGGAAATAATTAAATGGACATTACTTGGGTTTTGATTTTTGAGCTAAATATGCATGGTTTTTAAACCTGAAAAAACAATACAGTTACTTTTTGTTTTAAATTAAATGTATTTGCAAAAAGATCAAAAATATGCTATACGAACATTTTAAAACATAAAGTATAATCATTTTAAACTCAGCTATGTTGCACTATAACCTGTAACTAGGATTTAATTAAATGTACACATGCACAGTAAAAACAATATAGTTTTCAGCTGATATGATTTCATTTCTACAAAATGATATTACAACACATCAGTATTAGCCACTATTTACTAGAGGATATAATTGGGGAAGTGTTCAGGTTTTACGGCCGCTTTAAGGTTAATTAATCTAACTCCAACCGAGGCAAACTTTCGCTGATTGTAACAAACAAGTAACTGTATAAACTTCCTCCATTATAGCGAACAACCACTTCGGGTAAAAACAGCATTCTGAAGGCGAAACTGGAAGAAAATAGGAATATCCTATTTGGATAGAGCGCTATTGTTTTTATACCAAAGTTCGTGTACACTATATATAAACCTTTAATCTAATTACGTATTTAAATATTTTAATAGAATATTTATCGATAGTTTTATTAAAAATGAAAACTTTTTCGAATCTTTTGTAGGCCTAAAATATTTACACTTTACCTGCAGTTGTTAAGAAATATTTCTGCCAGAACAATGTAAAATATTCGTCAAATATTTAATATAAACTTTTACCCAAATATTTTTTCTTGATTTTTATATCAATTCCAAAGAATTTATATAGTTAAACGTTTTGAACATGAAATAAATTTGTGTATACACTCACAGCTTTGGCTATTAGGGAAAAGAATGTTTGATCCATTAGTCCTATATTATCAAATCAATCGTCAAAGTTCCGACAGATAATTTGCTTACTTCTTCAAGCTTTGTATTTCTAATCATGATTGTTTTCAGCTGCTCTTCCTTCACAACCGCAAATAATAAGAGAGGGTAATTTCTATAATAATAATGCCTATAATAGTAATGCCTTTAATATACCAAATGATAAGCCACTGGCAGTCTAATATATGTTTTTGTATTAGTTCTGCCCCTAGCGAAGATAATCAGAGAGAAAAAACAAAATCATGATGTTAGTTATAGGTCTAAGAATAACTAGCGTAGGAAGCGCCTTTACAGATCCTCACCAGTGTCTAGAATGTTCAGCTGCTTTCTTGAAACATACCTTTTATCTGTGATCAAAGCGAGGTACTTGCTAAACGGGCATTGAAAAGTTGTGCTTGTAAACAGAAGTGGGGTTAGAAGGCTGGTTAGAAAATGGTAGCTGGCCTCCCATGTTAATCATGATTACAAATAAACCCCTGAAGAAGATAGGAAACTAACTATCGAAATAATGTATGAGTAAAATGAAGAATATAAGAAATATATATATATATATATATATATATATATATATATATATATATTATTCAAAATGTGTTTTATATAGCAAACATCTTTTCTATAAAATAATTTTATATTTAAGAAACCTTTTTATGTAACACAAACTTTTATATTTTGGCCAAAAGTTTTTTTTAATGTACAAAATTTATGTAAATGTAGAGTAGGTCCTACTTCCCAGTGTATGAATATACAAAGATATATTATTAACGGTTATAGATTGATAATGTATAGATCATCAATACATAAAATATACTTAGGTAGGCCTATATGGTATATAATTATGTATTTATTCATTTTTTCAATTCAAATTTATTCATACTGTAAGGAATCATAATAATGAAAGCCTGAGCCTGAAATTAAGCTGCATTTCAAACCAAATATAGACAGAATCAAAGCATAAGTCATTGAAAAACCATTTAGAGTTTATTCATTTACTATAAAGTATTGGATAAACTTCAACCAATTTAAGTTTTTGAATGACTTTTTTCTTCTACGATAATATATATATATATATATATATATATATATATATATATATATATATATATATATATATATATATATATGTATGTATGTATACGTTTACAAATTAAACTGTATAATACGAGATTTAATTAGTAGAATATATACCATGTTATTCCATAAAATTTACAACTTTCTCAATGTTTTCTCAGCAGAATCACAGATAGAACCTCGGAGGTATATTTCGTTTAGATTAAGAGTATAGTTGAAATATTGTATAAGCAAGAAGGGGAGAAATAGGCGATCAGTTGACATCTCTTTAAAACTCGACTTAGATGTGAAACTAACAAGTTGTTTCTTCAATTCCGAGGTACAAGTAACACTAAATTATAAAATTTTATCACTGTAAACGTTTTTCTGAGAAAACCAATTTTGTAGAATGATATATGACAAAATCTAGAAAGCCATTACTGTAAATTACGCAAACTTTATCACTTGGACTTTTGTTTGGATTTAAATAATTAACTTTTAAGTTAAACTTAAAAGCCTTTTAAAAACTAGAATAAATAATTGTTAGGCTATATATCCGAAACAAATCTACATATTTTGAATATTCGGGTATATTTTAACTCTTTTAGTCGTTAATAAGGTAAAATAAAATACGAATAAAACATTATACAATATGTATAACTCGATTAATATTACTTTTTTTGGGGGTGTAAATGTAGCAGGCCTCCACGTGGTGCACCCTGGGTAACGCTAAATCTGCTACGACGAATCTCTGCCAAATCCTTCTAGAGATGACCAAATCGATAGTATCAAGCAGCCATCGCAAAGCCAGCCCTTCTCAGGGCTTGAACGACGGGCTCCGCGTACTATTCTGGAACGCCGGTGGCCTTAATAACACAAAGTTCACAGAGTTCAAGACTCTCATTCATAAACTGGACACAGATGTGTTCATTGTAGTTGAAGCTGGAGCCTCAACAGACTCTCCAGATTTTTTTCACACTATGAAGTTTACCAATTTTATTTTACCTAGGTCTAGACAAGTGGCCTCAGGGATTGTTGTCGGTGTGAATAACAACGCAGCATGCAAATTTGAGGTGCTTCACAAGATATGCGAAACCGACAAACATGAAGCCGTACTTATAGAAGTCTGGATAAACGGACACTACTACAAAATCATTGGTGTTTATAACCCACCAACTAACAACTTAAATACTAGTCTCATAGAAATGTCATCCCGACACCGCAACTCCATTATACTAGGGGACTTCAATGCGCACTCCCCCGATGGAACTACTCTGACCGCAATGCACCTGGCCATGCTATGGAGAATTTCATTGACAAAACACAACTGATCTATCTACAATCAGAACCCACCTCTCTATCATTTGGTGGAGGCACCAGTACACCTGACATGTGCCTGGTACATGCAAACCTGATAAGCAGATCTGACCTGAAACTGAGGGATGCTGTTGAGGGATGTGGTCATAGAGCCTTGTTCTTACAGGTGCGACCAAAAAATAATAATGCCCAAAAACTACGTCTTCCACGCTGGAATTTCAAAAGGGCAGACTGGACAGCTTTTGAACAAACATCAAATCAGCTTCTCACTCCTAGCATCATAAATGACAACCCTGACCAGTCCGTAGCGGCTTTTGAGAAGAACATTTTAGAGATCGCCAAAAAATGCATACCCAGAGAGTACGTCGATAAATATAAGCCTTTTTGGAATGAAAATCTGACAAAACTACAAAGGGAACGTAATAAAGCCAGGAAAAGGGCAGAGACTACCAACAACCTCGAAGACTGTATCCAACTCAGAAAAAAACAAGCCCAATTCAGGAGGGAGATCATCCAATCGAAAAGAAGCACATGCCGTAATTTTGTTGCCAAACTAGATTTTAGAAAGGACGGCTCGAAAGCTCACAATTTTATTTCGAGCCTCAATAACGACAAACGTAACTTCACATGGAAACCAATCATTTTCAATGGAAGGACGCTCACCAGCCCAAAAGACGTTGCACAAACACTCTGCAAGCACTATGCTGATGTCAGCACCCTTGACATAAGAGCCAATGACCGTAAATACATCAAACAGCAATCAGTGGGCCCTCTCAAAGCAGAGCCGACACCTGAAATGGTCAACCCTTTCCTAACACATGAATTGGAAGCAGCCATTCGCACACTAAAAAATGGAAAAGCAGCGGGACCGGAAAGAATATTTCCCGAATTTATAAAACACCTTGGTGTAACAGCAAAGCAGTGCCTCCTCAAGCTCATAAACTTGACATGGATGAAATGGGTCCCCCACCAATGGAAAAGAGCTGAAATTATCTCCATCCGTAAGAAAGGCAAACTCCGTAACAACCTCGAGAGCTTCCGGCCGATATCGCTAACCAGTGTCTGCTCAAAGGTGGCTGAAAAGATGATTGAACTAAGACTGAGAAACTTCTTAGAAAAGAAAGGAGCAATAAGCGAAGCCCAAGCAGGTTTTCGCCAAAACCGCTCTACTGTTGACCAACTGGTGAAGTTCACTCAAGCTGTGAAGGATGGTTTCCACAGAAGGCAGTCCACCCTGGCCGTACTAATTGAATGCTGCATATGATAAAGTGTGGAAGCAATTGCTACTATCAAAACTAGCGAAACTGGGGGTGGTAAACAATATGATGAAGTGGATAAAAAATTTCCTAACCCAGCGCCTGATAAGGACGAGGTACATGAGTGCTGTCTCCAATTTTAAAGCCCAAAAACTAGGTTTACCTCAGGGAGCCGTGCTCAGTTGTCTTCTCTTCAACACAATGATTAATGACCTCACCGCCGCCATCGAAAAAACACCTGGCACATCATTGACGTCATTGTGTGGAATACTACTAACAAGACTGACCACCTTGAAGGAACTATGAACCTAGTATTAGAAAACATTGGGCTATGGGCGGACTGCAATAAAATGACAGTTCATCCTGAGAAAACCATTTTTCAGTTTTTCACTCTCTCCACCAAGCCCCCAGCCATTGAGCTCAAATATAAAAAGAGTTATCTACCAGAGTCTAAATTATCCAAATACTTAGGTGTCAATCTGGACACTAGACTCTCATGGAAAAATTACATACAAGAAGTTGCTGAGCGCGCTAACAAGCGAAAAAATCTGTTAAAAAGACTAACTGGCACAAAGTGGGGTTGCACGCAGGACGTTCTTGCCACTGCTTATAAGACCTATGTCAGACCCTCCATGGAATACGCTTCAGAAATTAAGTCACTGGCCAGTCAACCGAATCTGCGAAAGTTAGATAAAATCCAGAACAGTGTCCTCAGAATCATCACCGGCGCAGCTTTCTCAACGCCCATTTGTGCGATGGAAATGCAATCCTGCATAGAACCATTGCAAAAAAGGCGCGAAAAACTAACGCTTAAATTTTGGGAACGCTCAAGAAGAGTAAATCACCGATACTGGACTAACTATAGAAAGGCTGCACAGAGACTAAAAACCCAGCTAAGCCCACTACAACACGCTGAAGAACTTAGAAGAAGGTATAGCATCGGTGAATCAAACCCAACCCCGCTCAAAACTTTCAATAAGCCGACTATTGCCATGCCTCTCAAAAGTTTGTCATTACTAAACTTTAAAACCCCCAAGCATCTTGCACTCCCAGAAGAACTAAAGATATCTGCCCTTGAGACAATCCACACTTTATATCCTGAACCAGACTGGCTGCACATCTACACTGATGGATCTAAACTCAATCCTACTGGAGCTGGGGCTGGAGCTTTCTCCAAGCTATTTGAAATCAGCCAGGGCGTTGGGGCAAACACAAGTAATTTTGATGGGGAAGTAACGGCAGTGCGACTGGCCGCAGAGGCTCTTGCTGCGCATCACCCAGCAACGAACCACAAACGAGCTGTTTTCTTTATAGACTCCCAAGCCGCCATAACTGCAATAGCCGACAACTCTTCAACAGACTATTCGAACATATTCCACTGCCGAGAAGCAATCTCACATCTTTTGCAAAATGAATGGTCAATTAGCCTTCAGTGGATCCCAAGTCACGTTGGCATCACAGGTAACGAAAGAGCAGACGACCTTGCAAAAAATGGAACGCAGATGCAACAACCATATGCAGAAACCAGCCCAAACAACCTCTGCCAAACACCTTATTGATGCTATCCTTAAACGCTCCATTAAAAAAGATCATGAAGAAGCCAGCAGGGGGAAACAGTGGGCATCACTTAGCAGTCGCGGTCCTTTGGTGCCCACAAGCGATAGAGCAACTGCCGTGGCTGACTTTCGACTTCTGACAGGACACGACTATCTCCAGGCCCACCTCTACCGTTTCGGCCTAGCGGAGTCCGATACGTGTCCGCTCTGTCTCAATGGTGTCAAGAATGGGGACCACATTTCAACCTGCCCTGAACTGGACGACCAGCTGTCCAGAACCGGTCGTTACTGGGAGGCTCGACGCCGAATGGTTCAACAGCCAAGGGCGGGCATTGGATAAAGTAAAGTAAGTATATTACTTTTTTTACTATAAGCCTAGGTACAACAAACATTTCATTAAAAGAACAGTGTATATAGGATTGTATTGAAAAGGAAATTCCCAAGCGAAATATATTTAAATGCCTAATTACATTAAATATTTTATGGTAATTAACATTAAATCACACTCACGCACACTCAATCACACACAAACACACTCACACTCACTCATTCACACTCTCACACAAATACACACACACACATACACACACACACACTCACTCACTCACTCACACATACACACACACACACACACTCTTTCACACTCAATCACTCACTTACTTACTCACTCACTCATTCAAACACACACACACACTCACTTACTCACTCACTCACACACACACACACACGCGCGCGCACTTACTCACTCACTCATTCACACACACACACACACACACACACACACACACACGCGCGCGCGCGCGCACACACACACACACACACACACACACACACACATACACACATACACACACACACACACACAAACACACACACACACACATACACACTCACTCACTCACTTACTCACTCACTCATTCAAACACACACACATACTCACTTACTCTTAAATTTTGTTACTTAAAATATATAACATTAAATATTGTATGCTAATTACTAAACAAATAAACACACTGAAAAAGTCTACAACATATGATGTATTATATGACAGAATTATTATAGGAATTTAGCCATAGTGGGACTTAGTAAAATATTCAATTTATCTTCCATAGATGATTTTGTCCAGTGACCGCGATACAGTTGGGATTCGTCAAAGAAAGTAAATCAATCGTGAGAAATGATCGTAGCTGGCACGACGATGTGGCGTTGAAGTTCCAACCCGTTGATTAATGAAAGGACTTTATTCATCCACTTCTGCCCCGGCCAACGTGCGCAGGATTTGTGACAACACGACACAGTTTCAATCGCGTATTTATTATATTATTGCTGCTGCATTCTTTTCAAGTAATTTTGCCAAATGTATAATACACTGTATATTTCAATTATGCTTATTTGTTAGGTTTCGATTGATAATAAACCGATAAAAATTAAATTATAAAATAAAATTTTGTTATGCAATTAAGTAGTTTTAAAATGCAGAAAATCTCACCAAAGTAATCTCACCAACATAAAAGTTGTTGCCCTTACAAGCTACGGGCAACTTGTCGTACGGACAATTGGTGTCCCTAAATAATTAAGTTTTAATAAAGAAAAAATACTTAATGACAAGAATATTCCAAGGTTTAAAATGGTATTTATCTAAAATTAAATCCACATTACTTATACTAAATTAAAAGAACGTTAATGAGAATCATATGGGCTTAATAGTGTCTTTGGCGATTTGTAGTGAATATGCAATTTCCAAAGATGTAAAAGACAATAATTTTAAAATAGATATAATAAATATATATAATATATTTATATATACAATTTAAAAGTATTTTAAATATATATATATATATATATATATATATATCGCAATATTCTCGTGTATTAATAAAGAACTAAGTCAAAATACAAATACAAGAATTGTAAATTCAATTATAATTCTTGTATTCGTATTTTGACTTATTTCTTTATATATATATATATATATATATATATATATATATATTAAATATGGTGATATGTTTTCTTGTAATATAGTTAATAAATTAAAAATATTTCAAAAACAAGAATACTTTTAATGAATATATTTATTCTTTATTCCTGAATAAAGAATAATGTATAAATATATTCATTAAAAGTATTCTTGTTTTTGAAATATTTTTAATTTATTAATTATGTATATATACAATGATTAATGAGTATTCACTCAGGATCACCGTTTCGGGAGATGTTAAATAGAGTACTCTCGAAACTGCTCTCATTGTAACATAAAAGTAAGTGTTACTTTAGGCAGTTAATGTACTCTTACCGACTTACTTTTTATAACCTTTGCCGTTGTTTATTTCTCTTCCTCAATTGCTAAGTCAGTAAGAAAGTAATGGTTTATCCATTGACTACGAACCTTATTTCATAGACCTGTGCCTCAAGGAATAAACCTCTCAGAGGAACCAACCCCTGAATTTTTGATAAAACCAATTAGCCTCCGATAAGCCCTGTTCAAGCTCCTTTTCGGGTAGTGGAATCTTTGAGAGACACTTGTGATTTAAAGACTATACCTGGATACCTAGTGAACTTATCTTATCTAGAATGAAAACACAGCTAATTGGAAAATATACATTTTTATTTATTTGTTCCAAGGTTCAAATTAATTATTATTGTTTTTATTTAATTTCACAGGATTTTCTTGACTAATTATTTTTTCAAAATTTCATACAACTTGCCATTTAACTAAACATTATTATCTCCTTCTGTTTTTAAATTGTCTTATTATCATTAATTTTACATATAATTTAAATTATCAAAGTTACCATAATTTTGTATATAATTTTGATTAGTAGAGTTAAATTTAACATATTTTAAAATCTGATTCTTTTTCAAACACTTAATATTACTATGTAATGCCTTTAGGCTAGGCCTTGAACAATTAACTTCTTTGGAAGTTATTCATTAGAAATTCACTTAGAAAAAGCCATATAAGATATACATCTTTATACTTAATCCATACATTCCCACAGCGATGGGAATGGAAAGTCAATTTTGAATCTTTATTACTTAAATTTGGGTAACCTAAGAGAGTTGACTAATCAGTCCCTTAGGTTATTCCCATCTTATTTAATTTTGAAATTAAGTTAATATAATTTGAAGTAAAATGTTATTTAAAAAAGAATAATTAAATTGATTATATAACCTTGTACTGTAGAAATCTTTTTATCTTCATTAATGTTGTCATCTGTCGGTCCTGTTACAGCTTCAAGGGTCTTGGTAGGTAGGCGTCTCTCCATAATTTCGGTCAATCTTCTTATTTTCTTTAATTTTGCATTTTGGTGGTCGAAATTTTGTTCTTGGTATATATGAGCCCTTGCTCATATATATCTTCCTTCCCCTGATCACATCGTAGCACTTTTTACTCTGTTTTTAGCACATTTTTTCTTGTCTTGATCGCATGGTACAACAACACGTCTGCTCGCTTTGAGAGCCTAATGCATTCTGATCTTGGATAGCGTTCTTTTGTGAGGCCCACTTCTCCAATTTCAAACTTCCCACGTCCCAGTATCCATTTTTCAACTTTTGACCAATCAGAAAGCCGTTGCCATGGCAATTGACTTTGTTTGTTCGGAAATTCTGAACTAAAATTAGTTTCCCTTTTTATAAAAGGCGTTTCTGTATTCTGATGTGTCCTTTGCATTTTTACCTTTTATTTAATAACATATTTGACTTTATTTCTTCTCATTTAATTTAATTAACTTTTTAACATTCTTAATCCAAAGTTCGACTGTAGCGCTTTCGTTTCGTAGTGACAAGATTTATAATCAATGCCCTAAGCGGATTTTTCCGAAATCAAATATGACTTCTTCTATTATAACCTAATTTCTTAGGCTATTACACTTTTCCCTAGCTAGGCCTAATTTACTTTCCTCACATCTTAATTTACATTCTTTATTCCTGATTATTTTTAAGTACAATTATTTTAATAGCCGGCATCTAGGCCTAGTTTGTTATACTACACAATTACCGTCTTTTTTTGTTTACATAATTTAGGCTATCCACTTTGAAGTGATAATTTTTCTTATTGCTTATAATTTATGTTTTTTAAGTCTAAAGTTATTTCTAATTTTCTTCATTTTACTATTATTTACCCTAGTTTTAATATTATTATTATTATAATGTTTTAAAATTTTTATATATAAATTTAGTCAATTATTTAACCCGGTTATGTTTGATTCTGGTATTCTGTACAATTACCCAGATTCTTTGCATCGGACATTCTGGCCGCTGCAGTACGTTATTAAGGACATATATGAATACCAGTTCAATTTCAAGGTAGGAGACAATATATTCAAGGTAGTTGTAGGGATCTAATATATTAATACATATGATTAGAATGATTAAACATATACCTCATGCAAACGAATACTAATTACTAATTCATAGCCGATATTAAAGCTAAACTCAATAAGTCAAAAACAAAACTCCACTGATAAACCAGTTTCATTCATCACCCGAATTACACGTTACCTTTATTCCTGCCTATATTTTCATACTAACACCTCTTCGTAGCGATAAGGTCCATATTTTCCGGTCACCTTAATACAATACAATTCCCAATATAAAGCTATGCCTACGTGTTTTTGAAATTTTCTATCCCAAGTTGTGTGATTTGTCCGTGAATAGGGTCTAACCTGATTTTTCAATCTAACTTTACAATTTAAATAAAATATTTATTGATAGCTTTAGTCTTTGAATAAGATAAGTTATAATATATAAACAGACACAAGTAATATACAAAATATAAAGATACAACTCATTACTCCAAACGTGCTAATTTTCCATTCGTCGCAAAGAACAAATACTTTCCTATGCATAGATAAATGCTTAATATATACAAAACTTGTTATAATAATAAGCTAATTATTTATTAATACGTTCAGATCTTTCAAGTCTTTACATAGTTTTGTTTATACAGCTGAGCATATACAAAAAATTAATTGTATTTTCTTGCAACAACTACACTAGAAAATATGAATCTATAAACCTAAGAAATAATTTAAAAATCAAATAACTTTGAGACTTGTCGTATTTAAATTGTATCAAAGAAATACAGTATTTACTAAATTGTATAAATTGCAATTTTACAGACATAGATTACCTAAACAATCGTTGAACACGAACGATCGGTTCTGGCCAAGTAAGGTTTTAATGTTACTGACTTTAGACTGTCCATTGTTCCCGGATAGGGTCAGATAATCTGGTAAAACATCGCCCTCCTTAGTGTCAATAATGTCACTGTAACTGACAGCTAATAACATCACATGGCAACTATCAAGCAATCAATGATTGATGGGAAAAGGGTAAAAACTGTTTCTGCCGAAACGCTGGACGTAACCTACCCTGGCTGTGTTGTTACAAAACATTGAGCATGCGTCTCTACTCAAAACTTAATACAAATTTAAATCCTTTCTTTGCAAGACCTCTCAAATGTTCTTATACGTATTGAAACGTTATTTACCGTTACTTTGATATTTCTCAAGACTATTCGAGATATGTTTTATGATTAAAAAATATCAAATATTTCAAATATATTCAGGGTTAAAACTATCATAGATCTGAATATTGTTTAACATCATTGTTGTTTACGTGAGGAATATCTAGTATTACGAGAAACCGACAACGTATTACGATTTTGATCCAACTAGTAATACAACAGTTTATAAACATAAAATTTGAAAAATCATAATGGAAAAAATCTTCAGTTTTTTTAAAAATGTTTCGGTGTGCGGAGCATCTACTGTTTGACCAACTATTACTATGTGATACTTTTTGTATTCCTACAATATAGTATATGTTTATAAGACATTTTATGGTAAGTATGTATTATATTACAAATAAAATGCATCTGTTCAACAAGTTATGCATATTCAAGACGGTTAAATTATTCTGAATATAATTATTCTCCACATTTTCTATTTTTGATCACCTTAAAGACCTTTTGCACTAAAATTTAAATATTAAACCTAGTCACTATATATTTGGAATAAACTGGAGTTAAATAATAATAAGCAATACACAACCAGCTCTAACCATTATTATGTTTACGTTATCTATTTTCTAACCCAGTACATTTCCTTTAGTAAGTAACCATCCACTTTTTTTTTTTTTACTTGGGAGCGGGTTTAAACTGCCTGAAGCACCGCTACCTTAAGGTATATTGTACTTACCTCCCTGATCTAGTCGAATAGCCCCTTCCCTCTTACCAGGTTTAGGAGTTTCCTGACTAGTGTTTTACCTTGAGCATCCACCAGAGCTGTACTATCACCAAAGAGGTTGAAGCGCCTCTCGGCCAGTGCTTCACATCTATAAATGATGTGTGTGGCAGTCTCCAGTTCTTGACCGCATAATCTGCACACTGGTTCATCTTTGTAGATACCCATTTTATGCAAATGTTTCCTTAGTCCACAGTGTCCCGTGAGTAGACCTGTGGCTATCCTCAATTCCTGCCTAGACAGATAGATGAGACTCTTCTGCAGCCATAAGGAAGGCTTCCTAAGGGTTAGCTTAAATAACCATCCACAGAGCCATGCCAAAAAAGACTCATTTACCCTTTGTAGAGACACCTTTGTGAGACTTGTTTTTGTCCTTTGGTAACCGAAATATACACCAGGATAATATATAAATACTTACTTACTTACTAGCCAACGCCCACTTTTGGCTGTTGGGCCATTTGGTGGCGCGCTGACCAGTAGAGGCGAGAAATCTCTTCTTCCTTCGTGTCGTTCAGGGGTCTATGGTCCAGAGCTGTACATGACTGGAGGTGCTCAGCTGTCATGTCCTCCCGCTGTCACATAGGGTGCACCTGGGAGACGAGAAGACGTGTATCTTGTTTAGGTGTGCAGCTAGGTAGTCGTGTCCAGTTGTGAGTCTAAAAAGTGCAACCCCGTCCCGTCGGGGTAACATGTTGTTAATTGGCCCGTTTTCGACAAGAGTAGCCCAACGTTTATCAAGAGATGCTTCCCTTAAGTAGGCTTGAGTGCTCCTCTTTATTGCAGCATTTATTTGTATTTTTATCGAGGGGAGCGAAGTTGCTAATAACTTCTGTTGAAGGTTTTTGAGTATTATTTATTAAATATGGCGTTAAAATAAGTAAGGAAACACAAGTATGAACAATTAAACTCTTTCAAATTAAAAAAAAGCAGTAATCAAATTTTTAACTTTAAATATTTTTCGTAATAAATAATTCAATTCGTCCCATTTTACGTCTTTCATAAATTATTCCAAAAATTATAATGAATATGTATATATTAGATTAGATATAACTTTTGCCTTGAATGTTTTTGCCCAAGACGATTGGCGAACTTTCGCGTTTGAATGTAATAACGTAACTACTGATAAACCTAGGTATTACTGAATATCGCCTAGGGCAATGAAAAACATTAAATAGCAAGCGCCAAAAGATATTACGTAGTGAAAACGCTATGCCACAGTGTTTCCTTAAATTTGTAACAACTTATAAATTGAGAATGTTGTTAATATATTACCTTCAAAAGTACGTTTTATCAGTTTTAAATTAGGTTAGGCTGAATCATACATTCTATACAATAAAAAAAATATAATGAACTACGGATTTTTACTTATGAATGGTTGAACAATATTTCATAAACGTAAATCATCTTTAAATGATATAAAATGTTATTCTCTTATACCTGATTATTTTCCATAAACGACAAACATTTTACTTTTTTTATAAATAGTTGGTGTTTTAATAGAATAATTATGGGTCATAATTTAGAGCGGATAATACATGTAAAATTAATATAACACATAAAGTGAACCCCCCCCCTTGTCTAGGACTTACAAAAGGGTTTACTATTCATGTTAGCAAGGATTCATTTTTACAAAACCGACCTACTTCCAATTGGTGTGTCTACCCTAGGATACTTTATAGAAGTGGCAACAGTTTTATAAGGAAAAAGACGAAATTATATTCTGTTTAGTCCCGTATTTTGAGTTAAGGAAAAGTAAGTTAAGTTCAGATTTGTAAAGCCCCTCAACTGAAGTATATTTTTCCCTTCCGGAGTCGAAAAGGTTGTCATCCACCACCCAGAATAGATATGTTAAACAATGTAATATATACAACTATTCTTGTAAGTTGTAAGTTAGAGTTTGTAGTAGTAATACTCGCTGATGATGATGCCTTTGTCATTGCGACGCGTATGAGTCAATAAATGATTAATTTGTGAGTTTTTTGTATGTTGTTATGTGTTTTAATGTAATATATACAAAAGTATTAGAGAGGAAAGAAACGGAATTATAATAAATAAACCCTTACTACAAATGTTTACACAACCTTTGTTACAAGCAAATTACTTATTGTGTAAACTTCTTGTCATGCTAACTGTGCTAGTGCAGTGCATTAGGGCCTGTAAACACTTGTAGGAAGGGTTTGCAATCGATTATTTAATGTAACGTATAGATTATACACTTTACCTTATAATCACAAATTGTGTTTTATACTGTTCTTACAGAAGTAAATTGTTTATATTTGTTCACCTTTAGGGCCGTTAACAATTTTTTGTGACTAAGGGAAATAATTTCCCACATCATCATTCTCTTTATGTCAGTTATTCCTCGGTAAGCGACACAAAAGACAAACTTGGCAAATGTAGTGAAATCGATCATTGATGGGGAAACTGGAAATGGTTTACCAAATTGCTGCATCATACCAAACCTTAATTATATATTATTAATGAAATTCATTTTTATTTGCCTCTCGTCTTATTTAACATTAAATAAAAAAAAAACAATTGAGCATTTTCGTTATTCCTATGGAAATTATATATGAAATATTTTTTACACGGAGTTATATTTAGCTATCTAGTGATAGCGTATATTTTTTAATTAGATCAATATTTTTTTATTTTTTATTTACAGTGTTTATCTAAATTTTCAAGCATTTTTATTCAGTCGCAATATTTCATTTAGGTATGTAAGCATGATCTAAACTAGCTGATTATTGTAATACACTGAATCTCTTAATACGTTTTGTTTGTAAGTATTATTCATAATTGTGCTTTTTATTTTTAACACCACGTGTATGTATGCACTTACATATCGGTCACAATACAAAGAAACAAGGATGTAAACAATGTAAATGTAGGCCATAAGAAATAACATCACGGAAAGTTTTATATTTACTTACACAAAACAAGTGTAAACATTTGGATTAAGTGAATACTTAAAGTATAGGATATTTATATTTTGATAGAGTATAATATCTTTTTAAACAATAATTTTCTTATCAGTTGCTTTTGTTCAGTTTCAAGAGGAAGACCAACGTATACCTTTGAACCTAGGTCTGTAGGCTTAAATCTCTAATAAAGCTCACAAAATGTTTTAAAAATAATACTTTTATACCTCAGTAATTCGTGTGAAGTTTTGGAATATTTCTGCAATAAGCAGCGACGTAATTCCTCAATGAGGCTTTCAGGCTTACATTGAAATCAATAGACCTACTTCAAATCACACTGTTGTCCAATATTGTCGGAAGTAAATAAGATTGATTCTTCCCGTAGTGAATCAAACAGGGTATTTTATAATTCAAGTAAATAACTGTATCTGTCTTTTTAAAGGACGTTAGAGATAATTTACAAATCCATTATATTCACCATTTTAATTATAATCCCAACGGTCTGTGGAGAAACGAAAATGCAAAGCTCTACAAACATTACTAGCATCCGCAATTTTCTACCAGAGGTATAAATGTTTTTCACTACAATGTGCTTTTCCTCCTTTTATACCCAGAACGCTTTACTATAATAACTCAGTTACACTTACCCTATTTGGAAACAAACTTTGAGTACACAAAAGTTTGTTACTCACATTTAGGTTACTTAAGTCTACATTGTACTATGACTTCGACAAAGTTATAATTTCCACATGAAACATCGGTGTATTCCGATGTATTTTAATAAGTAATTAATGTAATTTAATGTAGTTTAATTTATGTATTCCAGATGTATAGCGGTAATGACTATACAGCCTCAAACATCTTTCCCTAAGGGAGAATAGCCTTATACCTAATTCCTCCACTCCAGGTTCCTGAATTTCTCGAGTCATTTAGTATATAATCATAACCACTTCCCCCGATCAATAAAACTATTCATAAAATCAACTAGATCCAAGGTTTTTGTCTTTTCTGAAAATGGTTCGTTTGAAACCGTAATGCGTATAAGGTTATTTTTCTAAATCTATTGTGGTAGTAGAGTATATAATTTATTAAGGGTAAATGCGCTTTAAGTCGATCCCAAGAGAACCGACAATGTGTTAGTATATAATTTCTCCACTATTATACAAACCAGCTATACGCTTTATAGCCTGCACAATTGTACATTTAATATATTTGAACAGGGGTTTTCTCCCAAGCTTCACTTTATTTTAAATCTAAAATTGCATATACGTATAACTTTGACATCATTAGTTGATAACTAAAATGTTGTATAAGAAATTTCTTCTTTCTTTCTGAAAGTTTCAACAATGTTGATAAAAAATAAAATTACAATAAGTATATTAAAATCTCAGTTCTACTTTAATTAAAACTCCTATAAAAGAATTATAATAATCATAATTTTGTTTGGTTTCTACAAAAAAAAAACTTACTATACTTTTTCCAAGTTGTTCAAAACTTTATTGGTTTCTGAAAGAACCTGTAAGCAGTCGATATATAAAATACTAATATACGTGTATTTTTATTCTCACTATTAATAAAACCTTGATCTTTGCAACAATTACTTATTACATATTTTCAACTACAAAGTAATAATTAGCGTTTTTAAAAATTAAAAAATTAAGTGTATTTATACATACACATATAATGTATAAATAATAAACAATGATTAATTGTGCAATAAAATTAACAAATAAAGGTTTTAGCCGAATCGATTTAGTTACATACATTATTTATTAGGATATTTTATATTTTTTTTAAAAACAAGTTAACAATTATAAAAACACAATATTCACAGGAAGATATTATATATCCAAAACTTCAATGTCTACATCCTCTTTGAAGTTTTGATTACACGTTTTTTTAAGAACCTTCAACTCAAGTTTAATTTTGAAATAATAAACTAATAAATCTTAACTTTCAGTCTTTCTTGTAACTAATTATATATTTATAAAATTACATGCACAGAATTTACCGATGCTGTTTAGTTTAATACCCACAACTTTTGGCAGATTGCGTACTACCCTAATACATCTGACGTAATGAAAATAATACAATATCGTAAAGAACGTAGAAACGTATAAAATACGTTAACGTATGTATATAGGCAAAAATGTTTAACAAACTAATATAATTTTAATATCCTGTTATAAAGGGAACTTTCACTCATCTGTAGAAGCACAAGTTATTAATTAAAACCCAGGCCGTCGGATCTGAGCTTGCCAACGGTTATTGGTTTCCCGAAAATCAAACATCTAACGATGGTATAAAGGAAAATAAACACTGGAATTTTCAATCGCTATATTCAAACTTAATTATTTTCGGTTTTATTTGAATCCAAACAGTAAAAACTCATGACCAAGAAACATTGAACGTATGCACTTACTAAAACTTTTAACAAAATTATTACCGTAAAAGTAAAAAGTGAGTTAAATCTCTTGTTGTCAAAACCTTAAATGTAATTGTAAATAAAAAACTTCATACACATATAACATATTTAAATATTTGGGTACAGAAAAACAGTTACAAAACAGTTTTAATTTCCTCAGAGACAATAAATACTTCCTAAGAACATTAATTTTTCAAAACTTATTTCTCAAAACGATGAGAGTGTGCATCAGTAAATTATGCATTCAAATCCTTGCTCTCTAAAATATTTGTTTGTAACATACAAACACAACAAGATTGCAAAAACTGTAACTTAACTGATAAAACGTCTAAGCAGCCGCTCAATATAAATCAAATTGACGTATATTTACATTTAATTATTACTAGAATAACAAGCCTTGTAATAATTACCTGCACTCGGATAATATTGAAATATATTTTTCACACAATTAACAAATATATGTGTGGATAAGTTATGTAAGACTAATAAAATATGTAAGACTTTTTTGCATTCAAAATGTTTAATCGAAGAGAGTGTACACCATTAAGTTATGCATTAATCCTTACTTTCTAAAATACAGTATTTGTTTACAAAATACAATTCCAACAAAATTTCCAAAACTTTCAGTTACAGCACGCTTGAATACTGCCAGTGATTTCACTGGAATTTTTAGTTGTAATTCACCTTATAATCTATTTCTTTATAAAATCTTCAACTAGGACATCTCGTGGAGAGTAAAACATTGAAATAAGTTACAAACAACTCCAAAGGTTGAATATTTTAATACATTTTCTGTGATTATTAAAACGGGGGGGGGGGGGGACCCTGAGACCAGTTGAAAAAATTTAACTTAGTTTTAGTACACAAAATTCTGAAGGTAAATTTAAGTAGCTTTCTTAAGTAGCCATAATGTTGAGAATGTTGAATGTACACAGATATACTTAAATATACACAGGTATACTTGAATATACACAAATATTCTTAAATATACATGGATATACACAGATATACTTAAATATACACGGATGCACTTGAATATACATAGATATACTTAAATATACACAGATATACCTACATATAAACAGACATACTTGAATATACACGAATACACTTAAAAATACACAGATATACTTAAATATACACGGATGGACTTGAATACACATAGATATACTTAAATATACACAGATATACCTACATATAAACAGACATACTTGAATATACACGAATACACTTAAAAATACACAGATATACTTAAATATACACGGATGGACTTGAATACACATAGATATACTTAAATATACACAGATATACCTACAAACAGACATACTTGAATATACACGAATACACTTAAAAATACACAGATATACTTAAATATACACAGATATACCTACATATACACAGACATACTTAAATATACACGAATACACTTAAAAATACACGTATATACTTAAATATACACAGATATACCTACATATAAACAAACATACTTTAATATACACGAATACACTTAAAAATACACAGATATACTTAAATATACACAGATATACCTACATATACACAGGCATACTTAAATATACACGGATACACTTGATTATACACGGTATACTTAAGTATAAATAAATATATATCCGTGAAATGTTTCTAAATTTGAAATTGCTACCAACAGTTTGAAAGGACTCGTATTATAAGAATGTTCCGAATCAAAAGCATGTCGTTCAATATGACGATTTTTCTGTTCAGGGACTAGATTTAAAAAGCAAAATATCAAACCTCACCAAAGAGGTCAGAGAGCACATCAAAACCTCACCAAATACTTGTGACGAGAATATTTATAGATTGTCAAGTAACACATTGAATGTCAATATAGACTTCCTGCCAGAAGCACTGCAAGAAGGAGGTTGGAAAATAACAAATAAATCCTCTGCCAAATATGACTTATTCATAATAGACAAATCATCGATTTGGATAAAATAAATTGAAGTGTATCATAGTAGACTATACCACAAGTAGCTCTTTGATTAAATTTTATTTTCATACACTTTTTGTGCTTAAAAGCCTTTTGAACACCTATAGCAATGAAAAAACGAACTATCGGAACAACCTTTTATTGTGTTGTCCCTTTACTAAAACGCCACAAAGACAGGCATACTAGTTCAAAAAATTTAAGCTTATCCATCTCACAAACTTATTTTTCTCGTTTCATTACATCATTAACTTAAACAGAAATATATATTGATGTACCTTGTGATAGTGGATGTAAATGTATGTGTTCATTGTATAACTAGTTGTTTCGTACCCAAACAATTTATTGTGTAAGTGGTGCGTGAAAGTTTTCACTTCAACAGGAGGGGCAACAGTTTGTAAACCGCTGGCCTAATTCATTTAAAGGTCGATTTACGTTGGGACGGGAACGTGGACTACACGGGAAAAGGGACAACCAAGTCCTATATGGCCATTTATTTTGGTTTAGAAGAAGCCACTTTCCACTTTTAGCGGTTATTAATTGAGTGCTTCTCACAAGTGTTAGAAGGGGATTAATAAATTGTAAAAATTAATTTTACAAACATGGAATTGGTAACGACAGCTTCTGTTTTGATGAAGAAAAGAATGGCAAAAACTAAGATATGCAATAATATCAATCGGAAACCGAAGGGAGATTTCATAAATCCCTATGAAAACTAATAGAAGATAAAAAAATTCGATCGTTACTCCTACAAGAGCTAAATATGTTTTTGGTCAGAGATAACCTTTCTTGACTGCAAGCACAATTTGCAGATTTTTGTCCACTACTGCCTCCCTCATAAATAGCTTGTAATTTCGTTTGAACGGTTATTTTATGTTAAGACGGACCTTAGACACCCGGTGAATAAGTGGTCTCACGGTGAATGAATGAACCCTCACACGGACGGTCCATACTTGCTGAAACTACAGGACCTGGAGTAATATGGAACTGTCATCTATTTAAAAACTCATTTAAAGTGGTAAGAAATCCTAGTAATTGAGATGAAGAGGATTTTTGTGGTTTACCAAACTTCTGGAAAACAGCAACCTTGACTCAGGGATAGCGGTGTTACTGATCGATTCTCAGGCAGCAATCCCTACTCACTGCTAGAGAACAATCCAGTGCCACATTAAACTGGCAGAACTCATCTCAATCGGGTGGATGGTAAACCTACAATGGGCAACCACTCACTTAAGAATTCCTGGCAAATGAAGACTTTACATAAAGCCAAACAAGGAGCTGAGTCAGCCCGACCAGATATTCCGCTTATTAGAACCATGAAACTAATACTCGTCTCCAATGCTGTAGAAAGAACTTTAACAGAGCACAGCTAAAAGGAGGGGGGGAGCCTCACTATCTCATGACATCTGGAAAGAAGTGATACTGAGGACCGCTTCTACTTAGCTATAGGACATGACTACCTGCGAGTTCATCTCCTCAACATTGACCTCGCAGCTGATTAAACCTCCCCATTGTGCACTCAAGAATGGACAGTGAACATCTACGAGACTGCCAGTATCTACCATATCATACTGATTACATACAAATGTATAATATGAAGCTCGACTTCGAAGGGTTTAAGAGTTCTGAAAAGGCGAAGGATAAAGTTCAGTACACTTATCAGTCACGGGAAAGAATCGTAGCTACTGGGCTGGACCGCTCGATGTATTTTATACCATACGATCCCTCAACATTATTGATGCTTAACAACTAAGATGGTTACATAGACCGTAATTGTGCTGTAGCCTTCCAAAATCTTCGTTAACACGTTTAAGTAAGTGCAGGAAGTGATATTTATTTTTTCGGTGTTCAGTGTAAACGCAAGGTGAAGCACTATGAAACATATAACAAAAATGCAAACAATTACCTGCTATAACTAAATACCTTATCAGAATGTGATACAAATGCCGATATTGCTTTCAGCAGCAATACACAATCGCTAAATCAGGATAGTTTTAGAAATTCGAAAACCCAGATTATAACAAAACCGGCTTATTTTTAATTTTACCATGCGATCAGTACATTTTTTTTGAAAAGGTTAGTTACTCATGACTGATAAATATGAAGCTTCAAATGTTTAAATAAAATAATTTATATATTTGTATGAGACATATGTCTTTTCTTACAAATGCCTTTGTGTTCATCCTTGAAACTGACGGCCTCAACTCATGAGCTTTAGGCAAAGACCTTAAGTAGGGGATTGGCTACCTTGAACTTATTTCATCTTTTTTTAGCACCACTTCTCATCTACATATTGGATGGGTCTCATTCTCTCTGTAAGTACTAACTCTGGTGCATAAACATATTACAATATGTGTATATGTGTGTGTGTGTGTGTGTGTGTGTGTGTGTGTGTGTGTGTGTGTGTGTGAGTGTGAGTTTGTGTGTTACTTGAATTGTGTATTTATTTTATTATTTACTAGTATAAACATGGATACCGCTCGCTGACTTTCACTTATCAATGTAAAGCCTTATAGGCTATAAGCTACAGATTCTTCTTCTAATGACATATAAAGCCGTTAATGCGAGGCATATTTTGGCAATATGAATAATTTAAAAAATAATAAACAATTTCATACATTGTTAAAATTACAACTGCGTATAAATATATATATATATTACTAAGTTCTATACTTTATATAAATATAACATTTCTATTTTGTTTTATCTCTTGAAAAGCGTTGCAATTTATGTTCATAAATAATTAATATAACAATTTCTAAATACTTTTTCATACACATTTTTTAGTAACAGTAAACAAATATATCGCTTTTAATTAACTTCTACTTATCAATGTAAAATGAAACTAGAATGTGCATTGAGCGTATCCTTTGTACAGAATGATAAAATTGCTGAGCTACCTAATATAATCAGCTGTTCTCCAACTGTAGACAGATGTTAATGTGCACTCTACTTGATTACTCGTCAGACTGCCTCTGTGTAATATAGACTTGATTTTATCAATTCTCTTTAAAATATTTCCTCTAGCATATTTGTCGACCTCAACAGATATATTGAGAGAAAGTAAATATGATTTGATTAAGGTAGCCTATTCATGATGAATGGAACGTAAAACAAAAACATTACAACACGTTTTGTTACAATTGTTTAATGTTTGTAAAACGTAAGTTTAATATATTTTTAACTAAATTGTAATTGTCAGTAAAGAGTTACTAAAAGTTTATTTTACATTCTAAATCTGTTCATTATTATGTTACAAAATAAAAAGAATCTACATGTTAAAAAAAAATTAATTACTATGTCTTATACGCAAACCATTATAATATCAATATTAATATATATTTGAAGCCGAATATAGGTATTTATTCCTTATCAGAAATATTATTATTCTAAGATATAATTAGTTTGGGCTAATATAAATCATGCGTACTGTAAAAACAATGTGGCGAGATAATTTTCACAAATTTCTAATCATCTACCTGTATGAGTTCATAAATTTAATAAAATCATATATGGGTTTCGATAAAGGTTATACTATAAACATAATTAATTACTCCTGGATGTGAACCATCCATAACGTACTGACAATACCGCTGAACGACTAAACCTCTGAACAGTCCGTAAGACTAAACCACTGAAAAAAGTTAGTGAAATTTGCAGAATTTAACATGTTCCCACGATGGTTCGTGTGACATTTATTGTAGATTCACAGGGCACCACCCCAGAGGCTTAGGGTGGTTCAAAAACCGATTTATATGTGTATCTGTTTATATATGTATCTTATGAACGTCTAACTCGCTAAAGAGTAGTTAATATAATTTGACGGGTTTGTTTTACATATTCCCAAGATGTTATGTGTGACGTTTGGTGTAGATCCATCCACAGGCCTCTGTCCCAAAGGCTTAGGATTGTTCAAAAATCGAACATATACCGAAGATGGTTAGTGTGAAGTTTGGTGTTGATCTATCTACAGGGCTGAAGGATTAGGATGGTGTAAAAACCTATGTATGTATATATGTGTGTATGTATATGTCTGATGAAAGCCTAAACCGCTTTTAATAAAATGGCGAGAGATTGTTTAACATATTCCCAAGATGGTTCGTGTAAAGTTTGGTATAATCCATCTACAGGGTTGAAGGATTAGGATGGTGTAAAAACCTATGTATGTATATATGTGTGTATTTATATGTCTGATAAAGCCTAAACCGCTTTTAATAGAATTGCGAGAGATTGTTTAACATATTCCCAAGATGGTTCGTGTAAAGTTTGCTGTAGATCCATCTACAGGGCTGAATTATTAGGATGGTGTAAAAACCGATGTATGTATATGTCTGATGAAAGCCTAAACCGCTTTTAATAGAATTGCGAGAGATTGTTTAACATATTCCCAAGATGGTTAATGTAAGGTTTGGTGTAATCTATCTACAGGGCTGAAGGATTAGGATGGTGTAAAAACCTATGTATGTATATATGTGTATATTTATATGTCTGATGAAAGCCTAAACCACTTTTAATAGAATTGCGAGAGATTGTTTAACATATTCCCAGGATAATTTGTGTGAATGTTTCTGTAGATCCATCTACAAGGCTCCGCCCCAAAGGCTTAGGATTGTTCAAAAACCGATGTTTATAAGTATGTGTGTATGTTTGTATCTTATGGACGCCTAAACTGCTTAACAAAAATAAATTAAATTGGAAGGGATTGTTAACATATTCCCAACATGATTCGTGTAAAGTTTGGTATGGATCTATTCATAAGGCCCCAGATGGTTAGGATGGTTCATTGTACAGTTTTTCATAAGTCTATTGTTAAAATTTACATTCATACTAGCGTGCCTTAAATTACTTAAAAAAATTATAAAGGCTATGCAAAACTAATAATACATGATTATTATTTTAAACGGTTAAAAACTACTAAATTCATTGTAGAATTATCGCTATCACACTTACTGATAGTAAAAGTAGGATCGCCGATAATAGCCTTGCGAAATTTGACCAAAGCTGTGCAACGGAACCAGACTAACCACAAAAAAACTGACAACCAACATGATCCAGGCAGAAATCATAGGTAACAAATTCAAAAGAGAAATATTTTAATTCCATTAATACCGATGACTTCATCAGATTTCAGACTTCATCAGACTTACTGATTTCAAACGACTACAATTTCCTTTGCGTTTTGCATTCGCAATAACCATAAACATGACACAAGAACAATCATTGACCATTGCTGGATTAAATTTGGAACATTCGAGCTTTTACCACGGACAATTATATGTTGCGTGCTCACGTGTTTTGGCACCTACAATTTGTATGTTTATACATCTAATGGAATGAATAGAAACAATGTCCATTCTCTAGCTTTGCAGTAAATGAAATATAATTATTTAGATGTTTAATTTCTGTTTCTTGTTGCAAAAATTATGATTTCGGGCGCAGCAACGTGCGCCGGGTAACACTAGTCTACGTATATTTGATCAACAAGAATATTACCCAATTTGTTTGAAACTCTTTATCAATGTAACACATTGGTATCATCAGTAGTTACATAAACCCTAAAACGCTGAAACAATACGTTAGTGCTGTTAAATGTGTACGAAGCCCTGAAGATATAGCCCTTAGTAGTACGTATGAAGACGAAGAATCTGTTTTATGTTTGTGAAAACAATAGATAAACAGCTTAAATCTAATTTTACATTTTAGTTATAATTTCATTAAATAGGAAGTCATACAACAGAACAAGTAACAAAGAATTATATCAGACTACCGGTATAAAGGCTATTGCAATATTAACTACCAAACCATTCATGTCTAGTTACATACAAAAGTTCCTTTATAAATACATGCTGATGATATACACTATCCGAAACAGAACAAGAAAAACCGTTCCTAGAAACTCAAGGTTCTACTAAAATAATGTTTATGGAACTTATATGACAATACAGTAAACTCTCACTAGTCCGGCAGATATGAGGCTAAGGTACTGCCGGATTACTGAAAACTCCGAATTACAGAAGGTCCATTACAAACAAAATTTACAATATTTATATATGTTGAAAAATAAAGGAAGCATATGAATATAGACCTGTATTGTATTTGAAGTGATAGAACGAGAATGAATTACTGGTCTATACTTCATAATAAACGTTTGCCTTAACCCAACGTTAAAAACAAATATTTAAAAAGAAACAGCATACAGTACAGTTTTTAAAAGTAATTTAAACTTACATTAATCGCATTGCTCAGCAGGATTGAAAACGATTTTTTTATAATTTTCTTCTGCTTTTTGGCTTTAAATGCGACTTTAAAAAAAAATCAAATCAACGCTCACTAGCCGGGAAGTCATATTTTTTTATAATTTTCGTATTGAACAATTTAGCTTATTCTTTAAGATTTTTACCTGAAAATGGTATACGTCTAGTACGCTCTTGTAAAAACCAACGATAAAGAAATTCTTAAACTTGAGGAAATTCCTTTTCCATAAAACTTTCCTTAGAGTTTTTACTTTATCATTGATCTTCAAGAAGTTTTTAATTTTCTCAATATTCTTTCTAGTGTCAAGAAAGATAGCGCAGCCAAACCCATATTCTTTAGCAAGTATAGCCAATCTCTCACCTTAGTGCAATCTGTCCAAAATCATCTTTTGTTTTTGTGTGTGTGTGTGTGTGTGTGTGTTTGTGTGTGTGTGTGTGTGAGTGTGTATGTGTGTGTGTGTGTGTGTATGTGTTTGTGTGTGTGTGTGTATTGGTAATCCTATGATGAAAATTATTTTTTCTTGTTTTATATATATATATATATATATATATATATATATATATATATATATATATATATATATATATATATATATATAAGGTTATACACAGCCCATATATAATTGGAATGAAGAAGAATACAAAACAGGACTATATTTTGAAGCATTATTGTTTTGATAAACTTATATTTAAACGTTACTATAAATATTTCTATAGTTACATTAATTTTACTGTCGTGTTTATATATACTAATTTTATCAATTGAAAAGACGTTTTGTAGAGTATATTCATACATCCAACGTACTATTACCCTATTGAATCTTTTGTTATTTCTTTGAAGCGCAAGTGCATTCAGAGTATTGTACTTCAGGGTATACAAAAATTTATAAATATGCATTCACTCTATTCATGTATTATTCAATTTTTATTTCAGCAAAACACGAGTTTGTTCTCTGATATAGGTTACATCTCACAGATTTAAAGGCAAGTTTTAAGCATCATTTTTAACATCTCATTTTACATCGCATTTAATATTTTATAAGGACAATACTATTAGATTTAGACGTGTTAGAACGGGTTAACTTGCACTAATACCCTCGTATGTTATATAGTGCCCATTAGTGAATCTTCTCGACTCTAGTATACGAGTATACGTTTTGTCTATTGATGAATGACAAATATTGGTTGCCGATATTGTTATACAGCTGATTTGCTGTTAACGTTTTAATTAAATTAGTTTCTGGTAATTTTGTTCACATTTTTTTAGATATAGAGTAACAAAAGTATAATAACAGTAATTTTTATTTCACAATTTAACAAGTAAAAAACTGCTTAAAATAAAATACAAAAACAAAAATATATAGACACTAATATACAAAAAATGTGTTTTCAAATTCATACATGAGCATGTTTGGCTAGAGTATATACATATAAAAATACACACGAGCGCGCGCGGGTGTATGCATAGTGAGAGAGAGAGAGTGAAGGAAGAAGTACGTATTTAGTCCTTATTAGTCACTAACTAAAATAATGGTATTAAAATAGATGAATCTGCACAAATTTGGAAAAATAAATAAAAAAGTAACAATAACATGCACACGTTCTGAAACGCAATTTCCACCAAATGTAAAGCTTTGAGCTAAATGCGTATATCTTTGTACGTCATTGCTTTGATCTATAAATGACTCCGTCCGTTGGCCGATTATTTATTCAGACGCCAAAAAAAATTTAACTCATTTACTACATCTTTGAACTCGTAGGCAAATTGCTTCCAATCAATTCCGTTTACACTAAAAACATTCAGTAAAAACAAATGGTGACTTATATCTAATGCAGCGGGCCGTTATCTTACACATTCTCTAATACAATATTTAGTTTTGCAATTCATTGTAATAGCTCTGAAATCGAAAACTGTTTCTACATTATAATGGTTTGTACGGAAAAAATTACTTCACGAGTTTAAGGTACGCGTATAATGAAGTGAGGCTAACTGTTTCAGACAGTCAGTACCAAATCGTGTCAGATAGTCAGCTTTCTTTATATTAGATAAGGAGTGTGTACAGCAAGCTGCTGTCGGGTGTCGGCGAGCCAACTATCTGAGTCAGACAGTCACAGGTTTTTAATTGTTTATAGTAGTTTCAGATTTTGTGCGTATCGGAGAGTTCTAAACAATTCAGTTTCCATTTTGAGAAGATTCGATCAGTTGGTACGTAAATTATATCCATAATCCTTGTGAGACCGCCATTTTGGATCAAGCGACTGAAGGACATATAATGAGTATAGGTGGCCTTCTGACAAGAAATGAGCAGGAAATCGTGGTTGTAGGTAAACACTGTTGAAATACTTTAAAAATGTATAACAAATATATCATGAATCATTCTAATACATAGGTCTACTGAGAAGCCTTTTTTAGGGAAAAGCTGAAGATGTTCTCAATTGATTGCTCTGGGCAACATTGCCTTGTATTTTCTGTTTCAGCTTCACAGTTACAATTTGATATGTTAAAAACTAACACAAGGCATCTTCTTCATTCAACGTTATGATTTAAAATGAAGACATCTCACTGTTTTGTCCTCCTTTCTTCTTCCTTTTTTTTCTCTAGTGGCATTCTCTACCTCTCTTAATTGTTTTCCTTTTAACTTCCTATCTTTTTCCAATTCTTATACCTTTCTACTTTTTGCTTGAACTGATTCTGAAACCGATTCTCGTAATCTAAAAATCTCCCGTCACTATACGCGTCTACACAAGCACTTGTACACACCTCATCTCTTTAGAGATAAATCTTGTAATACTACGCCAAGAACTTCAGATATTAGTTCATGGCGATCAACATGATGATGCTGTAAGCTACTAAAGCGCTCAACTAAAACCAAACTTTAGCTTCTTGCATGAAGAAAGTACTGTAGGTTTTTGTCAATACTAACAGTACAAACAAGGAAAATGGTAGCCAATGAAAATGATGATTTATTTATTGAACATACAGCAACAAGAAGATCTTGAACAATTACCAAGTGATTCAAAGTTTTGTTGATTACTGTACATGAATGTTCAAAATAACCCCATATAAATACTGACAATCTACAAAAAAAAAATAAAGAACTATGAAATATATATATAAACAAGGTTTATAACCATAAATTGACGTTTTAAACATGCTAATAATATTCTAGAATACAATAAGCAAAAAGCATAAAGATTTTTTTTTTCAGAGTATGCTTGCTATATTTAGTATACTATTTCATACATATAACTGCTACTAGACCTATATTACATTAATAAATACGGATAACTTTTAGACCTGCACTGTTTTAGGATTTATGCATACTAGTCATTGCCAGTATTTTCAAGAACTTGTTAACCTATTAAATAACAACATATCGCAATACACATGTTTTCACTCGACACGTTGTCATGGTTATCGTAATGCTAACAGGTTGTCGAAAAGCTTAGATTATGTGAAACGTTAACAGATTATCCATTCATATTTGTTGGCACGCACGCACGCACACACACCCATACAAACACGCACGCGCACGTGTCAAGGACGCAATCACACGCACACTCAGACTCACACACACACACACACACACACTTATATTTAAAATTATGCGTATATTAACAATTCAATTATATATATATATATTCATATATGTTATTATATATTTAATATTCAGAAATATTTATTATTAAATATTCTAAAAGTATTTATGTGTATACGCATAAATGAATGTATCTATAGACTTATAGGTATGTATGTAAGTATTGCATATAGGTTTATAATACTGAAAATCAATGTTATTTATAACATATTGAAAACAACATTACTACGATAAATGTCATTATGAGGGATGTAAACATTTTTCTGTATTACGAATGAAATGAAACAGTTAAACTTGGGTGCTTAAATGTAAACAAATGTGTAGCAGCTAAATAGTGGTTGAGAACGTGTGGCTGTTGAGGTGAAGCTTTGTTGATATATAAATAGCTTTATAGCTATTTACACAGCGGTCAGGCTGTGACGTAATTTGCTGTGCTTTTATTGTTAGCAACTTTCTTCGTATCTCAGACAGTCCCAAGACGGCCATTCTGGAAGCCGGGTGACAAATAGACACTTCGGATTCTTGGCACGGTAGCGTCTAAGTACTTTATGACTGTATCACTTCATTCACGACGATTTGTAATTTATTAGGCGCTGAAATTTGTGGTCAACCTCTAATCGAATTAATTACACATGAAATTGTCAGGTTAAGCCTCGAAAGCATCATACTCAGCGTAAAGTAGCCTACTAATATTTACTTCAGAAATTTTAATAAAAACCTATCTTTGTTCTACTTATTTCATATATTTCAATTGAAATTTATTTTCCTTTCTAAAACTAAGTGTCGAAATTATCAATCCCTTATATAACTAAAAAAAAGTGTTCAAATGCTGCTGCTGCTACTACTACTGCTACTACTACGTAGTGCTACAGCCCGGGGTGGGCCTTGGCTTCCTTAACAATGTCCCGTCATGTACTTCTATCCTTAGCCTTCTGTTTCCATGATGTAATGCCGAGTACTCTTAAATCTTCCTCAAGGGCATGTAGCCATCGTTTTCTTGGTCGGCCTACTCTTCCTATGCCAATCATAGTGCCATGTAGAAGTTTGTTCGGCATTCTATTGGTGGGTATTCTTATGATGTGACCCAACCATTCTAGACGTCGCGTTTTCATAAAATGGACCACATTTGCGTCTTTGTATAAGGAATACAACTCGGCATTAGATCGAAGCTTCCACACATTTGCTGTACATCGTGGACCGTACCATAAATTTTTCTTAAAAGCTTACGCTCAAACAATGTCAACTGATTTTTCATCGCAGCGGTTGAAGTCTACGTCTCCGTTCCATGCGTTAGGACTGGCCGAATTAGGGTTCTATAAAAAAAAGGTGTTCATATAAAGTTAAAAAGTGAAATTAAACACCCTGAATCAAACAAATTATCTTACTAAATGCATACAAGAATATTTTGCAGGAAGAAAATTAATGTTAGTATTTTTTTAAAAATGGCATTTGACTACTTACAATAATAATATGTATAATTTCCTTTATAAAGTTCATAGATCCTAAATATATTTCTTAACAAATATTAAAAGCTTCATTTTTATTTAAACCCAAGGTTGGGTTATCGAGAGCTGCTATATCGAAATATCGGAGATGGATTATTGATATTTTTCCTCGATATTGTCATATCCAACATATCGGAAACATCGATATTTCGAAGCGATATATTTACCACATGAACTATAAAGAGACTACAAATTATTTTTGGCTATACGTTGGCGTTAAAATAACCTAAACATTAAGGGACACAGAGCGGTTTAATTTCGAAAATTAATGTAAAATAATCGGTTTAACATTGATTTAAACGAATATAGTAAACGCAGGCCTTAATGCAAATGAAATTGGCGTTACGCGCCTGTTACTAACAGATGCTATTTTTATAAAATATGTTGAAAATAAAATTAAGTTGAACGAGATCATGATCCATGCGTCATACTTTCATACTAAGTACTATACAGGATAAAAGTCACCCGAATGGTTCACTTATATTGCACAGCGGAGAGGGTTTTCGATTTTCGAAATTGTTGAAGATGAGTCGATGTGAAAGAGTTGTTGGGGGTAGCCAATCAAACCTTAAGGACGTGTGGGGGACAATCCAGTCAAGATTTGGAAGAATATTTCATCGCCATACTCATCCCTACATCAATTGACTGAAAAATATCTGTCAGTTGTTAGCAGCAGGGAGGCTTTTCTCGAAAGCTGGAGACCTAAACCCAATTATGCAAATATTCAGAACTTATTGGGGGGTCTCTGGAAAGAACATTTTGGGGAAAATAATTGTAAAGAATTTGAAAAAAAAACAAAATATATATATATTTGAAAATGTAAAGTTTAGTTAATTAAAAAATGTATTTTTACACAATTAGAAAAAAAAAATTTTTTTCATTTGTTCACTGATTTTAATTTCCTTACTAACATTACATTTCCATTGATAATAAGTGTTTTTTTTTTTTAATATTTTGTACCGCTATATGGATTGGTTTTAACAATAATATATGCATATCGATATTCACTGGTAGTTTAATTGATAATATCGAATATCAATATTTCCTTTTCGATGACCCAATACTATTTAAACCTATTTCTATCCCTATGTAGTACAAAACAACTTTATTCGGATTTCGTTTTATGTGTATTATTCACATGTTCGAGTATCTTCAACTCCAGTATTGTTCAAGTCTTCAAATGTTTTTTCAAGTAATTTTTTTAAAAATATCCCGGTCATTTAAAGGCATAGTCACATACGCGTTTGATTGTTGAGCATTTGGTACTTAGATATTATTTTTCTGATAATAATAAAATAATTAGAGATATGAAAGAACAGCCTAAATGTGAACAGTAAAATAATTCAAGCATTTTAAAAATATACTGGAAATAGTTTCACGATATTTTCAAAGTCTGATGATATAAATGAATTTTGGTAAAACTAAAGACTTGTGTTGAAACGAATTTATTTAAAATTAAAAGAGTTGTATAAATTTAACTATAACTGTTTTGAATTATTACATATATAATAAACGACATTTTAAAATCATTTTCCAAAGGATTAGACTTTTTCTTTCTGATAGTTTCGTTTCTCTAAATATAGATTGACTAATTTATATAAACGTAAAACTGGGTCTTACTGTTACGATATTATTGTGCTTTTAGGAAATTTGTTCTACCTACATTTTCATATTACTTATAATAATTATATTTTAATTGTTTATATATATATATATATATATATATATATATATATATATATATATATGTCCTGGTATGTGCTGCGATCGCCTAATCGACGATTTTCCTTTTGTAACAGCACATTGCAGAACGACAAGAAGCGTTTAATATAGTGACCAAATCATCAGTGTACGGATATTCAAATTGCGTTCTTCCTCGTTTCCCACATATACTTAGAGTGGAAAACTATTTTGAGTACAAACAAATTACCTAAATTAAAGGAAATTAAGGAAATTAAATTAAGGACTTTGTACTAACGGCCTACTAGTCCTGTTTGTACCACGGTGTACCATTTTTGAAATGTTTGTGATTATTGAAATATTTTCAAGATTATGGAGGTTTTGAAGGGCAAACCCTACTGCCCTGAGTTATTTGCTTTTAAGTTACAAATGTAAGCGATTTAAAGAGGTAAAAAACGACTGGATGAAGTAAAACAGTGAAAACCTGTACTCGCGATTGGTTTGGTAGTTCAAAACAACTTCTAACTGATATCACTTACAAAAACACTTCTGAGAAGTGATCACCGTTTGTAGATAGTTTTTCAGATGTACATGTATATGTAAGCGATAAGACATGATATGCAGAATTGCTGTGTCAAGTTCGCCTTTTATTTGGCACCACTAACCTTACACAAGTCTATGTGATATGACAATATAATCTGTCGGGACTCTGACATTTCTTCTTAGGTCAAGGGTACAAGCTATATAGATAGAATAATGAGATTTAAACGTGAATTTTGAAGTTATTTGCCCGACAGGTTTCCAGCTACAGTTTGATTTTGACTTAGCAGTCGAAAAGTAGCCTACATTTTGTACAATTTATATGTTTACGATTAAAATCGTTATAAGATATTACCATCCATAAATTGTAATAAAATTTTCTATCATTCACAAATGTTTACTTTTAACTAAAATTAAACAATTATATCTTGGAATTTTCTACATTTTTTTCTTAATTTATTATAACACTACAGCTATTTAATTCTTGCTACTCTCAAACTCTATTTCCAACTGGGAATTAGAAAATCTTCATTACTTATAATTATATCTAAAATCTCCAGTTTTACCGTTTTTACGAACCGTAAATTTCTTCTTACAATTATGTGTAGAATATTTATTTACGCATTATTATTTCTATTGAAATTCCATTCTTTCTATCAATTACGGCTTGTAAAAAACCAAAACTCTTTTTTAAATATCAAAAGGAACGAAATTGTGTAGCCCGTTTACAATGAATAATCATCTTGCAATCCTAAAGTTTAGTTTACTTTAAACATTAGCAAATAAAAATAAATAAAAGACCTACACTAAACTCACAAATTAGTCATTTCTTTCCTTAAATAAAGAATTAATGTTTACTTGTTTACTGACGCGAAATTATTGTGATATCTTGGCGTCAGATATTGGTCAGGTATATGGGTCTGGGACACTGGACCTAGGTATGGGTTAATGGTATGAAATATAGAATACTGGTGCGCCATATCGAATATTGGTGTAGAATATCTGATAATGCTGTGAAGCCTTTTTGAGGAATACCCGATATTGTTGTGATATCTTAGCGTCAGATATTGGTCAGGTATATGGGTCTGGGACACTGGACCTAGGTATGGGTTAATGGTATGAAATATAGAATACTGGTGCGCCATATCGAATATTGGTGTAGAATTTCTGATAATGCTGTGAAGCCTTTTTGAGGAATACACGATATTGTTGTGAAATCTTGGCGCCAGATATTGGTCAGGTATATGGGTCTGGGACAATGGACCTAGGTATGGGTTAATGGTATGAAATATAGAATACTGGTGCGCCATATCGAATATTGGTGTAGAATTTCTGATAATGCTGTGAAGCCTTTTTGAGGAATACCCAATATTGTTGTGATATCTTGGCGTGACGTATGTTAAGTCAGGTATATGGGTCTGGGACACTGGACCTAGGTATGGGTTAATGGTATGAAATATAGAATACTGGTGCGCCATATCGAATATTGGTGTAGAATTTCTGATAATGCTGTGAAACCTTTTTGAGGAATACCCGATATTGTTGTGATATCTTGGCGTCAGATATTGGTCAGGTATATGGGTCTGGGACACTGGACCTAGGTATGGGTTAATGGTATGAAATATAGAATACTGGTGCGCCATATCGAATATTGGTGTAGAATTTCTGATAATGCTGTGAAACCTTTTTGAGGAATACCCAATATTGTTGTGATATCTTGGCGTCAGATATTGGTCAGGTATATGGGTCTGGGACACTGGACCTAGGTATGGGTTAATGGTATGATATATAGAATACTGGTGCGCCATATCGAATATTGGTGTAGAATTTCTGATAATGCTGTGAAGCCTTTTTGAGGAATACCCGATATTGTTGTGATATCTTAGCGTCAGATATTGGTCAGGTATATGGGTCTGGGACACTTGACCTAGGTATGAGTTAATGGTATGAAATATAGAATACTGGTGCGCCATATCGAATATTGGTGTAGAATTTCTGATAATGCTGTGAAGCCTTTTTGAGGAATACACGATATTGTTGTGATATCTTGGCGCCAGATATTGGTCAGGTATATGGGTCTGGGACAATGGACCTAGGTATGGGTTAATGGTATGAAATATAGAATACTGGTGCGCCATGTCGAATATTGGTGTAGAATTTCTGATAATGCTGTGAAGCCTTTTTGAGGAATACCCAATATTGTTGTGATATCTTGGCGTGACGTATGTTAAGTCAGGTATATGGGTCTGGGACACTGGACCTAGGTATGGGTTAATGGTATGAAATATAGAATACTGGTGCGCCATATCGAATATTGGTGTAGAATTTCTGATAATGCTGTGAAGCTACCCGATATTGTTGTGATATCTTGGCGTGACGTATGTTTAAGTCAGGTATTTTGGGACATTGGACCTTGGTATGAGATATAATATACTGGTGGGGCGTATCAAGGATTGTTGTATATTTTCGGATAATGGTGTAAGCCTGTGGGAGGGATATCGGATATTATTGTGGTATTTTGTCGTTAGGTATTTTGAGATGGGATGTTGGACATTGGTATGAGATATAGGATATTGGTATGAGATAAAGAATATTGGTGTAGAATTTCGGACATTGATGTGGAGCCGTTGTTAGAGATATCGGATATTGTTGTGATATGGAACATCGGATGTTTGTGCTGGGAAAGGGTTGGGGAATATTTTTGTGGAATAATGCTGGAATAGTTTCATCATACATCTTGTTTGTTAAGGGCCACGTGGTATACTAATATTTTTTATATATTTACATGTTTATGTACATACTAAATAAAAATAAATGCCACTGCGTGAATATAGTTAGTGGAGATAAATAATTAGTAGCAAACACCTTCAAAGTTAGCATGAAAAAAAATCTTATACAAATAGTAATATATAAAAAAATATTATTGGAAAATATTTATATTGTTACTTACAACCAAAACGTTTCAGGAGAAAATCTACTTTTAATGTTACCTAAAACAAAACAAACACACATTAATTATTATTAATACAATTACTTATAAACACTAATATTTAATTAGTTTATTCGTAAATATATCTTTACATGTAGACAAGAAAATAAACATAGAATTATGCATCGCCTTTTGGGCTGACACACCTTTTTCTCCCTGCCTACAGAAGTGAGAATCCTACAGGCATTTAACACTGTTCATGCGCTCCTATTTCGTTCCAGAGCTCGTCTTACCTAGTGTTTTCTTTCTTGCTGTAAGTTGTTATGGTTTGTTACTTCCACATTACCTTGTTAGGGGTAGATCTACTTCGTGGTGCGACTCTGAACAAGTGTTGCCATAGTATTTTGCCTATTCTCTATGGGCCTACCATGCTGCATTATGTCCTTCAGTTCGTCTTACCTAGTGTTTTCTTTCTTGCTGTAAGTTGTTATGGTTTGTTACTTCCACATTACCTTGTTAGGGGTAGATCTACTTCGTGATGCGACTCTGAACAAGTGTTGCCATAGTATTTTGCCTATTCTCTATGGGCCTACCATGCTGCATTATGTCCTTCAGTTCGTCTTACCTAGTGTTTTCTTTCTTGCTGTAAGTTGTTATGGTTTGTTACTTCCACATTACCTTGTTAGGGGTAGATCTACTTCGTGATGCGACTCTGAACAAGTGTTGCCATAGTATTTTGCCTATTCTCTATGGGCCTACCATGCTGCATTATGTCCTTCAGTTCGTCTTACCTAGTGTTTTCTTTCTTGCTGTAAGTTGTTATGGTTTGGTACTTCCACATTACTTTGTTAGGGGTAGATCTACTCTTCGTGGTGGACTCTGAACAAGTGTTGCCATAGTACCTTGCCTATTCTCTATGGGCCTAACATACTGCATTATGGCCATACCTTAATCATACCTCTATTCACAACCCTCTATTTCATACACAACATCAGTTACACAGGCTCGGAGAACCACCAAAAGAAATAAATAAAACCACACCCGCTCTTTTCGTTTAAAATTCCACAGATATTCGTTCCTACTGTATTTCGCTATCACTATGAATAGTTAGATTTCCCTTAATTTTCACGAGTATTGTTAAAAAAATTATTCTGAAAGAAAAAATATTTATAATTTTCTTCTTTTTGTAAAATAACGTTGCCAATCCATCTATGAAATATTGGATAAATAATTTGCTTTTCTACAGTAATGTATTTCTATTCAATAATATACAAACCCACATTTCCTGCATACGAATAAACACGTTGTAACTTACAACCTTTTATTGTATTAACGTAAACGGGTATACTTTAAACTCCCTTTAGAAAGTTTCTCCCATTAAATTTTATTATTAACGGTCGGGCCAATATTTGATAAAACCGAACAAAAGCCTATTTGTCGACAGATAACTATTCAATACAAATTGACAAATTATCCTGTTCCGATGTTATATCGCTATTGTTTTAACATAGCAAAACATTGAAATAACCTATATTTATGTATAAAACACCCACATACACACACAAACATAAACCCACGCACACAGACAGACACACTCACACACACACACACACTCTCACACACTCACTCACTCACACACACACACACACACTCTCTCTCTCTCTCTCACACACACACACACACACACACACACACACACACACACACACACACACACACACACACATACAAATTCAAAACCACGTTTTTGGTGGTTGTGGGTGTATGTGTCGTATACATACGCATGTATTGATATACATTTCATGAACAACAATATTTAAAATTTAATAGGTAAACGTTTTCGTCAATTTGAATACTAAAAAGGATTTTGATAATGTCAAGTGGTTCACATATGAAATAGAAGAAGTCTCTCTCTCTCTCTCTCTCTCTCTCTCTCTCTCTATATATATATATATATATATATATATATATATATATATATATACATATATATACATATATACATATTATAATTTAACGTACAAGGCTTTAGATAAATTAAGTTAGTAGCTAGGATTAAGAAAAGAAAGATACAAATAATTTGGTAAGAGGCGACAAAGCAGGTACTATTCCATTATTCTTTTCCAGGGAACCTATAAACTGTGTGCGGGCAACCATTGACAATAGAAGGGTCCAAACTTATTAAAACGGGAAAATCCAGTGACCGATAACCTAGCTAAATAACGGGGTACCGTTAGATGGGCTAATTGTGGAAACTGTGTGAAACTACAAAGAACATATTATTAGAAGGAGGATTAGGAATTTCCATAAAAACCTAAATGATCAGGAGAAGTTTGGAAGTTTTAAGGGAACTCCAGAAGAGGGCAGACGGATTAGTGGGGACAAAGATGGCAGTGTTGTAAAAGGAGTAAATAATTAAATTAAGTAAAGAGTTATATGTTATAAGTTAGTTTTAAAAAAGTGCAACGTAAAAGTTTTTTTAAAGTATTAAGAAAGTAAGTTTTTTTGTGTTAAGTGTAAGCGCAGAAGGTAACAAAGGCCAAGATTCCAGGAGCTCTACAATGGGGTCCGTTTTGGGGTCGTCAAAAACCGATCAGTTCCTCGTCCCATGCGTGCCTCGTCTCGTGTGATCGGTTGTGCAAGGGATTACGAGATGATCGCGCGATTCTACGATATGTTCTTTGATTGTAGCACTCGTAGTTAAAATTATAGTAGTTAATTTTTTAATTAGTTGTAATAATTATTTATAACATAAAATACTAAAAACATTGAACTTCTAGTTCTAGTCTTTTAATGTAAAATTTGTTGGGGTTTACTACGAATTTGAACTTACTACGCACATACTCACTACGGTTTTTGAACCATCCTGCGCCACTGTGGCAGAGCCCTGTAAATAGATCTATACCAAACCTTATACGAACCATCCTGGAAATTTGTCAAACAAACCCTCTAAATTTCATAGATTTATGTTCAGCGGTTTATTCGTCTATAACATATATACACACATACATACATACTCACAAATATTCATTTATATAAATATATAAATATATATATATATATATATATATATATATATATATATATATATATATATAATATATATTAATATTATTTATTATTATATATAATATTATATAATATATTATATATATATATATGTTATATATATATTATATTATATAATATATACAATATATATATATATATATATATATATATATATATATATATATATATTGACAAATAAATCAAACATAAAATTCAATTCTATCTATCTACACAAACATTAATTCTAACTGCATCAAAACTGCAGGGTCTACAGAATATTCCAAATTTCACTCATACCTCCCGAAATGTATAGACTGAATGTATTTGAAGTAAAATAAAACACAAACTCTTTTCTACAAACACTGCAAAATAGCAACGGGTACTCCAAAACAAGCTACCCAAGTGTCACTGAATAGCCTGGCCTACACAATGTTTAAAAAATAATAACTTAGTAGCTACATACTACTTTTGATAGATATAAAATAAATAATTAGTTACAATACCAGTTGCCTACAACTAAAGGGCATACCCAGTTGATTTTTTCAATATCTCCTGTTTTGTGTTTGAAACGCGCACAACTAAAGTTACCCTATAAGATTTAAATCACTACATGATTTGTGTTTAATATCTTCATACGTTTTAATATGATTTACAAAACGTATACAATTGTAACAAGATGTTTAAAAATGTATAAAATTACCGATTGCATGTATTTAAAAGCTTAGAGCCTCTTTTCTCGAACGGTTTCACTTTCGATTCAAGCAACAAAAACATCATTATAACCAGTTTAACCCAGATCTTCAAGTTGCATTTTGATTGGTCATTTTAGGGTAAGTGTGGAAATAGTTGTGATAAAACTAACTTCGCTATCTTTTTTCATTAGCTGGGGACGACTCTGGATATATCATAGTATTAGTATACGCACAGCAAATGAAAATTCTACCTAAATCCCGTGGTAAAATAAACACAGAATCTTACTGTTATGTGTGCCGCAATCATTATAAATTTGTTGAACCTAATTTTGACATTTTGACCTAATCCTAAACGTGAAAACGATGATAAGCCAATCGGATTTCGCTAACTTAGAAACAGATCCACTAAAATCTATTTGTATTGTTTTATCATTATATGTCTTCACCGATTATTATAAAATAATATGTATAATTTAATTTTAGGAAAACCTTTTAAAAAAGACTATTACCCTATTTAAATTACACTCCATGATTTCTTTGTTTTTCTACGACTCACAATATGACAAGGTTCAGTTTTATCTGAGAAATATAGATATAAACAGTATTTTTCTCTTTTTTGTAACTTTGAAATATTTATACAGTAGCTTTGGTTCTGTAAGGAGGGGCTCAGTAAAGTGGTGTTATACACCATGTACTTAGTTGCCACAATTCATCTTTTAACATGTGAAAAATACTGTAGGCATTTGTGGCTCTAGACTTTGCGGGTGAATGGGCGATTCATTTTTGCTGTCTAGTGCTGGGGATTTAATTGGAAAAGAATGATAGGGTTACTCAATGCTGTTTCGGGATTTTAGGTATATGTTCTTGAAATTATTTTACTAAGCCTAAACTGTTACATGTTCATGTTGTAATGGGGTATTTATAAGTTTATGTTTCTTATAGAAAAGTTTTAAAATAAACACTCCTTGAAAACGAAGTGAAACAATATGGAAAATAAACAACCAACTATAAATACACCTCAGTACGGAATTACATTCAATATATTAAATAGATACTTCAGCTCATGTAACATAATGCCACGGTTTCTGTCGGCAAATTGTTAGAGTTAGCTCGGTCTTTTCATATATACACTTAAAATATTTATCTATATTTTGATGGCCTAAACTAAAATCTATTATATAAAGCATTACTTTATTTTAGTTTGTATTGACTATGGCCTAACCTTAAGACGTTAAACCATAATCCATAATTGTTGGGTTCGCGATATTATATAGAAGAGAAGTACAGTATGACCATGAGATTTTACAAATATGTGATTGATATGATAACATAAACTGTCAACGCTTCTATATCCAGCCCAACGAATAGGTTTATCGGTGTCAACTTTACCTAATCTTTAAACATCGAGAAAAAGTGTCTATGTACTTCTGTCATGTATATAAAGAATAAATAACACAGACTACCACAACGAATAACGCAGAAGTAAATCTTCAGTTGCATTTTGATAGTGCAATAATACGTCTTGTGTTTCAAGAATAGGATGGAAGTATGGACAGGTTTCCACAATCCTAACTTGCAATACTAATGTTCTACGTGGTTAGTAAGTTGTAACATGCAATTGAAACCAATAGTATATTGTTACAATATCGTATCATTGCATTCATATTAGCAGTAATTGTGCCCAACGTATGTGTACTAAGTGTTAATTTCTGTGCTTACACTAGAGAGATAAAAAGACAAAAATATAAGAAATCAGAGGCTGAAGTCGATGTAGAAACAAATAATGATTTTATCTATATATAAATATTTCAACATTGGAAAAACTTGGTTATATTCAAAAATCATAGGAAAAAATGTAACTATTTTCCTTTACTTCTATAGTAGAACTTATTTTTCTATAAATGAGGAAGACTGTTTCGGGAAATGCGTTTCTTTGTCATCTCAAACCGTAACAAACGTCTTGAGTTTATTAAAGCATAAGATGGAAGTAGGGATTAGTTTACATATTTATTATTAAAGTAAATAGATGGTTACTAAGTTACAATATACAATATTGAGTTATTGTATATTTATACAATATTTTAACATTGCATATATGTTTACACATATATAAAAATATGTACACATGTATACACATATGGTCACTAAAATCCAATATATACACGTTTAGTCTAAAACATTTACTGTAATAAATTAATACTTAATTTTATTTATTTGTATACACTAAACATATAAATAAACAAATATAGTAGCGGCTCAGTACGAATATAGAAGCAAATAATATCTGAATTTTTATATCACTATTTTGACAATGCGAGAGAATGGTCATGGTCGTGGAGAAATAAATGACAATTACTCTTTATTTATTGTAAGAAGAAAAGTACAATATTTTACTTCGGACAAAGCTGCTAATACGATATTATTTGAGGCTCAATATTTTCAAGATTTTGGAGGTTTTGAAGGGCAAACCCTACTGCCCTGAGTTATTTGCTTTTAAGTCACAAATGTAAGCGATTTAAAGACATAAAAAAACGACTGGATGAAGTAAAACAGTGAAAACCTGTACTCGCGATTGGATCGGTAGTTCACAACATCTTCTAACCGATATCACTTACAAAAACACTTCTGAGAAGTGATCACGGTTTGTATATTTTTCAGATGTACATGTATATGTAAGCGATAAGACATGATATGCAGAATTGCTGTGTCAAGTTCGCCTTTTATCTTGGAACCACTAACCTTACACAAGTCTATCTGATATGACAACATAAACTGTCGGCACTCTGACATTTCTTCTTAGGTCAGGGGTACAAGCTATATATATAGAATAATGAGATTTAAACGTGAATTTTGAAGTTATTTGCCCGACAGGTTTCCAGCTACAGTTTGATTTTGACTTAGCAGTCGAAAAGTAGCCTACATTTTGTACAATTTATATGTTTACGATTGAAATCGTTATAAGATATGTACCATCCATAAATTGTAATAAAAGTTTCTATCATTCACAAATGTTTACTTTTAACTAAAATTAAACAATTATTTTTAATCTTGGAATTTTCTACATTTTTTTCTTAATTTATTATAACACTACAGCTATTTAATTCTTGCTACTCTCAAATTCTATTTCCAACTGGGAATTAGAAAATCTTCATTACTTATAATTATATCTAAAATCTCCAGTTTTATCGTTTTTACAAACCGTAAATTTCTTCTTACAATTATCTGTAGAATATTTATTTACGCATTATTATTTCTATTGAAATTCTATTCTTTCTATCAATTACGACTTGTTAAAAAACCAAAACTCTTTTTTAAATATCAAAAGGAACGAAATTGTGTAGCCCGTGTACAATGAATAATTATCTTGCAATCCTAAAGTTTAGTTTACTTTAAACATTAGCAAATAAAAGTAAATAAAAGACTTACACTAAACTCACAACTTAGTCATTTATTTCCTTAATGACAAAGTCATCATCATCATCATCAGTGAGTGTTGCTAGTACAAACCCTAACTTACAACTTGTAATATCTTACTCTTATTAAAAACCAAACAAATTCAAACATTTTTTCCGTGTTTGGGTCAGCGTTGATAACGTTTATTTATAACGTTTTTAGGTCAGAATAATGACCACTCCTTCAATAAATACACGTAGCCCGGCTACATTTATTTGTCACTATAATTTTGTTTAGTGCCCAAAATGTGTGTCACGTTTCGGAATTTGTGACCGTTAACATTCAGACCTAATAGATAAAGGATTATGTACATGAATATTGTTAATCAAGTTTTAAATTTAAAATAACACATTTGCGATTACATTATGAATAAAACCACAAATATTATTTGTAAATAGATGAATCATGTTTCATACAGTAAAATATTTTTTCAAGTTCATGAAGTTTTGTTTCTAAACAGATGTTTAATATTTCCAATAATGGAAAGAAAAGAACCAAGTTATATCACCTTTCAAAACATTTCAGTTAGCGTTATTGAAAAAATATATATGCAAATTATGTAAAAAAAAAATTATTTAAAAAATATACGCATAACCTGCATGCAATGATTACATATCAACATTAAAATTGTAAAATTTAACTAAGAAAAACATATTTTAATAATGATATACTACCTGGTAAAAATGTTTGATGATATACTACCTGGTAAAAATGTTTGTAACAGTCTAAGACAATTATCTTTAACCTCAAAAATGTAACTAAATACAAGTTATTAAACCCAATAATAAAATATATTAAGAAAAATTGTTTAGAGATATATAATAAATATATATTAAAATAATTAGTCTGGGTTTTGTGATTTTAAAAAGAATAAATTGAATAGACTCTTTGGCACTACACAATTTGTGGTTTTAAACCACCAATTAGTGTAAAGATATTGGCGTCGGGTATGTGTCTGAGGTCATCACAAGACACTCTCCACAAGAAGTGAGTCTTACGAAAAAAACCCCTAAACGTACCACGAACAAGAAGTGTGTGTAAATTCTAGTTCCTCATAAAAGCTCGCCCACAAGTAAAAGTACACACTGTACACACGTTTGGCGACGCTAGCGCTCTGTGGTGCTAAAAAAACTAGGAAACGTTCAGAGGTGTGCGAAAAACAGTCGTATAATGACGTTGTGTCAAAATAATGACGTTGTGGGGTCGTCTTCAAAAATTAAATTAAACATGTTTTCTGATGATAAGATATATAGATAAACTAGTTTCATTTATTAAAACCATAGGTGGCGTTTTGAGGACTCCCCAAAAAAATTGGCGAACCCACAATGCGCTCGCTTTGCAGACGAAACTCCCGACAAGTGCCCTCTTACAAACAAACAAATACAAACACACACACACACACACACACACACACACACACACACACACACACACACACACACACACACACACACACATATGTATACATATAATATGTTTTCTTGTTTAATAATCTAAACCAACATAGGTTATTCAAGTACAAGAATATTTATTAATTTATATTCAAACCTTTTCGTTGGTTAACAGTACCAACAACATCACGAATGAAAAATACAATAATTGTATTTTTCATTCCTGATGATGTTGGTACTGTTTACCAACGAAAAGCTTTGAATATAATTTAATAAATATTGTTGTAATTGCATAAAATATGTTGTTTTAATATATATATATATATATATATATATATATATATATATATTGAGAGAGAGAGAGAGCATATCCTGACTGAACAGATAAACGCACAGCCGAAACTACAGCGAGGTGATGTAAGTTCATACAGAATTATACTTTATATTACGTATGTAGGCAGTAAGAAAGGAATTAGCAAGCTTTTTATTTTAAAGGATAGAAATTGCAAAATACACTTCCTAAAAGACATCAAATATATTTCCAGCTTTACGTTTGGGAGGAATATAACCTAGACTGTCTCAATGTCTGAGTGATCAAAAAGAGGTGACATAATACAGCTCAGCATACTCTCATTTCTCAACAAAAAGGCATAATATGAAAGTATTTTGAGATTTTTAACAACGTAACAAAAAATAAAAAAATATCAGTTTTCGACGAACAATACACAGAATTAACTATACAAATATTTCCCAATACAGTATAAAATTATTTAGGCCTATACATACAAGAATGTAAAATACACTGATTTTATAGCTCGGAAATATTAAACCTAATATAAAAACATTTAAACCTCATTATAAACAAAACATAAACATGAGATATAACCATATGGCTCTCGGAAACACAGATTTTATTTTCTACTTATTTTGTGGGCGAAACAGCGCGGGCGATGCTGCTTCCTTATGATAAAAAAAAACTATACAAAGAATTTTCATTAGGATTTAGTTTTGAAATTATGTTAATTGAAAGATCTCTTGGTGACAGCTGAAGGTTTAAAGCTTTGTCATTAATTTACATAATACTATGTTTAATCAGGGCAATTAACTAATGGGTTTTAATGTATCAAGGGGAAAACATATCCTGCAAGACTAGGTACAACTCTATCAAGCCGACATGACGAGCCCTATTGTTCACAAGGAATTTAATCTTCTAAAGATCAACACGCTGAAACTATTTTTGTAAAATTACTGCATGTACTCGGGAAACATGCAGAACACCATATATTTATGAAATTATTTCAGTGCATATATTTTTTTTAAGGACAACTTTAATATTAAAATATATTTTTCAACATAGTAGACATATTAATCTGTTGAGAACATCACATTAGATTCTGAGAGAATTACAAATTATAAGGTGAAAGATATTTTCTAATAACTTTAATTTTTATTATGTTATACTTGATTTTTTAAATGAAATATTTATATATATAATATATAATTATATTTATAACAACATTTAATTATATAACAATAAAATTTCACACGTGCATCTCTTTACACTGCCGTTTCATTAAGAGTTTCGAACATGCTGACACATTATTCAACTCAATTATATTTTTAAATAAATAAAGCCTCTAAACCACAAATAACATTTTATTTACACCTTATGTACATTTCGATTGCCCAGCAATCATCTTCAGAGGTATTTAAAAAATACAACTAACTGAGTTATCGAAATGTACATAAGGTTTAAATAAAATGTTATTTGTGGTTTAGAGGTTTTATTTATTTAAAAATAAACATTACGCCACAGTTGCTTCATATAGTTATAGTTATCAATTATATTTACTCACACAAAACGATCGTTCGATTAACACTGTAGTAGACTGTAGCATTGATAACAATTACGTGAATAGTGGCGTAGATTACTATTGTAAACTGTTTTGTTTTCATATGAATTACATTTTTTTTAAATTTGTTATAATTTCTTTGAGAAGATAAAAACATATGACACTTATTTTATGGGAAATTGTTTCAAATTATAAAACATAAAAAATATTTACCAAAAACACAAAGTTAAGCTTGTTTTTGTATAGGTTTGTCATGTAGTTAAAAAGTAGGAAAAAAATAAAAATAAGGATTCAAACCAAACTCTTTGTCACTTTACTTATGTAACTTGAGTATAAGATCTACTTGTCATTGTCTAGAAATCAGATGCTAGTCGTTCGGGTTACTATTGGTTCTTATACATAACCCCAAATTCCAATTGTAAAACTTTTTATTTAATAATCTATGTGTAATGCAGTTTACTACACCTCTTAAAACTCAAATCTTTTTTAAATCATTTTTAGCATAAAACATCCTTACAATGGGAATATTGGAAAGAACCCCATTACCACACAAATAATCAAAAATAACAAATAAAACAAGTTACTTAAGCTTACCTCACGCCTATATATAGCCATCACAGAGAACGATTGGTATCACTCTAGTTTATAACTTCTTGTTTGCTAGATTGCAATAAGACCCTCTGATGATGATGACATGGTCAACGAAATCTAGATAAGGGTTTAAATAACTTGTTTTATTTGTTATTTTTTTATTATTATTGTGGTATTGGGGTTGTTTCCAATATATTCATTGTAATATATTGTACCACTGTTCTCTTGATATTGTGTAGAATAAATCCTTTATTTAATCTTCGGTTATTTATCAGATAATTTAAGACACGTTTTTAGAATTCTTTTTTTAGAATTTTAATTAAACAGGCTATATGTCTGTGAGTTTATTCAGTTACTAAACGACTCCAAATTCTTATTATTTAACTTGGACAGTTTGACGCAATCTAGGATGTCCTATATAATACCGTAGAACTCAGCTTGTGGGAATAAATAAATAGGAAATATAAACTGGGGCACAATATCTTAGAATACAATTCTTTAATCAGGATATGTTTTCGGCAACAATGTTGCTCAACATTAATAAACCTCCACCTCACTATCGATTATTCGCTATAGTTTATTTTAATCAGATCCCCACAATGACATTTAACACTTGATGTGCATTTCAGACACAAGATATGCATCTTCCGAAGAAAATTAGATAAAACGAATAAAATATTTTTACTGTGGTTTCCAGGATATATTTTTTGTGTTGTGGATCTTTTCGAGCAGTCAACACCTAAAATCAAATTAAAACAAAATGAGTATACAATAGATCTCTTCATATGGTTTTTCACCGATACGCTTATTTATCCAATAAGGTAGTTCAAATAAGGGGCTTGTGTAGGACAGAAATACTGAAGATTTATATTTCAAAATTTCTCTTTGTAAACTTTACTAAGAAAACACCTTGAAACTCATTTTTCACCTAGAAAATAATTACTATAATTAGAAACAAAACGAAATAGACAACACTTATATATATATATATATATATATATATATATATATATATATAAGATTAAATAATATACACTAATTACAGGAATAATTTATTGAATAATACATTCAAAGTTTTTCGTTGGTTGACATTACCAACATCCTCAGGAATTACAATCCTTAGTATTGTATTTCTGAGGATGTTGGTAATGTCAACCAACGAAAAGCTTTGAATGTATTATTCAATAAATTATTCCTGTAATTAGTGTATATTATTTAATCTTAAAAATAATTCTAACAGGAAAACATATTTGATATTATATATATTACGTTATCCATTGTTTTTACGTTGCATTGACTTTATGAAATTAATATATTACTATTGTAAGTAATTTTATCCACCATTAGGCGCCTTTCGGTCACTTGACCATTGTCGGATCACTCTGATTCGACAATGGTCAAGTGACCGAAAGGCGCTTTATCACACAAGGTATATATATATATATATATATATATATATATATATATATATATATATATATATATATATATATATATATATATATATACAAAGAACTAATTCAAAATACAAATACAAGAATTATAATTGAATTTACAATTCAAAGCTTTTCGTTGGCTAACAGTACCATAGTTTGAATTGTTTAATATTCCTGATGTTGTTGGTACTGTTAGCCAACGAAAAGCTTTTAATTGTAAATTCAATTATAATTCTTGTATTTTTATTTTGACTTAGTTCTTTATTAATACACAATAATACATATTGCGATATATATATATATATATATATATATATATATATATATATATTTATATATACTTATTATTATTGTAATTATAATTTAAAATTATTGCCAAACGTCTTTAAAAGTTTGTAGACTTACTTATATAATTCAAAAGAGATGCACGCAAAAACCAATAAAGCAGTATTGCTCGTAGCATGAAAAATAAATAAAATAAAGTTTTCAGTGTTAGCATATCGCCGCAGAACTTGTCCCACGATTAGACTACTTGTCTTCTATTTGCGAGTAAAAACAGATGTTCCAAGTCCTAACGACTACAATAAAATGGAAATGCTGATCTCAAGATATATTCTTTTTTATAAGCAATGGCGCACCCTTCGTCTTAATATACACGATGCTGATTGATTTTATTTGCAAATATTATTTTTTTATTTCAAAATAAAACACATTAAAACAACACTCATACACACACACACACACAACACACGCACGCACGCACAAACACACACCACACACACACACACACATATATATATATATATATATATATATATATATATATATAGCCTATATATATATTCCAATAGTAATAATTTTTTTCTCGTTAAGAGAACATAGAACCGACCATTTGGCTGAGAGTTCTTAAAGTTAGTAGTAACCAAACTAGTTTCTGTCTGGAATAGCAATCACTAAATGTAATAGGCCATACACAAGGATTGCTTTCATAGACCACTTTCGCGATACTTGGTTTACTTAGAATCATTTCCCCGATCACTCTGAAGTCGTGTTTTTCTTTCAAACTATATCTGTAAAACGTGACGCTAATTCCTTATTCCCTAACTTTTATCTGTTGGAACCGAATATAAGATTATGATAGACACTTTTAAATAAAAGATATTTGTAGGGTACATTCGTACATTCGGAACCTTTTTATATAATTTCATATAATTATTGAAGAAGTTGCTAAATTTCGAAAAACTTTAAACCTTAAATTACTTATGCCTTTTTAAAGACCGTTAAAACATTAATATATATTAGTAACAATATCTTATAATTATTCAACAATCGCATGGTAATTTAGAAGTCGTTCTCTTATACATTGGCTTGTATCACTTCCAATTCTTTGACTTACATTGTCTAAGCTATATTTGCTTTGTCAGATTTATTAGTAAAGTTTTGAGATACACTTTGTATGAGCTTTCTATAACATAACGAATGGGCACGCTTTGCCTTTCTAAACATGCAATCACAAGCCACCGAGATGGATAAAGATTTGTTTATTCGTACATGTCAAAGAAAATGGTTTTGAGTTTATAACTCAGTTTTAATAGCCTACTCCGAAAGAAATTCAATTTAATTTTAAATTTCAATTAAATTATCATTAGTAATGGATAGTTTATTGAACTTTACTTCAGTAATACAAGATATAAAGAAAATTGTAAACAGTAGGTCCCCTATATGTAGATATTTTATGAAGGTCGATTTGGAGACACACACACACACACACACAGAGACACTCACACACTATAATTTGAATAAACTATGTTGTTTTAATATATATATATATATATATATATATATATATATATATATATATATATATATATATATATATATATATATACAATTTGTAAATTTTAATGAAATATTTCTTTTCAATTATTCATTTATTATTGTTAAACATTACACATGATAAATGTTTATATATAAAACCATTTCCTCAAGGTTTAACGTCAATTTAATGTATTGATATTTTCAGTACAATATATTGAAGCTTGTTCACAATGTCAAAAGCTAAAACTACACTTACTCAACATTAACGACACAGGGCTGTTGGTATTGTGGGATTCTTCTGAAAATATTGATATATTACATTGGTAAATGGTTTGAAGCAGATTGATTTATTAATATTTTTATTTATAAAATATATTTACATTGCATTCTCCTTATAATAAAAAAAGTAATACAAACATGTTTTCGCAAACTGGTTTTAGCTTAGTAGTAAAAATACAGATGAGTTTTTAAAAATGTACATTCGAATCAACTGAACTATTTTTTAATACAAAAAAATTAATTCTTTTATTAATTAACAATCAGCAATGAGTCTTTCTTGTATTAAAACAGACATGACGTCTACAACCTAAAATTGTTTATACATTTTCAAAGTCTTCAGTTTTTAAAGGCAGTAATGATATAAAATAATAAATAAAAATGCGATTTAACTACATCATATTTTGTAAGCCTGATGTATGTGCAACAATATACGATACACTCACTCAACAACAACTCACTCACAACAATATACGACTCGTATGTGTTTAAAATTCTCCTTTGGCTCATGACAGTTTTGTAAACAATGGAACTTAAAATCAATATAAAAATGTGGGCACTGGACACAATTGAAATGGAAAGTGTTCTTTTTCTGTTTTTGGTCTGTAATTTTGTCACAGTAGAAGCATAGTTTTTTATTATCCTAAAACATATTTCCTTGTGAATACTCAATGGAAATAAATACTACGTAAAAAATAATATTCAATATTATTACATACAATACACAACATATATGTAAAGTTAATTTTGTTTAAATATTTTACTATTGTAAACGTTCCTTAATAACTTAACGAGAGGGAGAGACTGCAATACTCGGTAAGAACATGAAAGACTTACATTGCCTAATCGTGAAATACAAAGACTAGGTGAAGGCAATCGGCTAAATGTAAAAGTTACAAAACCGTAATAGATATTTATATGCCACAACCAACAAGACAGTTGGCACTGGACGATCAAAAGAATTGTATACGTAGAAAACAGTAAAACAATAAACTTGGGCCATCCAGTAGCTTTAACTCAACACCGACTAACCCCACTTTTCAAAACCAGACTCAAGGTTAAACGTTTCCGGTTCTCTTATAGTTATTGATAGTATGATATGTGACAAAAACACCAATTCAATATTTTAAAATGAATAGAGACCTTAAAGTATTGACCTATATAAGTGAACTGTTATTATCTTAGACCACACACAGATGAGCAGTGCGTTGGTAGAGAGAACTGTTGAAATACCTAGACGATATTAAGAGGTACAGTAACTACAGTTGATTCAGGGGAGTATCAACAGTAGTAGACCTCGCAAGAGGACATCCTTAACCTCGTAACTAGTGTCAATGTGTTGCCTAACTATTAAAATTTGCCGTAAATGTATAAGAGAGCAGCCTTCCTAATAGCCAAAATTTCCACTAACAGGGCAGATAAAGAAGACACAAAATTTCTAGTTTTGTTTTTAGTAAAATATTTTAAAATCAATTGTTTTTATTGTATCAATCATCTATTGTATGTTTTAGCGTGAAATGTTAGTTACAGATATTAAGAAATAGTTAATATAACAAAGTGAATTGAAGTAATTAAAACAATTAAATTAATACTTAATATAAATTATTGATAAAAAATATAATATAAAATAATAAATTTTTATATAGCCCACGACTGAAATATATATTTTCGTTTTAGAAGAAAATGACGGTAGTCTACCGAATCCACAATTATTACTTAGTGGGACAACTTTCCGACGCCAAATTCTTTTCTCGTTTCAAGTCTCTAGTAAAGTGATGACCTAAAGAAAGAATGTACAAGAAAGAATATGTACAATGTTCCTTTCAATATACATGATATTGAAAAAGACAACAAATTAGATATAAACACGTCGTCATATTAAATATTCATTATTGATTCGTTAAAACAACTGTCTTTTTTATCCTAAGCCATTTCATACGAGTGACAAAATTGAAAAATAATAATTCGGATTTAATTCAGAAATGTTACTTAATTTTGTCGATAAAAATAACTGCAAAATTGTTCGAGACTTGATGAAAAATATATTTCTACAACCTCCTGTCTACTCGATACATCTAGTTGAAGAAATGTATAGACGGTAGTTAAAGAATTAGGTAGGGCTAATAAAAGGATATATTGATCACACGTTGGTAATGTGGGAAAACTGTGGCATTGTGAGGGCAGCATTTAAATTGTAGGCCTACATAATTGGAATGATTTGTAGTATGTGGTTTTCTTGAAGTTACTAAGAAAATTCTAAATGTGAAATGTTTTATTTCTACAAATAATTTATAAATAATTGTTGATGTAAGTATATTTATGATGTTATCTATAACTAAAAACGTAACAGTAAGACTTCAACAGCCGGTCACAAAACAATTATACATTTTAAATAGCACAATTAGACGTAACTAGAATAAACATACTCTGCAACTAAACATTCTCAGCAATATATAATTATTAAGCCCCCCCCCCTTCAGTATACTTTAGTAGAGTTACTAGTGCCAATGGAGATTCTCTAAACACACTGATTGCAGCAAATTTAATTAAACGGATGAGGCGAAGTTTTTACCTAAATAGCAGACAGAGTACATTGTAAGGCAATGGACGGATGTGGTAACTGTCACAGAGTAGAAGTGAATCTTTATTCGCAACAAAGCAGAACGTAACCCTCAATGTTTTCATTACTCTGAGAGATTTTAGAAAAGAAAGGCAAGTGTTTAAATGCTAGATTTAATATTTTGTATTACGAAAACCTAACTTTACGAGAAAAAGATACGGCAGTTATAAAAAATGTGTAACGAATTTTTATTTTACACCTATACAAATGAACGTTTAACGTATATTATTCTCTTTACTCCCTAAAAATATAACGTCTACTTCGGTTAGTGACCATTCCGACGTGATATCATGATATTACTTTATCTCCCATGCTAGGGGACTTTGCACCCACCCTAATAAGACGTTTCAAGCCTATGGAATCTAATATTAACAATACACAACTATTTTTTAAATATAATTTTTCGATACAATGGTCATTTTCAAAACCAGGCCTATGGACACGCGCACGCGAAAACGCACATACACACACACGCACACAAACACACACACATACACACACACACACACACACACACACACACACACACACACAAACACACACACATACACACACACACACTAACACAAACGCACACATACACACACACACACACACACATACACAAACACAAACACACACACACACACACTAACACAAACACACACACACATACAGATACACACACACACACACACACACACACACACACACACACAAACACACGCACACACTAACACACACACACACACACTAACACAAACATACACACACACTAACACAAAACACACAAACACACACACACACGTTAACACATACACACATATAAATACACAAACACACATAAATATACAAATATCTCATCCAAGAATAGTAATAATTAAACTATATAAATATTATAATTACTTCATGGCCAGATTATTAAATAAAGAGATCTTAAGCTGGCATTCATTGTCGGCACTCTCCAGAGCTGGTAAACGAGTTAGTAACAATACCACAATACATTTAAAAAAATATATTTACTAACCAAGATAATTGCCGTCTACATTTTTTTTGCCAAAAGAAAACTTAGTCCTAACAAATTATACTACTTGTTGAATTTGATGGTGTAAGTTATTTTGTAAATTATTTCCTCAAATATTTGATAAATATTTATCGTCCTAATAATCTCCTTTCATTCATTAATATTTCTCCGCCTTTCCCTTTCTTAAAGCGTAGTGACTTTAATGGAGAGTTTAAGGGTAACCTGTTTATTTTAAATATATTGAAAATAAGTACAAAATTTTAATAACAAATCAATCGTAAAAATACAATGAAAAACTTTGAACATTAAAAACGTTTAAGGAACCGTGTTTTAAAGGAAATACCGATTAAAAAAACTATGTCTTTTTTGTAATGTTAAGAATGGTTCATGGTCTTAGATGTATCAAGTTGTTTAGTTATAAAGCTATCATTAATATCTAAGTTAATAGAATATTTGTATTAGAGCAAAGATGTATATTACCAGCAAATACAACTGTTGGCATGCGGAACTATTATGTACTTAGAGTTATTGGAGAAATGAACCTGCATTCTTATTGATTTCCAAAACAATTTGTAGGTATTAAAGTAATCGACTAAAAAAAAGGTACCTAGCATATTAAAACTAAGGCAAATAGCAAAGCAAAATAAATAAAGGAAAAACAAAATTTAAACATTACCTGAGGAACATTCATTGCGTATTCACACTAAAAAGTATTGAAAGTTTAATGTTTTATTTATTAAAGTTATTGATATTTTAAATCGGAGTTACACGTATCAATGTTCTATTAAGATTTAAAGATTAGTATGCATGATGTCAATACAGATTTTAGGTATATGTTAGATACGTGTTCTACCAACATAGACATTAGGTAGATATTAGATGCTCGATCTATGTACATATATATTAGGACAGGTTTATCTACATACTTATTACCTAGGTACATTATTCTTTTTTCTTATATGTGTTACAAACCTAATGTATGAGGTTGGTTAGAGGGTTTGATTATTTGTTCAAAACTATCTATATTGCTACACGTCATAGATAACTGCCCGTTGTTATTAACTTATAAACTTATCACTTCTCGTATCAGAAATATATATTTTAAATAACGCTAAAACTGAGACAACACATTTTAAAGTGATCATCGCTACTCGCTGCATTCCTTATTAATCTAAGCGAGAGTGATATGTTGTATTTAATATGGTTTTGAGTGTTGTATGTGCTTGTGATATTTCACGAGGGACTTGAAACCGCTCTTAAGTGTTACTTACCATTCTGTCACACCTATGAAAATGATTAGAGTAAGAAAAACTGTTGTTTTAACGAGTCAAAAAATGGTTCTTCATCCTAACGACGTTTTTAAATTGATTTGTTGCCATTTCAAGTAGTTTTTAAACTTATGACCTAAAACAATATTCTGTATTTACAAAAACATTGACAATGGTCTGTCTTCAAGCCTATATACTCAATAACAAACGAAAAAGAACAACAAACGTCTGGTTTTGAAAATTTATTGATGTTTCGCACTTTAGGCCATAACGACCTGAAACTGTTAACAAATTGCAGAAACTAATTATTATATAAATAATCATTTTGTTATTAAATAATCATTCTTGAGTCGTCAATACAACAGTCTTTTTTACTCTAAGCGCTCAAATTATTAACGAGTGTTCGCTTGTCGTGAATGAATAAAATCAATCAAACATGAATTCTAATTGCATTTGGAACAGTTTATAACAAACAAATGTTTTATATTTTTGTTTTAATGTACGGACTTATGTGCGTGTGTATCGCCGTATTTTCAACCTTTTCATGTGTCCTTTGGGTCTCCTTTGATGGCATTCGGAAACTTTTTAAAATATCAACAAACATTAATCTTACTTCTGATTTTCACTTCACAGCCTTTCACAAACTTTTTGCAACAGAATCACAAATCACATAACATTTCGATCGCCTTCAGAAACCCTGCCAACACCGAGAGCTACTGTGAGCTTTAAAACTGCTTGAGGTAAATATAATTCCTTAGAATCGGTTAATTTTATTTATAAAAATAAATCTAACTTTTTTTTCAAAGATCTCGGTAACTTGTTACTTTTTATTTTTTGAAACGTATACACCATATTTCAAACCTGAATTCGTGATACCGCATAAATATATAAAACGTCAGTTATTTTATTAACGGTTGAAAGAAACATTTTAATGATAAAGCATAAAACTAAACAAATCTTAAAAACTGAAAACCTTGTTTGGTCGGTTATGTATCCACTTACTTACGATCCATATCAATCCTATACACATAGGCCTACTATTAAGCAAGATACTTCTAAGAGATTTGAATTTTACCTGTGACAAAATAATGGCACTTGTTTCTTTTGTTTGTTTGGCAAATATTGTTTAACGTTCGGTTTGCTCTTTTTTATTTCAAAGGGTATTAATAAAGCCCTACTTCACGTAATTTACGTGAAAAACGTTTAAGCAAAGTTTGACTGTGTTGTCATTAGTGGATAGCCTATACTTGATTTTGTATACTTTCAAGTTGCCTTTGTATACCTCAAAAAATCTCAAAAAACGTTAAACACTGTAAGATCAATCATACTGATTTAAATGGAGCATGTAAAACCTTGCAATTTGAAATTTATTAAAAATTCATCCGTGTTTATAAAACTAGTGAATCCTTAACTTGTGAAAAAAATTTTAAGTTTTGAACAGTTCATCTTTTTAAAAAAACTAAATTGTACTTTTTAATAAATGGAGAGAGAGCTGGTGTACATGAATGTATCATCTGCGGCGCTGTATAAAGATGTCTAATAGTGACACTATATTATTAATAGATTAAAAACTCTTGATATCAAAAATAATTACTGTGTATTACATTATCCCTTTACGTTAATAAGTAGGCTAAACAATACATTATTCCTTAATTATAACACGTTTAAATATAACGTTTAACACCCTAACTCATAACATACACATATACATACATACATAACACACATATACATAACATACATATATATATATATATATATATATATAATAAATTAAAAATATTTCAAAAACAAGAATACTTTTAATGAATATATTTATTCAAAGCTTTTCGCCGATAAAATAGTACCAGCATATTCAGGAAAATAATTATCTAATAAAATATTTTTACAAAATTAAATCATATGTGCTACCTTTTTTTAGGAATAATATTATTAATAATACATTGTTTGTTAAAAAATATATTATAATTAGTTTTCATTAATTGAATTTTACGTTTCTGATGTAAATTTATATCTTTTGTTAAAGATGGATTACTAATAGAACTAACCTCTGTAGAGCACATATTCACAACATATATATATATGTGTGTGTGTGTGTGTGTGTGTGTGTGTGTGTGTGTGTGTGTGTGTGTGTGTGTGTGTGTGTGTGTGTGTGTGTGTGTGTGTATGTGTGTGTGTGTGTGTGTTAAATATGTTAAATATATGAAATATTAATTAAATATTAAATATGGTGATACGATTTTATAACATTTTACATAAATTAAAATATTTCAAATGCAAGCTCACAGATTTTGCTAATTATTGTAATTAGATCTTCAAAAGTTAAACCATATGTACTACAACTCAATCAATTGTGTATTTTGGTATTTATACTTGTATGTAATATTTGGATTACATCCATGACTTTGTAAATAGTTTGGTGTTTTGATTTCACTTGAACTTGTTCATTAATTAATTTGTCTTCAACTTTATATTTATACATTTCTAATGTTTCATATGTATTCATTTTTATTCTTTTATTTATTTGTTTAAATATTTTAATAGTTCAAATTTCAAGAATTTTGTTTTCGTTATTGATACAATGTTACCCAAATATGATTTCTTTATATAAGCCTTTAAATGTTCTTTAAATCTGTCTTATAGTTTCTTAAATGTTTGTCCAATAGATATGATTTAATATAATCGTGGCATATTACATTATGTATACCATTTCTTTCGCACATATTATAGGCATGTATATAAACAATTGAAAAAAAATAATGCTAAGGTTCGTTATGGTTTACAACTTTTTAAACCAAGATCATCCTTCTTTTTCTTGATGCGAAAATCACATCAATGTTTAATTGAAATTATAGATGTCAGCCATTATTTTCTACTTTCGAAGACAAGTATGGCCTAAGCCCTAATCCTCTCTTAACTCATCGTAAACCGTAAACATATCTTGATCCGATCTAAGGATGAAAAATGTCTTTCATTCTCGGTAGTTCATACTGGTATTGTTACAATAATCACAAAACATTTATCTAACTTTAAATGTCTTAAAGTTGTTTTCTGTTTTGATGTCAATGTTTTGCTTAAATTAATTCAGCGTATTGATCTACGGCTATGTTATTATTGCGAGACAATTTTATAGGTATATCAAAAAAGCTACTTTTTTAAACTACAAACTGTGTAATTAAACATAAGTACTGAATGTTTCATTGTTAATAGGTATAATAAATCATAATCATAATTAACCTCTTGCACATTACTGCAATAAATTGAAAAGTAATATAAAAAGACCTCTATACAAAAAATAACTTAGTAATTAGCACGCACCCCAGCGGATGCCCTAAACATCACACTCCGATTAGTGGTAAGCTAGGCGGCTACGGAGAGAACTCTTCGACAAGGTCTAGCTATAATGTTATACAGGTTTTCCTCACCAACACAAGCGAGAAGTGGAATCATCAGCCAAGACAATTCCTGTCCGCTCTTTAATCTCAACTTCTGCTATCTTACTGTCGGTAGTCATCAGCTCATATAACCTTACTGCAAGTGTTCTTTCTTTCTACGTCACTACAGCATTACTGATGTGTAGCATTATAACGCGTTATATTTATATTTTATAATTATTAATTTAGCAAGGCGTTCGCGTGCTTTATCTTCCTATGGTCATTTGAAACTCGAAAATAAACCGCTCCAGACAGTTAAGCAACTTTAGCTTTTATGGCAATAAATATTCCTTTAAATAAAAACGTTGATTATGCCTATATTGTATGTTAAAATGATTGTAACCTATTCGCTTACAAACTTTTTAAATTTACTAGCATGGTTTTTACAAATGTTACAAAAAATGTAACAACAATCGTGTTAAAAGAAGTGAGGTTTAGGCAACACCATCTTTACTATTTCGGAACGGACATAATTAGAAAGAAAAAATATACTGTGATCATTATAGAAATACTTTAGTCGCGTATCTAAAAAATATTTTTTTAAATATATTGGTTTTATAACAAGCGTACACTTATCACTTTAATGTAGTCTTACCGACTTACTTTTTATAACCTTTGCCGTTGTTTATTTCTCTTCCTCAATTGCTAAGTCAGTAAGAAAGTAATGGTTTATCCATTGACTACGAACCTAATTTCATAGACCTGTGCCTCAAGGAATAAACCTCTCAGAGGAACCAACCCCTGAATTTTTGATAAAACCAATTAGCCTCCGATAAGCCCTGTTCAAGCTCCTTTTCGGGTAGTGGAATCTTTGAGAGACACTTGTGATTTAAAGACTATACCTGGATACCTAGTGAACTTATCTTATCTAGAATGAAAACACAGCTAATTGGAAAATATACATTTTTATTTATTTGTTCCAAGGTTCAAATTAATTATTATTGTTTTTATTTAATTTCACAGGATTTTCTTGACTAATTATTTTTTCAAAATTTCATACAACTTGCCATTTAACTAAACATTATTATCTCCTTCTGTTTTTAAATTTTCCTATTATCATTAATTTTACATATAATTTAAATTATCAAAGTTACCATAATTAATTTTGTATATAATTTTGATTAGTAGAGTTAAATTTAACATATTTTAAAATCTGATTCTTTTTCAAACACTTAATATTACTATGTAATGCCTTTAGGCTAGGCCTTGAACAATTAACTTCTTTGGAAGTTATTCATTAGAAATTCACTTAGAAAAAGCCATATAAGATATACATCTTTATACTTAATCCATACATTCCCACAGCGATGGGAATGGAAAGTCAATTTTGAATCTTTATTACTTAAATTTGGGTAACCTAAGAGAGTTGACTAATCAGTCCCTTAGGTTATTCCCATCTTATTTAATTTTGAAATTAAGTTAATATAATTTGAAGTAAAATGTTATTTAAAAAAGAATAATTAAATTGATTATATAACCTTGTACTGTAGAAATCTTTTTATCTTCATTAATGTTGTCATCTGTCGGTCCTGTTACAGCTTCAAGGGTCTTGGTAGGTAGGCGTCTCTCCATAATTTCGGTTAATCTTCTTATTTTCTTTAATTTTGCATTTTGGTGGTCGAAATTTTGTTCTGGGTATATATGAGCCCTTGCTCATATATATCTTCCTTCCCCTGATCACATCGTAGCACTTTTTACTCTGTTTTTAGCACATTTTTTCTTGTCCTGATCGCATGGTACAAAAACACGTCTGCTCGCTTCGAGAGCCTAATGCATTCTGATCTTGGATAGCGTCGTTTTGTGAGGCCTCCTTCTCCAATTTCAAACTTCCCACTTCCCAGTATCCATTTTTCAACTTTTGACCAATCAGAAAGCCGTTGCCATGGCAATTGACTTTGTTTGTTCGGAAATTCTGAACTAAGATTAGTTTCCCTTTTTATAAAAGGCGTTTCTGTATTCTGATGTGTCCTTTGCATTTTTACCTTTTATTTAATAACATATTTGACTTTATTTCTTCTCATTTAATTTAATTAACTTTTTAACATTCTTAATCCAAAGTTCGACTGTAGCGCTTTCGTTTCGTAGTGACAAGATTTATAATCAATGCCCTAAGCGGATTTTTCCGAAATCAAATATGACTTCTTCTATTATAACCTAATTTCTTAGGCTATTACACTTTAACATTTAATCTTTACTTTTACATAAATACTATTTTCCCTAGCTAGGCCTAATTTACTTTCCTCACATCTTAATTTACATTCTTTATTCCTGATTATTTTTAAGTACAATTATTTTAATAGCCGGCATCTAGGCCTAGTTTGTTATACTACTCAATTACCGTCTTTTTTTTGTTTACATAATTTAGGCTATCCACTTTGAAGTGATAATTTTTCTTATTGCTTATAATTTATGTTTTTTAAGTCTAAAGTTATTTCTAATTTTCTTCATTTTACTATTATTTACCCTAGTTTTAATATTATTATTATTATTATGTTTTAAAATTTTTATATATAAATTTAGTCAATTATTTAACCCGGTTAGGTTTGATTCTGGTATTCTGTACAATTACCCAGATTCTTTGCATCGGACATTCTGGCCGCTGCAGTAGGTATGTTTTGTCCTGAGTGTGTGTGTTTATTTATTTACGGGTGAGCTGGTTGTGCGGGTGGTATTTGTTTGAACGTGAGAAAGAGTGTATATATGTTTTACTGAATTCTATTTAAATTATATAAATTGAAACCGTAAAACTGTAATACAATAAATACCTCCTATTTTACTTTAAGTTTAGGGACAGATTTAAATATTTTGTGGGGCAAATTATTGCTTATATTCGAAGTAATGATATTGGTTCCTTAAAAGAGTATTTAATTTCCAAAATCGTACTTTATTGAGTCACAATAAATGAAACAAATTTCACGAGAGAATATATGTATTCCAGACACGTACCAACGTTATCCACGTTTGATATGTAATTTTATAACTGTCCCCAAAGCAAGCGAAGACATGCTGCATTAAAATTCCAAACTTGCAGCCGAAGTGGATCCGTCACTAAGCGAGGGACGACAGAGTTGATAAATCTAAACGACTTCTAGCTCGAAATATACTTTATATGTGTACCTTCAAGTGTCACTATTGTTTAAAACCCATAGATTATTTCTTATGGGGAAAATCTATTCTGTTAATTTCCTTTCTTAATAAATAACAAATAAAACTTAATGTTTAAAAAAAAATAAAATTTTTATTTTATTCAGTATTGTACCAGATCTCTTGCATTACCACTTATATAGTATCACAAAAGAGAATTTGAAGATATCATGTTATCACTTCAAAGAATATTCTTTAAAATAAAATCAGCAAACATCTAAAATTACTCAAATTTCACAATACATGTATTTTACAATTACCTTGTTGGCATGCATGTTTCGATAACTAAGATGCCCTCATCAGAGGAGTGTCACTAAAGAATACAGCTTGGTTGTCGAGAAACGTATAGCATAAAATATTATTTTAAAAAGTATAATAAGAGTTATTTTTATATTTGCTCTTTATGTTACTCTAACAAGTCTAGGTCATAAGGGAATTATAAATAATACAATTATAAATAATACATTTATGTTAGAAAAATAACATGAGATGATATTAAAATGTTTATATTAAAAGGTTATATTGCCAAGATTGAAAAGAGGAAGTACATACCCATGCTTATTTTATAAAACATTCAACAAATCAATTTATTTAATTACATAAAATTTATAGTACAAGCAATGAAATAAAACTAAAAATCCCATACAAGGACAATATATTAAAAATTCAAAACAAACAGCAAGATTTTAATGTTTAGATTTTACTCAAGACTAAAAATAATTGGAAATGAACACCTATTCTACTATAGCATATACTGTACTAACAAATCAATATATACTGTTGTGCTTTATGCATAAAGACTTCGCACTGATATGCATTTTGTTCAAAAAATACATTTTAATCTAAAATTACATCACAGTTTACCATATATATGACATTGGAGCTACGTTCTTATCACTTGAAATTTATTGAAATATCTTGTTACAGTAGTTAGTTATTAGGTGCAATACCTTAATTCTAATTTAATATTTCGCCAGGAAAAAATTAAAAATAATTGAGCTTAATATCAATAGACGTCTCAAATCAGTGTCAATTTTTGTTTTGTTTTACCAACTGTATATAAAATTAAAACTCTAACAATTTTTTATTCCATTTTCTTTCATTTTTAAAAATTAATAGACATTTAACATGAACAAGTCATATAAAACTCATAAATATATATATTACTTACACTTTAATGTATTCAAACAAGAATATTATTTGGTATCCTGTTACTAATAGCTTCTTGTAGTTACCAGGTGTGTGGAATTTTCATTTTTAAATACTCTACCCGTATTGTTCTATTTTCAAAACCCATACACCTAGCAACTACAAGAAGCCCTTAGTCTCAGATGATGCTCAAAAATGACGGCACGTAATTGAAGTTCTCGAAAGTCGACTCGTAAAAAAACCAAGTGAGATTCATGTTTAAGTACATTAAAATGTAAGTGATGAGTGAATATAAGAAAACAATATTGCAAAGTGTTTTAAAGATATATATATATATATATATATATATATATATATATATATATATATATATATATAATATACATTTTCTTGTTTAATAATTTAAAACAACTTTTGTTAGCCAACGAAAAGCTTTGGATATAAATTAATAAATATTCTTGTATTTGAATAACCTATGTTGTTTAAAATATATACACATATATAGTTATCTGATGTAGTTTTCTAATTATAGACCTTTCTTTAACAAGTTTTCGTTTTAAACGTTCTGAAGAATTTCGTGTTTCTTAAAATTTTTGAGATCACAGAAAACACGTTTCCTGCCACGCTATAACATATTTAGTTTAGTGCCATTTGGTTGAACGGTAAGGAAAAGTTTTTTTGGTAACACCATTAATGAAAGTTAGCAAAACGCTAGAAAAGCTTGAAAAAACCCCTTATGACCATTTTCGTTTTTCACGACATACACCAGTAAATTTAAAAAACCACCACAGATAATTTATTGCTCTATGCCAGACTGGCATTTCCTTTAGATTGAAATAGATATTTTTAATTATAAATATTAATAATAAAATTAGGTAAATAAATTATTACTGAATTATTATAAGGAATTATTTAGTTCCTGAAGAGTATTCCGGACTCAAATCGAAAGGTAGAACAGTATTTTAAAAGCTTTTAGAAATGTTTTTCAAATTAATATAGTTTATATCTGAACCGTATATACAGCACGTATTAGTATAAAACAGGAATCAAATAATTTACTGACAATGGTAAAAAAATATAACATTTAATTTTAAATTCCTAATGTTTCGTAATCGCAAAAGGTGGAATTTAAGTAAGGATTTATAAGTTTCAATCGATAAGGTGAAGTTTATTTACAGTTCAGTAAAGCTTTTGCTGGCAACAATATTTAAATTTCTCCATCAATCACCGATTGCACGATAGTTGTCAAGTGACGTTATTGCCTGTCACTTATCCAGAAGGAATTGACAGGCAAGAGAATGATGATGGACAAAATCTCTGTTCTAGGCACAAACAATAACACAACCTTAATTAGTTCATTTTATAAAAATCAAGCTATAGTTTAATACGGGTTCAAACGCCCATTTTCAGTAAAAATATGTCATTGATAACTTTAAAATATATCGAATCATTCCCGTACCAGGTTACGAAGAATAATGGTTGAACATAACTTTCAGGCAGAATACAGTATTCACGACAGTAATCAGAACTGTATACACGGCGATATTACAGTAATGTTTTTATGCAGTATGTACTGTACTTATGCAGTTTCTATTTGTTTTGACATTTAATGTTATGTATATGAGTATTTTTCCTCTGTATATGACTATTTTAAACTTATTTTCTCTGAATATTCAATATCGGAAAGCCAATATTTAGAAACCGTAATGGTCAACATACAAACTCACCCACCATCACGCACATATATTATATACAGTAGAGTCTCGATAATCCGAGTTCCTATATTTCCAGCTTTCGTTCAAGCGTATTCCTATTTGAGCCTATTTTATAATTTTGAAAGAAAATTATGATCCATTTCAGACAAGATATGTTTATAGTCATAGGCACGCAAAGGAAATGTGCCAGGCTTCCGAAATATGTTTATATCAATACGGTATGCAAAGGAAATGGGTCAAGCTTCCAAGAAATGTTTATATCAATACTTTATTTGAAGGAAATGGGTCGGACGTCCATGAAATGTTTATATCAATACGGTATGCAAAGGAAATGGATCTAGCTTCAAGAAATGTTTATATCAATACGGTATTTAAAGGAAATGGGTCGAACTTCCACGAAATGTTTATAGTCATACGGTATTTAAAGGAAATGGGTCGAACTTCCACGCAATGTTTATAGCTATAAGGTATATAAAGGAAATGGGTCGGACGTCCATGAAATGTTTATATCAATACGGTATGCAAAGGAAATGGGTCTAGCTTCCACGAAATGTTTATAGCTAAACGGTATTCTGAAGAAATGAGTCGGGCTTCCAAAAATTGTTCATATAAAGTTCTATAAACTTGTTTAGTGCATTTTTAATTACTTGTACTATTGGGGTTCATGATAACACCTACTTTTTCTAATGCATAGCAACGTATCTCTATGTGATCCAAGTTTTCGGTAATCCGAGGGGGTCACGGTCTCATCTATCTCGAATTACGGAGATTCTAACACACACACACACATACACACACACACACACACACACACACACACACACACACACACACACAACACACACATATATATATATATATATATATATATATATATATATATATATATATATGTATATATATATATATATATATATATATATATATATATATATATATATATCATAGCGTCCCTACTTAAACACAGTAAATATATTACAACCATGGATCTATGAAAGCGTAAACCTCAAATGTAAGCTGAACAAAAATTGTAAACCTTAATTATAATCACCTGAGAAATATGTGAATAGGTTTTGTATGTTTGAATATATTTACTTTGTATGAGTACAAAGGTTTCACAAACGTGATCTGGGCGTTGTTTATGTTTGTTCAATACGTTCAGTTACGATGAGGGGATAAACGTTTTATTGAAAAGTACAATAGTTTCGCATAGGTTTTATCTCAAGTCATCCTCGGCTTATTGGCTAAGCGTTTTTTAAATATACTGCCTGACTTCATGTGAAAAAACACTTTTAAGTTGTAGTTTTCACAGTGGCTCTAGGACCCCAATAAACAAGTAATGTACACTTTTTTTAAAAGTCAATGCCTACTTCAATCAATAAGGAAATATAAAATTTTAGATTCTTTTTATTTTATAATTACAGTAAATATAAATATGTATATACATAAGTTAGAATAACAATATTAAGTGGCAAAATAGAAAGAGGTAGTTTCCATTTTCCTTCCTATGTATGGTCATAGACTACTATTTTTGTTTGCTACTATATATAAGCTTTCCTTTTTATCATCGCTTGCATAGTGCTGTAGTTTCTTTTCGTTTTCCTTTTGCATTGTCCGTTTGTGGAACAAGGTTAAATACCGTTAGCCCAGTTTGTTTATTTTTTTTATTCTTTTCAATTACTTTTAAACTTATAGCATTATTTACGATATTGTCTGGTAACCATGGTCAAAATTTGAAGCTGCCCAATTTGAGGTTTTGACAACAGTCAGATGGGGGTAAAAAATGTATATACATCTTTGAGAAATACATCTCTACCTATGGGAAAGTCGGCTCGGTGCCAAATTGCTAGACCTTCAACATGACGATACTCTTACCTCAACCCCCCCTAATTTAGTTATTGAATAAATATTTTAAAACTGTGTTACCATTAATTGCCATCCACTATGGGTTAAAATAAATTTATTTTAACTTGAATGGATGAATAAAAACGTATTTTATTAACGATTGTAAATTTGTGCAAGGTATATATCAGGAGAGTGTGTGCTAATAGAAGGAATGGTAAAAAAGGTTTACAATGAACTAAATGCATGTTGTATCAGTTTTTCTCAGGTGGTAGTTTGAAAAGAAACAGTGGAGACGATCAGCTACATGAGGCACTGTATTCGAAGTAACACTTTTGATAGCTTTTATGTTTACAAATTTTAATACAAAATATATGGTAAAATGTTTAATTAGGATTTGTGTTAGATTATCCGGTTCAAAATCATTTTGGGGGCATAAAAACATAACTGTCGAAGTGACGTTTTCACTGTTTAAACATTTTTTTATCTATTCTAAGTTTTCGGAGCCTTATATCAAAATATTTTACACTATCGATGTTTATACCTTCATTTTTCCCTTTGTACAGTTGTATACTCACTGTATGGTATAGAGCTGAATAATATCTGTTCCCGTGTGTTCTAACCTTTGTTTAATCTCTTCCAATGTTACTCCTTTCAGTTACTGGAGTACAAGAATAATGCGATAAATCCATACCTAAATGGGGGGGGGAGCACTTCTCTTCTATTTTCTTTAAACCAAATTGTTCCTAATCGGGTGGTAGGCTAATGGGGGACTACATGGGCTTTGTTTTACATGGGAAGATTGAGTTTATATTCTTTTGTCTGTTGAAAGAGAAGATGATTTTTTGGGATGACAGTAACCAGTTTTATTTCTCAGCTTTAAACTGTGAAGTATGATTTTACCATGACAAGACCAGAAGATTTATATCCATTATTTAATAATAGCTATAACCCTTTATCACATCGTAACTTTATCATATCGATAACAGTCTTAACTCAAACGTTTCCAACTACAAACGAACATTTTTCATCCTGTTTTCCTTTACCTTTCTAAAAATTTATTCTCACACATTTTAAAGATTTTTACTAATCTTTGACATATAAGCCGTGATGCATAAGCTTAATTGGCGTTAGCAATTTCACTACTTTTAATGCTAGTAGTTTTGAATACATATTTAGTTTTAATTTCATATTTGTTTCTTATTTTGTGTCATTTCTTCAAATGATTTCTTGTATAGCAGTTGAGTTTGTCATACAGAAACATTTTTTGAATACAGTAGATTAAACTGGAAGAAACATTCTCCTTTTCAGTTGCCAAAGTCAAGAATATATTTCTTCTCTCGGAAATGCCCGCTGTTCGTAGAATGTTGTGGCGATATTACGACTGTCTGTATTATGGCGCTCACTTTGTAAGATTTGTTTGCAGAGAGTGAAAGGAGAAAACATTTTATCGATATCAAGCGTTTAACGATATTAGGTGGTCTGTTGTGTTTGTAATATTGCTTACAAATATGTATATAGGACAAGTTCAACATTGCCACAAATCTAGAGGACAGATTTTAGAATTCCCTCCTAAATGTCTACGGTTTACATTATTTCAAACAGTTAAATAAACACATCTAAAACAAATAGTTGGACGTTGCTTTTTCGATAATACTAACTACATTATTCAACGTCTTTCTAAATTGGATGAGATTTAAGCAATTGCTAGAACAATAGATATTTGTTCTAATACCTTATATAATAATAAACTGTATAATACCTGAAACTCGTATAGTATATGCAGCGTCTTTAATATTCTGTACTCCCAGAATGCTTTAGTTTGGTTTAGAAATTTAAGAACTATAAGTTACATATATTTTACCATTACTGGGAAATACGTATTTAAAAAATAGTCTTAATAAGATGTCTAACATCACTATACAATATGAAAAGGTTACCAAAAACACAAGTAAAAAGTTACAATACAGATAAACTGCTAATGTCCAACTATAATCAGATGTGACATATTTTTACCGGAAATCTTATTTCCATAGATTTTTAAACAAACATAGAAATTCAACGTTTTCAATCTATCCATTCTCGTGCGCGCGGTAATTTTTGTGCGAGTGCGTGTGCGTTTGTGTGTGTGTGTGTGCGCGCGCGCGCGTGCGTTTGTGTACGTTTGTGCAAGTCTGTGTGTGCGGTGTTTGATCGTCTGGTCGTAGAAAAAGTCATCAAAAGTAACATTATTTATAGTTTCATATAATCAAATGAAATTTAGTGGTATTAAACAAGAGACCATTTTTTCGATTTATCTGTACACATTCAGGCCCGTAGCGCTTTATTTCTTCTTCCCATTCTGTAACGCTTTATTTCTTAAAGTCTCTGGATCAATGTCCGTTGTGAATGTGATTGCAGGATTAGGTTCAGTTAGATAGTTTTATTGGAACATGACCAAATACACAAAGAGACAGATTGTTTTAAACCAGTGTTTGCTTTCTTTAATTAAACCACAAAGCAATGCTTGTTATTGGAATGTATTATCTCTGGCAAGTTTATTCAGGATTTATACATTATTAATTTTTGTTCCATTTACAATTTATTATTTTATGAATAAAGTAAGACTTTCATACCAGAGATAAAAATTCGATAAAACTATTTATATAATAATTAATTATTTATCACAAGAAGAAATTAATTGTCTGGTCCCTTAGATATTTAATCTGATCTTTGCTATACCTGATACGCTGATTACAAAAATGGTAGTATTTTTTTCTAACAGCTCTAGTTTTTGAGATATGGCATGTCATTGTTTACACATAAACAAAAGCATTTGTCTTATATGAATGATTGCGTTGAGAGTCTTACACTATGTTATTATACTTGTATTCACTTTTGCTAGTTCTCATATTACTCTATGCACTCACGTCAGGTAATTTTAGTCCAAAAGAACACGCCATCTTGTTTTCATTGTTGAACCTAACCTCAATTGATGCACTTTTTGTTTTTGTAGTTGAATTTTACAATGAATACAAGTCGTAGGAGCTGTGTTAACGATCCTGATGTATTGTGTTATATTTGTGGTGATTACACTTTGAAGGAGAACAGAAAACTAGTTACAGATTTTGTGAAAAGAGCATATAATGCATATTTGTCTGTTAAGCTTGGTGATCAAGACAAAGTGTGGGCGCCCCACTTTGTTTGTAAAACATGTACCGAACACTTGAGACAATGGAAAATGGTAAAAGGAGGAGTTTGAAGTTCGGCATCCATATCGTTTGGAGAGAACAAAAAAATCATTTTGACGATTGCTACTTTTGTATGGTTAATATTAATGGGATAAATCGCAATAATCGTGGTAAATGGACCTATCCCGATTTAGAGTCGGCAAGACGACCTGCTCCACATTCAGATGAGCTTCCAATCCCTGTGTTTCATGAGCTTCCAGAGCTCTCAGAGTATGAATTCACTCTTTCTGACTCTCCATGTGAAGTACACGGTGAAGGCAACGACAGTGATTACGAAGGAAAGCCAACATCACCCCAGCGTTTCACACAAAGTGAGTTAAATGATCTTGTAAGAGATTTAAACCTATCAAAGGAAGCTTCTGAACTTCTCGCTTCTAGATTGAATGATAAGAATTTGCTGGAAGTTGGGACTAAAATCACATTTTATCATACAAGAGAAAAGAACTTACTGCCCTTTTTTCTGAAGAAAATAATCTTGTTTTTTTGTAATGACGTTAAGGCACTTATTCTAGCATGAGTCTTACCGTTTACAAGCCCGAAGATTGGCCTTTTGTTTATAGACACTCTAAAGTGTGTTATTTTGCACAATGGCATAAATATGGTACAATACCCATTGCGCACTCAACTACAATGAAAGAAGAATATGACACCACCGCTTTAGTTATGGAAAAGATAAAATACCAAGATCATGAGTGGCTAATCTGTGTAGATTTGAAAATGGTTAATTTCCTTCTTGGTCAGCATGGTGGCTATACTAAATTTCCGTGTTTTTTATGTTACTGGGACAGCAGGGCTAAACAATATCACTGGGTGAGAAAAGAATGGCCTAAAAGAGAAAACATGGTTGTTAGAGAAAAAAATGTTATTCACGAAGCTCTAGTTAATCAAGATAAAATTATTTTGCCTCCCCTGCACATTAAGTTAGGCTTAATGAAGCAATTTGTAAAGGCTCTAAATCCAGAAAGTAAATGTTTTGCTTACATATGTGAAAAAATGCCTGGACTTAATACAGAAAAACTCAAAAGCTGGCATTTTTGATGGTCCTCAAACCAGACAGCTCATAAAAGACCCTCGTAAATCCATGAATGAGTTCGAGGAAAAAGCATGGAAATCTTTTGTTTTGGTTGTACAAAACCTTTTGGGAAACCATAAAGCTAAAAACTATGCCCAACTTGAAAGTGAAATGCTTAAAAACTTTAGAGATTTGGGTTGCAACATGAGTATCAAAGTTCACTACCTCCATAGCCACTGGACCGCTTCCCAAAAAACCTGGGTGACCTTAGCGAGAAACAAGGAGAGGAATTTCACCAGGACGTCAAGACAAGGGAAGAAAGATATCAAGGGAGGGGGATAATCACATGATGGCGGAATACTGCTGGAACTTAGAAAGAGACTGACCCAGACAAAGTTCACTCCAGAGTGTCCAACAAAAGATGTTTCCTTGTTGTCAAGTAACATTTTATTTTTCTGATCAATTTTTAACTTATGTTTTTTCTCTTGTAATCAAAATAAAAGCAGTGTTTTTTTGTAAAAATAATATACAAATTATATTGCATTTTTTTAAAACATTTCCCTACTACCTACTTAAATTAAGGGATTTGTAATGTAAAAATTGGTGTATGCAAATATCTCGAAAATGAAAGCTGATAGGAAAAAAGTAAATTCATATTTGAATTCTACGCATCAAATACATTAAAAATCAGCTGTAAAAAATTTTGCACCTAAATATGTGTTGCTCTGTGATAATTTATTAACTCATTTTTAATAAAGAAACGGTTGAAGTCAAATTAACTCCTATTTTGATAAAGTTTTATTGTTATATAAGAATAAATATGTGTTGAACTATAAATATGAACTCTACGCTTATATATATATATATATATATATATATATATATATATATATATATATATATATATATACTCATGTTATGCAAGTAGTTATATGCCTGTATTTTCTTCCTGGTCATTTAAAATAAAACAAAGCTTTCTGACTAAAGTACTACAATAAGAGGAATTGGTTATTTCAGATAAAATCTAGACAAAAGGTGAGGTTTCGTGATTAGGAAAAATAACTACCCTCCTAAATTTAACATTAAGAATAAGAAGCGAAAAAACACTTTTCTTATAGCTAATTGTTTTCATATTTAAATAAATAACTGTATAAATTAAGAAAAAATACCTGATATACGAGGAAAAGTCATTAATTATTTGCAATATAATTATAAAATATTATTATAACCGATTGTTTTTCAACGCACATTGGTTCGTCGTTGTACAAGCTTCCTGATGTCCTCATAAAAGAAGGTTTTCGGTTGACCGGCTAGCCAGGAATGCATCACTTCTTTCAGTGCTTCGTCTCAGGTAAATCGACGGCCCCTTAATGCCTCTTTTAGTGGACCAAACAAGTTATAAACAGAACGGGCAGAATCGAGTCTAAATGGAGGTTCAGCCAGAACTTTAAAATTGAGTTTATGGAGCATTATAGCAGCATGCAGACTGGCATTGTGCAAGAAAACAACACAACTTGACAGCAGTCCTCAACGTTTGCTTCGAATTGACGGCAATAGCTTGACAATAAGCATCATACTGTAACGGAAAATGATTATTGCTGTGTCACTTTCCTCAACAGTAATGTTCCAGTACTGGACCTTGTGCGTACCAAAAAACCATAGACAACAGTTTCCCTGCGTACGGTTGGGTCTTGAAAGTTTTCTTGCACGGCAAATTTAGATGTTGCCATTCCATTATCTGCAGTTTACTCTCCGTCTCGTAATGATGAAACCATGTTTCATCTCCAGTAATAGTGATATCTAAGTAGTCCCGTTCTGTAGTATAGCGATCCAAACTATTTTCCCAGATGTCCAAGCGCGTTTGTTTATGCACTTGTGTGAGTTGATTTTGGGTTCCATCTTACCCAAACTTTAAGAACCCAAGTCTGTTGTAGATTTCGTAGTCAGAACCGTGACATATTTGCAGACGATGTGCGATTTCGCCAATAATTACTCATCTGTCTAAGAGAACTATTTCACGTGAACGCTCAACGCTTTCCTTATTTGTATACAGCAGCCCGAGCCTTCATTGTGCTACCACTTGTGAGACCATTTTTGAACTCTTCAACCGATTCGTAGACACTCTGTTGTGAACAAAACACTGTCCCCATACTGTATCAAAAATCGTCGATGATTTTTGGACCCTGATATACTTTCGACCGCAAAAAACGTATCACTGAACGTTGCTCTTCTCTGGTGCAAATAGAAAGCAGACTAGTAATGATGAACAGCACGGCAGCAATAAATAAACTAACCTACCAGCTTGTAAACATGCTTAGACGTAACAACAAATAAACAAAGCCTGCATCATCAACGCAAAACTACAATACTACCAATATAAATAAATATATAGCTAAATGCCGGATAATAACTGAGTTATCCCTATACATAAAAACATTTCATATCTCCACACAGATTTAACTAACTCACAAGAATTTTCAATTTGGGTCAATTCACCCACACGTTTTTATCAAATGTGAGTCATTTAAACTAAATTCAAGTATAAAATAGTAAACACAGTAATGAAAATTTAATACATGAGATAAAATAACAAAATACAAATAAAATGTAGGCATTCTACGTTACACAAAGTGATTGACAGTGTAGCAACGCCAATTAGGTAACCCTTAGCAATGCTGTTACATAATTATTTGTGCCCCGTTTGCTGATCAATAAGTAATATTTCTTGATAATGCTAGACCAAAACGTCTAACAAAAAGGAATTAATATATATTTAGTAATGGTTATTATGTAGCAATATTTTCTTTACTAATACATTACAAAAATGTTAGTAATGATTTCAAAAATAGATATAACACAGAAGATATTAATAATAAGTGAATATCAATTAAATATAATTAAATATCAATTATATATATTATTGAATACATTAACTAAAAATGAATTGATTGAATTTGTAAAAATTTAAGCAATATAGATACACTATTTAAATAATTATGAATTATATAAATTATATATATATACATATATATATATATATATATATATATATATATATATAAATATATATATATATATATATATATATATATATATATATATATATATATATATATATATATATATACCTACATATAATTGTACAAATGTTATATATATAACCAACATTTTTTATTATTTCTTCGTCTAATAAAAATGTATTTCTTGAACGATCAATTATTAACTAATTACTGTATATTTGATCGCAACAAATAGGTAATGGGTTCACATTCTATTGCATTTAAGGTTTTTATATAGATATACACATATCTTCCACAATTTTATTAACTGGATCAACGTCTTCAAGCTCTGAACTTCTCTGAATGGTGATAAATGATATTTCCTTACATTTTACGCTTTATTAGTTTACGCTTTAGATTGCTGGAATATTTTTCTGATAATAGGCCTCCTTAAATCCTGCCAACAAGCAGCATAGCTGATAAAAGTAAGTTCATTGCACAAAATAGTACTTTTCAGTTACCAAAGCAAACAATCAACACTTTACAATTTCAATCGTTCGACTACATTTCTTATTCCATCAGTTAATTTACACAGATATAAATTATAAATTTATAAGTCATCTACTATATACTGAAAGAGGGATGTGCAAATAAGCTTGAAGAACACCCAATTGGTGTTGCGAAGAGTGAACTTGAGATCGAGAATGGATAGGCAATGAACATTATATACATTAAAATTACCTAGTACTGACTATCACTAATGACGGAAATATGGATAAAGCAATATACTATAGAAATACCCTGAGTAGAAGAGCCAATATCTTTCTAAATAGCATACTGTACGACCACTTTCAAGGAATACATATGTAGAATATACTCTCTGATACTAAATGATATAACCACTTACGGCGGTAAAATCTGGCCCTAAAAAAAAAACTAATGTGTACAGAAATGGATTTCTGACTTGGAAATCTACGTTAGAATGAGTCACCCATCAAAGAACTGGGAGAGTTATGAAAGAGAACACTAGGAGGCTACTGGAACCCAACAGCTACGATCATTGAATGGCAAAGAATAGACTCTAGAAGCAGATTCTGCAATAGGAGCCTGGTATGGCAGACCATGTCTCAGCTAGAGAGAAGGAATTGTCACGAAGATGAAAGAGCGAGAGTTGTGCTACGAAGAGCATGAAATCAAGCGTCATGAAATCTATAAAGAAGAGGTGGGGGAAGAGGTTTTTTGTTACCAATATACACAAACAGTAGTTGTAATTGGCAATACAAAAGCAATGTGACCAGTAACCGTAAACAATTTGTTTTTCATTAGAGACACTATTGGTTAAGAAACTTAATGGTTTTAGTATTTATTATTTATTGTAAAATAGAAAATCAATAATGCTGCAGCTGAACTCAAGATGTTACCTCTAGGTATCTCTAGAGGCTACTGAGTAAAAACAAGGCTCTTCCCAGACTACTAGAAATCCCTACATCCGATGACGACTTTGTGTCGATATTAATATTAATAAAATATTAAAATACTGTTGAGTGAACAATATTTATTTGTTCAGATATGTGTTCATAAAGAATAAAAGACACGCACATGCACACATGCTCGCGCGCTCTCACTCTTTACCGCTTTTGGCTGTAAATACCTCCTTCTTTCTTTCATACACAGCGTAATTTATTTATATAACAACGTTAGAACTTCAAGTTCCGTCTAAGCAATTACTCTGTGAGACGCCTCGTGTTCACTTTATGTTAAACAGCTGATCCGATCAAGATTAATGCGAGCAGTAAATATCAAGCCATTGTAAAGCATTACTGTCAAGATCAATATGTCTATAAGTGGGTAATTTTTCAAATCTCTCTAGCAAGTTGAAGCAATTCGCTCTTCTCCTTAGCTCATTCAGTTTAAATTCAAGCAATGAAAATATTTTCAAATAATCTTATATTTTATTATTAGTATTTATGAGCGATAATTACTCAACAATATTTTCGTACAAAAAAAAAATTGTAAGTCCGATACTTTATTCAATTCCTTCTATTAGCTCACATTCTCCTGTTATAAATCTTGTACAAATCGTCAGTCGTTAATAACATGGGTTTTTATTCATACAATTAATTTTAAATATATTTTTTTAAACCTATATTAGATGAAAACAGATGTTAGTACAGTTTTTTTCTAATATTTATTCAATAATCAAATTATAAAAATTTGGGGGCCTCGGATTCGAACTGAGTATCTTCATGTTCGAACTCTAACGCCTTTGCACTGAGCCAACCTTCGCATAGCTATAAATGTACTTCTCAAATATATATGATTTTTTCTTAAGTTTCCAACCGGTTGTCGTTGAAACCTCCATTGTACTACCTTAACCTGTTGCCATGGTTAACGCACAATATCATAAACAATGTACTAGGATTGAAATCGAATGAAAAGAATAATTATTAAAAAAAATGTTCACCTAATATTCTTATTCTAACATATGTATATACATATTGATAATCATTGTAATTATAAAACAAAAACAAAATTGCTTTGTTAATTCAAGTACGAATTAACATTAAAAATAATGTATATTAATTGTTGAAAAGTATCAAGATTTCGATTTGAAGCTTACTATTTATCACTGAATAGGAAAATAGCCAATTATTAGATAACAAATGTTAGAAACTCGTACGAAATCTCCAGTGAACTGGATTCAGAGAAAAATACATCCATCCCGACTTTATACCTATAGTATAACCCTTTCACAACCTGTCCGCTAATATAACACAATATAAAAAAAAAACATTATTATATACTAAAATGTAATTTTTACAAAATATTCAACTATCTAATATATATAGTTTACATTTTATTTAAGTAATAGGTTTTTAAACATTTAAAAGCCAACACACCTTATAATATAAAGTAACAACGACAGTGAAAATGAAAAGTTTTAAAGTACTATAAATGTAAAAAGAATCTTTTCAGCATAGGGTGAAAGAAAACTATACTCTCAATCCAAGAAACATGATTGGCTATAATATTTTATGAAATGAAAAAACATTTTCTAGTTTTAGATTAAGTAAGTATTTTACGTGTCTAGTTCATTTTTAAAGATATTCTTGAGTCCATAAACTAAATATATAATGAATTACAATACAATTTTATACCAAAAGTATACTTACTTTTATGCCTACTATTATCACACTTTACATTTACAAAAGCGTCGAAACACTGTTTTAATTAGGTCTACCGTCTAATAACAACTACAAAGTTAGCTAATAGTATATTTACACTTAACTCTGTTGCTGTCCCTGAATGTCATTGAAGCTTTTACTCTCTTCACTACTTTACAGTGGCCTGACCTCACGTTTTACAAAACCTCAACACATAGATTTGCCGCTTCTAGTAATTTCTCGTCTTTTATAGTCGCTTCACTTCTAAAAGGTTCTTGAGTTTACGAGAAAGGTGGGACTGTTGCGTCCGTTAAAGCGTAAAACGACTCGTAAACTTGTCAATCCGTATGCCATAAATCACGAGGGGACCCTTTTACGTAACAGTATTTATTATACGTTTAGCGACTTGCTTGTATATAATATGAATAAATATATTCTATGTTTAAATTTGTTTAAACCTAAACCTTCATGTTTATGTACAAAGAGATGCAAATTTCTTGACGATTTTTCTGATAACATGTCTTTCTTTGTGTAATTTACTCCGATTATTCTATCAAGAATAATCTACTAATACATCTCTTCGCCTTATTATAATCCATGTAACTAACCCTGTCCAGGAGATGCGTAACTCTCCGATTCCAACTATCAGGAGATCATTATTGTACCCCTTATCTAACTAATACCATTAACATTTCATTATCCTTTTTTTACAAAAAGACGTAATAGGCAGACACCACTTTATAATCTCCATGTAAATAAAGATATATTCCTATTATACTTTTTCTCCTATTCTACTTTTAGGTGTACTTTATGTACACTTTTTACAACTAATCCCTTTCTATCTTCTTTCAGGGTTGTTTATGGCTATTTCTACTCAACTCCACCTATAGCATTCATATTTTCATATACTTTGCAGGCGATATAGGCTTACTAACAAACTGCCTTAAAGAGTACTACAAAATAATCTAGAGTGAATTGCAAAGACAATATGGAAAAAAACAATATTCCTTTCGAAGGATTTATCATAACAAGGATAATCCTTTAACACCAAATTGTTTCAATATTACATAAAAAATTAATTTTTAAAATGAATATTATTTAGATATATTTTTGTATTTCATTTGGCAAAAAAAAAAAAAATAGTGGCTCAGCAGAAACTGAACTGTCTTACTTTTCAGTGAATTGTACAATGCCGTGAGTAACGAATGAAGTTGTTGTTCAGTGAGTGTTGTGTTGTAAATCTCTGCTGTTTGATATTCTGTGATATGTTTTTCAGAGAGTAGTGTTTCATGATGTATTCTTAATATTGTGTGTGATTGTGAATGTGTTTTAGCGTTTTGAGTTTTTATGGCTGAATTTTGTGATCTTAAGATAAGGCTATTGCATTTTTTGATGAAGAGAAGATATATTACATTTTTTGACAATGCTTTGTGTCTCATATATATATATATATATATATATATATATGTCATGAATAGTTACTATCCTGAGTACATGAATACATTCATTCATTTTGCAGCGTATATATATATATATATATATATATATATATATATATATATATATATGTAAGGTTTATAAAACTGATGGATTAAAAACGAAATTAAATTTCTAAAAACAAAGAAAATCAAATTAACTAATACACTCTTAAAAACTCACATACAATTAGCTAATATACTTAAACAAAACCAATGGCATTATAAATATGTAAAAATTCAAGACAAATGCAAGAAATTTACTTCAATTAAAAAACAAAAATTAGAGTCTAAACTTAACAAACTAATAGAAAAACAAAATAACATAGAAAATATCACAACAATCCATCAATACCAACTAGTTTTATAAGCCTTACAAAAACAAGTTTCAACAAAGAAGAAGTAAAGATACTCGAAAATACCACAAAAACTAACATCAAACCAAAATTACAAAGCACAATAGAAAACCTCATAGTAGAAACAGAACTGGCAATAAACCATATAAAATTACGAAAATCAGGATAACATTAGAAACACAGCAGCACACGAAATCAACAAAATCATCAACAAAAAAATCAAAAAAGGAAATCACATCAAAAATAAAATACAAATAAACCAAATAAACAAATTGAAACAAAAATTATTCAAAAATGAAATAATTTCAACAAAAGCTGACAAAAGCAACGGTACAGTAATCAAAAACAGAATATAACAACAACAAAACAGAAGAATTCATAAAATCCAGCAACTGCATAGAATTAAACAAAGACCCCACTAAAAAATACCAAAAAGAAATCCTACAATTAGCAAAAAACAATGACAATTTATTCAGATAAAAAAACCCTTACCAATACTTAATAGACGATCCAAAGCCCCCCAAAATGAACACCCTCATCAAAATACATAAAATCAACAATTCCATAAGACCCCTAATCAATTTTAAAAATGCACCTGCCTATAAAATATTACAAATAATCGCCAATAAACTAAAACATGAACTTAAATTGGAAAATAAATACACCATAAAAAACTCAATTAAACTAACCGAAATACTAAAAACAATAATCATAACCAAAAACACCAAAAAAATATCCATCATTTGATATCACAAACATGTACTCTAATATACCAATGAACGAAACCATCCAAATAATAAACAACAAAATAACTGATCCTAAAACCAACCCAAAATACACAAACCAAATTAAAAAACGCCTAAAGACCATACTAAACCAAACCTATTTCATATTTAATAATAAGATATATAAACAAATAGATGGCATAGCAATGGGATCACCCCTCTTAAGTATAATATCAGACATTTACCTCCAAAACCTTGACGAATTAATCACACAAACCATAAAAACACACGACCTCAACGAACATTGGGTACGATATGTTGACGTTGGATTAAACATCACACAAAATAAAGCAATAAATAATAACATCATCCTAAATAAAATTAACAACTCACACCCTAACATAAAATTCCCCATGGAGGAAGAAATAAAAAATACAATAACCAGAAATACAAGTAACATTAAATACTCTATTTATAGGAAACCCACAACAAACCATTAATACAATACTAAACTACTCTAACCATCCCCCACAACATAAACTGCCTCTAAAATATGAAAAAAAGCCTAAGAAAAACAAATAATATAACAAATAGCCCAAAAATGGATTCAATAAAAAACTATAGATAAATTAGAATTTAAAATATTAAATAAATTAAAGCAACCTAAAATCGAACTATAAGCAACAACAAAATGGGCCACATTCATATACACAGGTTACAACATAAAAGGAATAACTAAATCACTAAAACATAATAATTTTAACATAGCTTAAAAAAACACAGGAAACATAATCAATAAAATAAACTAACCGGAAAAAATATGTCCCACACCTAATAACGGAATATACAAAATTGAATGCCCAGACTGTAATAAAATATGCATGGGCCAAACCAAAAAGAAATTACAAGACAGATATCAAGAAAACCTCAATGCATACCTCAAACCTGAAACTTATAACTCAATCTTAGCTACACACGCCATCAAAAACAAACACACATTCCCCATATTAGAAAATGTACACCTAATAAAAAACAGTACAAAAATGCCTTAAAATGACAATCTGGGAAGAACTACAAATAATATCATAAACGAACAAATAAAAAGAAAATTAAAAAAACGATAAATTATTCAACCTAATAGACAAAATTAACCCCAAGACAAACTTAAAAGACTTCCACAGTGCAGTGAATCCGAAAATAGAACAATAACGGTACACCACACCTTGTGACAACGGGAATTCCACAAAACTCGCAGTCTACTGCCAAACTACAACTCTCGGTCAGTGATGCTTGGTGATGGAGATACTACCAATCTTTGAAAGTTAACTCGCATAAATATCAAGTAAGATTCTTGTTTAAATAGGTACAGTGAAAGTTATATATATATATATATATATATATATATATATATATATATATATATATATATGTTGTCGTGTTTTGTTGGTATTGGATGGTAACTTTGTATTTGCATTTTAGAAGGTTGCAGCTACTTTTATGGTGTGTTGTGATATGTCAAAGTTATTTACTTTTCTTATTGTACATTATTGTTCTTTTCTATGTGTGTATTATAATATGTATGTGTGTTTGTGGTACCCAATAACTACATACTGTTTTCAAATTTTGTTAAGGAAATATTGGCAAGTAAGTAGGTGGTCGACATTCATTTATTGAAAGACAGGTTACAAACTATTTCAACATATTTATTATTTGTATGTATACTTGTATGTTATTGACATAGATATGTACAACCCGGCAAATATTTTACCAACCACTCGCAGGCCTGCTTGTTTTAAATAATATGGTTTTATGATTAAAAAAATCCCAATCTGTTAAATCTAAAATTACATATTCACTAAAGCTGTTTTATTATTCATCTACATTGTTTTCATTTGTTACAAAATATATATTGCTCTGAACTACAAACAAATGGAACCCCATACATAAACACATCAATACAAAGAAATATGTGCAACGACGATGTAGAACATTCACCAAACACAATTAAAACCGTAATTAATTATAAAACCATTTAAAGCCGGTATAATGCATACGTACCCTTTGTAACGTTGCAAAATTATTGTTAGTATTGAAATTGATATTTTTTTAGTGCAACCAACCATTTCAGAATTGTTTTTCTAATCCTTCTTTAATGTTTATTTAATTATTATACGTAAAAAAGATGAAATTCTTGACGGTTTCATAATTTTTAACGTTTGACGGAACTAAAAAATTATAGGAATATATTTCAAATCAATCTAATCATATATAATGAATTACTATTGTTTAACATAAACATACATTTTTACCGTAACATACACTGAGTTTCTCCAAAGATTTACCATTTACTGAACTTCGTAAAAAAACATTTTCGAAGTGAATACTTTTTTCGCTGCGTATGACTGAATGTTTTTCACGGGAGAAATATTTTGCATCTTCCTTTCCGTCACGGTGGATACCATCACGAGACGACAAGAACGTCATATTGATGTGATTTATCTTAAATTTAAAGATAACATATGATTTCATACAGCTGTCGATTTTGTCTATATACAGGTAGGTTAAGTTGTAGATGAAGCTGTTGTCTTTTCAGTTTTTATTTTACGGTTGTCCTTTTTCTATTTTATAGCTTCTAGGTTTTGAGGTACACACCTTTTTGGGTGCTTTTGAAATATTTTGCCGTAAAGAAAACTGCTTTAGTTGCAGTCATTGGACATATCAGCGAACTTTATATAGCATAACAAAATGCTGCTAAATGATTCTATTCAACAGTTTGTTTTCTATGTTAGTGGTTATATTGTGAAGAACTGTTCCAACACGTAAGTTATGTTACTTTATTTATTGAACATTTTTAGGTTAAAATGTTATTACTAAATATTTTTATAAACTAGTAAATACACTTTTTTGTTAATATTTCGATAAATCTTATTATATTATTTGAATATAACTATAATGAATTATATATTTGTATTTTAAATTTTAAATGCAAGCCTTTCTTGGCTCATCTGGCGTTTAAATTAAATGTTTCACATCTGAAAATGTTTTTTTATCCACTAGATTATTTTATTATTTGCTACATTAACTAGATTGTATTAAATTCTCTAGTAAATACACTATCCCAAATAAATACTACTGTCAGCCGGCCCCAATAGTTGGCAATTTGTAGTTTTATTCAGTAAAAGTGTTTTTTTACATTCAAATTTTTTGTGGAACTTAATCAACAAGTAAATAAAGTTTTGTTCACAACATTACATTTATTACAAAGCATTTTCAGATATAACATCACATCGTTGCACTTTTGTTCACATTTAAATGCATTTATATTGAATTGAATAGCAAATATTACAGTCCAATTTATCCAACAAATATAAACACGAATATCTTCAGCAAGTTTTTTAATTATTTTCCGGGAATATTTTTAGAATTCCTAATTTTGTTCAATTCACCACCTAATACTATCAAAAATAAATAATTAATTTTTTATCTAAAAAATATTACATCATTGATAATTATATATTAGCTATATGGAACTAAATGTTTCCCTTTGGCTACTTTGAATAATTATTAACACTATAAATCTTAATTAGCAAATAACAAATGTGCACAACAGTAGATTCAATAATATAATATAATCTTATAAACGTAGCTTCAAAAACATATTTCAATTTAAAAAGTAATTTAAAAATTAATGTACATGGTACATCATGACAGTCAATATCATCAGGATAAAAATGAAGTGATGTACTCGATTTTAGTTTACTTTTGACCTTTTGATAATGGTTACTATGTTTTTTTCAAAATACATATAGGTTTTGAAGCTCTTTTAAATTTAAGACAAAAAAAATTGTAAAAATATTTTATTATTGTAATAAACGTTATTCACTTTACATAAAATATTATCTTTTTTAATAGAAAAAAAAATTCCAATGAGGAATTTTCTGTTCAAAATAATTCATTAACTGGAATAAAAAGATAACATCGTTAATAAGATTACACATCAATATTGGGCATTAAATAGTATCTACAGCAGTACGAGACACTTGAAGAATAAGTTACGATATAAAAGTATACATTTTAAATTGTTTTGCAGGTCACAAAGCTGTTTGCAGCGTTCATTGTCAGGCTTCATATAAATTAAGTCGCGCGACATAGCAAGAGACTTGGCTTTTTCATTTGCAGTTACCTACAGGTAAACTGTTATAAACTGGCACTTGGCTCTAAGGTTGGAATTGTGTATTTGTCGTCTAGAAAACATCAGCTTCTTTCGTCATCTCTCATCGGGGCCATTTATCGCGGTCAACCCTTAGACAAACCTATTAGCACGCTAGTGTTGCTAATTTTATTATATATTAGAAAGTAATAATAAGTAACAAAGTAATGAGTCAACCCTTAGAGTCGGCGGAAGTCTAAGGGTCGATGTTTTTGAAAAGGAGCTGCGAGCACCTCCACCCTCTCCTCATCCTCGACCTCTCGCTAAGGCCGGCTGCCCCCAAGTGCCCGCTTTTAAAATAAGTGGTATTTCAATCTCAGCGTTGAATCTTGCTGCTATAGGGCTACGTAGAGGGCCACTAAAACTAATGTGTCTGCTTTACCACTGTGCCCAGATGCCAAAGAGGAGTAGACAGATGCCTGGACTTACACCTCCACTAGTCGGCGAACCTCCCTATGCCCTTAAGTTTTGTCCTATTCTTCCCAAATTATATACTCAGTTTATAGTTTCTGTATTAGAACTACCTTATTCTTGTGTTATAAGTAGCATATATAAAAAGCACAGAGTTGGACCAACACGCTATGTTTACCCGAATTTTATGAATTTGGATTTAAATTTATGGGGGTTTAATATTTAAGGAAAGTTTTTTTTTAAATTGGATTGTTCTAAATTAAATAACACCAATCCGTCGAAATTTAAATAAAAGCTTGAGTGTTTTAAATCATTATATATCCATTTTCCATATTTAAATATCATTTTAAACCATATCCTCCAGGCTATATTTAAGCATGCTAGTTTTTCTAAAATTATTGTGAAGGCATAAAGAAAAATTTCTATTTTTTTCTTCTATAGTTTTAAATCAAATTACTATGATCTCCACCTTGTGTGTTATTTATAACGACGGAAAATATGATTTAGCTACGTCTAATATTGTTCTAAATTATAGAAACTAAATATTATTTTACAATTTATTATTAATTTTTAAATAGTTAGCCAACATCGTACACAGGTAAATATATTAATCACTGCTAAGACTCTATGATTGTCTATTAAATTCGTTTCATTATTAAGGTATAATTATTCTTTTTGTTATTTTATTGAAAATTATTACTTTGTTCACATTAAAGTTTATATTTGCTTGTTTATAATAAGATACAGTACTCATCTGAGAAAGCCAACTTACTGAAATTTGTCAGTAGCCAGTCAATAATTTACCGTTCATACAATGGTCGCGATACAACCTGTACCATTAGGTGTTATTGTTAGGCTAGCTGTGTAATTGTATACTTCATACCAAGCATTGAGGTATATAATAACACAACTATTAAGCTCTACAAGTATGCTACAGGTGTCTCAAAATAATTTATAATCCACTGAATTGACAATAGCAAATAGCAACTGCCGCAACCTTTCCGTATGCTCGTGCTTTAAGTCACGTTTCTACTCACACAAAGAGCGAACAATTATATAATTACAGTAGTATTATTGGCTTATGGTCACGTACGGGAGATTCGTACGTGACCACCTGCCTAGACCGTCGAAAGGTTGGCTTATCTTATAAGTTCCTTATTTATGCCACAAATATAATAGGAAATTTTTAACCTTTTTGGCCTCTTTACATTGTAACTTGTTAATTTTAAACAACATAAGCGCACTCAAGACGTTTCTCCTTTTCCTCCGGATTTCAATGCATTTCTACTTAATATTGCAGGGGGTAAGATAAGATTATTGTGTTTTAGTGCACTTACGGACGATGTGAAATATATATTTTTTAACTTTTGTTAGAGCTCCTGAAATTAAAATCGATTCTTCAGATAACATAATTAAATAATAATAATAAATAAAGCTAATAAATAAGATACTATCTTTCTCGTTCTAGCAAAAGTAGCCTGAAAAATGTTTTTCAGGTGTTGATTAATTTTAAACTAGGAATACAAATTTATAAAATATTTTAAAAAATTCAAAATATATAGACAACTATGTATACAATGAATATATATACGAGTATATAAATGTAAGACGTATAACTAGATTTTCTAACCCACGTTAAGCCAAAATATTTACTTACTATTAAATTTATAACACAATATTTACATTAATAATAAATTACATTAATATTATAAAATATGTTTTTCAACGTCAATTGCTACTACGTTCAAAAATTTTACTTGAGTTACTTTTTATTTTATAATTACAATTAATATAAATATGTATATACGTAGGGCTATGACAGAATCACAATATCTGGTGACAAAATAGAAAGCGAATTACCCTGCAATTTCCACTCTTCCCTCTACACAGTATAGACCTATAGCACAATGAAAATATTGGAAAGAACCCCAATACTATAGAAATAATCAAAAATAACAAATAAAAGAATAACTTCTTTTAAGTTACTTAGCTTAAGTAGTATCTTTAAGTAATCTTAAATTACTTAAGATTAAACCCTTATGCTCATTTCGATGAACATGTCATCATTATCAGAGAGAGTGTTATCACAAAATTACAATCTAGCAACGAGAAGGTACAAATTAGAGTGATCCAATTTTTGTTTGCTATATTGTAATAAGACCCTGTGATAATGATGACCTGTTCATCGCAATGAGCATAAGGGTTTCATCCTAAGTAACATCTTTTATTTGTTAGTTTTGATTAGTTTTGTGATATTGGGGTTCTTTCCAATATTTTCATTGAAATATATTGTAACACTGTGCTCTTAATATTGTGTAGACCTATAGTGTTTGAAACTATTATTTTTGTTTGTTACTATTTATTCGTTTTTTTTAGTTTATAATATATGAAGCTAAGGAGGTTTACAATTTCTCATTTATCTATCTCTTAATTTTTGTAAGGAAACTTTCTCTTTTAATTTCATATACATCTTTGAGTAATTGATTTCTAGTTATGGAAAAGTTGGTACAGCGCTGGATTTCAAACATGTAGTTACTCAGTTCAAACCCGACCGAGAAAATAATTTTTTAAAAATTATTTTGTGAATAAATATTTGAAAAAACTGTATTAACGTTAATTTTCATCCACTACATGTACAAGGAAATGTATTTTAACTTGATTGAATAAACAAAAACGTATTTTCTTATTAACGATTGTAAATGTGTATAATATATATATATATATATATATATATATATATATATATATATATATATATATATTCCTGATATTTAATATTATCCATTGTTTTTCCGTTGCACTGACTTTATGAAGTTAATAAATTACCAATTTTGAGTAATTTTATCCACCATTAAGTGCAATAATTTTACCTTGAGTGATAATCAAAATTGGTAATTTATTAACTTCATATATATATATATATATATATATATATATATATATATATATATATATATATATATATATATATATTAACGTATATAAAATACGTTTTCTTGTTTAATAATTTAATATATATATATATATATATATATATATATATATATATATATATATATATATATAAGAAGAGTGTGAGCTAATAGTAGGAATAAAATTTTTTAAAACAAACAATTGATTACAATTATTATATAATACAATGGTACTTAATCTCGACAGATTCAGACGACTAAACATCCCTTAAACAATATAAAGGGGCCATCAGCCCTAAAAAATTATTATGAATCAATGACTGTACGAACAATAGACGACCTTTAGATAGTCTAAGAAGGTACGATAGCTCCTTACATTTCTATAACCTGTCCGTATTCTATAATACGTGTTTGCTATCTTTTAAACATAATCCACTATATTTTAAATAGAATCGCAAAATATTTATAATTAACCACATATAAAAACACGTGGCAATGTAAAACCACGAAATCCGTTTTAAACGTTAATCAAGCTAAACGCCTCGCAACTGATACGGTGCTCATTGTCTGTATATTCCCTTTGAAACACGGATGGGTAAATAACCGTTATCTCACTGGGCCTGATGTTGGTATTGATTTTTTCTGCTCATCTGCACTCTCCTACAGATAAATGGATGAGGGGAAACGTTCCAATTGTTTGTCCATTAACAACGTTGACGAGAAAACCTGGTGATTGTTACGGTCGGCGGATTTATAGCGAGAATTATTTTGAAAAATTATCCCAGCCCCCGAATTTATCTAGAACGCTCAAAACAGACGTGGGCGAAGTAAATTTATGGTGACGTTAATACATTTTAGGATTAATATATCACGTTATGTTTCTTGAATGATGAAAAACAGACTTTACACATTTATTTTTAGTAGATTAAAGGTGATCACTCCTATGACTATTGTCGCTTAAGATTGATAGAAAATGTGAAATTAGGAAGGGTTAAATTATGAGTACAGAATCCCATAATAGTGGGATAAATGCATAATAATGGAATCACGTGTTCAGAGTCGCGTACATCCAGTAAAGCTACTCTCTATCGAAATCATAAACAAATGGTGACTCAGTCTATCCCTCCATGTCTTTGTAAAACGAAGGAATAGGTTACGAATGAGGAACTGACCTACTGACCCTTGTTATATTGCGCGCACATATCTTGGCGTATAGGGGATAGGGTAGTCGATCTAGTGACTTTAACGGATCGGTGATTTTAGTGACAGCGCCAGCCTTGGATCAGTGACTTACCGATGACTTTAGTACCGGTGACAAGGGATACTGAGACAGATCTGTAAGTGCCAATAACAGCCAAGCATACCACACTGGGGATGAAAGACAGTGCCAGTGACATTATTATTAGGAAGCTACTGCAAAGCATACAATGGGTAATAAATTATATAATCTTATATAAAACTACAAAATAACAGTTTATTTACAACATAAGGGTTTAATTACAAAATACAGTTTATTTACATTATTGGATGTTTGTATTAACAAAAAGGATTTTTCAGATGCTATCAAGACTTAACCGAGATCTTCGGTCATTTAAAATGAACCCTTCCTTAGAGAATAGTCGCTAACAAGGTACGGATGTGACCTGTCAACAAAAATGTCGTTTCACTAGTTTGCATAAATTAGGATAATTATAGGAGTTTTTTTTCTTTTTCGGAAAGCTCATTTTACTTAAAAATAACCTGATACGAAATTAAGAACAACCTATAGAGTCGACGGCAAACAACAGTGTCACTGTCCTGAAATCTGACACAAATCGCCTACTCACACACGACTTTAATGATTAGAACCAGTAACACCTGGTGGTATTAGCGACCAACCAATATCAGTGACAAAGTCACCGGGACAGAAATATCGACCATCCCTAATATGGGAACGGTAGTCTGAGTTGCTTCCACTACCCTTCCCCAACGTTCACTTGCATTGTGTGGACCACGTGACCGTGCACTTGGCTTTGCGTGTACTATCACTTCTGAAAACATGTTATATATTCAGAATGTTCTATACATTAACAGTTTCTGCATCCGATATGACTACACATATATCAAGATGGTTTTTATTTCATACTGAAGCTAATTTATCATCGAATTATCTAATATCGACCGTCTCATGCAAGTCAGTGTTTTGACAGTGCTTATAATGTGTGTACAGAAGTATTTATACTGATCCTCTTCATCTAGTCTCCCCTACTGCGATCTCTCATGGCCAAATGCATGGTTACGTGGTTAGCCCTATAAAGTCAACTCAACTTGAACGTTTTTGTGTCGTCTTCAGTAATGCTGGCTGACTGGAGTTTTTGTGTGCGATCCCAGACTGTATCGTGTCTGTTTGGTGGAGGGAGTGTGATGGGGATGATCCAAATAGTTGCTAGTTGTTTGGTAAAGACTATGCTAAGAATAAGGGTAACTTTAACTTGGGATGGGCAGGATCGTTTAAGGCTACTTCAATAGAACTGCTTCCATTAGTGGTGAAGATGTTGTCTAACATCATATTGATATGTTGCAGTTCCATTTTCATTTATTGATATTCTGTATTAATAGTTACATTCAGAGTTCACAATGGAATACTTCTTCTGAAATGGTCACCCTCAGTAATCAAAAAGTAAGTGCTACTCCAGGACCTTAGGTGTTTTAGGTGTCCAAAGTGAATATGGAATCAAACAATAGCAATTAAAAAAATTAACATATGTGGTTCGTTTCACTTGTTATCCCATATTCTGTCTTTCCAGAATCTTGTTTCACAAATTTATGTCAATCAAGTGACATTGTCATTAAAAATTGTAGAAATAATTATGTATGACATTACCAGCAGAGTTTTCTCTATCGTATAAGATCTTAGTCTCACTCTAATAAAACGGAATAAATTCGTTGGAATATTAGCAAGACGAAATTCTGTTTCTAAAATAAACCCTGACCGAATGTCACTTACACGAGCTTATAGTTTTTATAAAAGTCGACTTCATTTAAATATATTTCCGTAAAACCAATACGGATTAGTTGCTTTAGACTGTAGCAAAGTGGGAGTGTTTGCCCAAACAGTTAGCCACAAGCTACATTAATTCTTCCTCACTTAAAGCCTGCATACTTAAACTGATTGAGTCTGTTGTACTGCATGGCGTGGCTGCTTTCAAGGGTCTTGAAACAGTTCAATCGCTCATTACACTTACCTTCATCGCTGCAAAGCCCTCCAATCTATCGATTGATGTGGTCACAGCACATTGGAATGGAATGGAACAGTCACAACGCATTTAAAAACTAGTTTAAACCAATTCGGTTTAAGTAATCAGTTATTATGTGGATGTTCTGTGGAGATATGGTTGATAGTAAAATATTGAAATACGAAGCGTTTGTGTGCATTAATAAACAGACATTCTTATAAAATAAAATAGGTTATATCACTTTAGTGATCTACAATACAGCACCCAGGCCCAGGGAAATTGAATAGGAGAAAACAATTCAATACAACTAAACAACCGTTGACAAGTTAACAGTTTTTATTTCAGGTACAATAATTATAAAAAGTATTATGAAATTAATACTTGAAAGTCCATCACAAAATTATTCAATTTCTTTCTTAGTTGAAAGAAAACACGAAATATTTCATTACATAAATACTTCATATATTTACATCAAATGTCATAATTTTTGTGATAGAAAATACTCTTTACATACAATTTTCCTATAATGCCTTAAGGGTTTATTGAATGTGTTAAAATGTATATTCGTCTAAATTTTTCCTCCACCAATATTTACATTATAATAGAGTGAAAAATGGTTACATTAATAAGTGGGCCAACAAGAGTGGGATAATGTGATCTAATTCATACAAGCAAATATCAGTTTATCAGAAAACAATGAAAAAAGTACAACAGGATTACCAAATGAACAATTTCCTGCGGCAGCCATTTTGTGATAGAAGAGAGTTCGTTTTATTGAGTCCACAGTAAGTAAAGATTTCTGTAACGTCAGATGTTGAACGGTTTTTACTCAGAATTAAAACTTTTATAGTGTAGAGCGATGGAAGTTTACTTTTTTTAAAATCGCAATTTAATGTATAGAATAATTAATATTGTATAATTATTATAATAATAATATTATTGTATTTAGTTACCGTTTATATAATAAATAATTATTCATAAAATTATATATGATTTATACAGAATTTGTAATTAATTTCTAATTTCAAAGCAGGCAACAAGTAACAGTGGCTAAGACTATATCCAAGTATTGACCAAGGACTTGACTAACATGGTAATCTGTGTACACTGGGTTGCATTTATAGGTCTGCTATTTAAATGAAGGCGCAACAATGTCTGCAATACTCACCTAACAGGCAAACTACTCCCATACAACTACAAACATAACATTACCGATAATGTAGGTCTTTAAAGGACTCATTTGGTTTTTCCTTATAGAGTAAAACAAAATATCTAAATAAATAAAACCTATCCATTCTGGAACATCCAGACATTTCATGGAAACACCAACCGGATGTCTCCAGTTGATTACACATTATCATAAGATTAGACTACATATTGTGTGTTATTTACAGGACGTCAATGCCATCTTTAAAACAAAATTTCGTTACCTCGTACATTTTAAAAGCACATTCAATCTGATGGTAAATATTGTTCAGAGTGAAATATATGTATAATTAATGTAAGATTAACAATACCCTCGACAACAGATTAAATCTTTGAAACATTACGACTGTTGAATGGCACATAACCTTTTTTTCACCAAATAAACTTAAACTCTGTCAAATATACGATCTAAACACTGTGATTTTCAGCGTCGTATAACATAAAAAAAATACTGCCTAAAAATAACTATTGTCCTGCAAAGGCGCACTTTTTCTAACTTAATCCTGTAAGAGATAACTCTTCGCGTGCAACCACACTATCTTACACTACATTAAGTACTACCTATTATGAAATATAGTTACATAGTATCTGTTTAACACAAGTTTGGTTATGACAAACACAAGCGTAAACTTTCTGAACATAAAATGTTATTTTAATCTATAATAAAATAAGTTTTTATTCATCCAACCAAGTTGAAACATTTTGTTTAGCCCTGTATTGGATGGATAATGACGTTATTACTGTTTTTTTATATATTAATTCAATAATTAAGTTATAGAAATTTGGCGTGTTTAGGTGGTATTCAAACTATCTTCATGTTCCAAGTCTAGCACTTTAGCACTGAGCCAACTTTCCCACAGCTACAAATATTTTTTTTCAAAGATGTATATGGATTTTTTTTTGCGACAGTCAGGTTGATGTCGAAACTTCAATTGCATAACCTCAAATGTTTGTCATGATAACCACGCCATGACTAGGGTTTAAAATTAATGAAAAGAATAAACTAAACAAACAAACTGGATTAAACATTGAACCTTGCTTCCCAAACGGACAATGTGAAATGAAAGCGAAAGGAAAATACAACACAATGCAAGTCACAAAAAAAGAAAGCGTATAAATACCAACAAACAAAAATAATAGCTCAACACCATAAATGAAAGGAAAATGGAATATATTAAGGAAAATTATCTTTTTATTTTGCAACTTACTATTGTTATTCCGATATATGTATATAGGCCTAGATATTTATATTATATGTAACTATAAAATAAAAAAAATCTAAAATACAATTTTCGCTTTCTTAACTTCAGTAAGAATTGATTAAAAATTTTGTTGTTATAATACTTGGTTATAAGTAGGCCTAGATATTTATATTATATGTAACTATAAAATAAAAAAAATCTAAAATACAATTTTCGCTTTCTTAACTTCAGTAAGAATTGATTAAAAATTTTGTTGTTATAATACTTGGTTATAAGTAGGCCTAGATATTTATATTATATGTAACTATAAAATAAAAAAAATCTAAAATACAATTTTCGCTTTCTTAACTTCAGTAAGAATTGATTAAAAATTTTGTTTTTATAATACTTGGTTATAAGTAAATCTATCCTACCTGGAGACTTTGTAGGTATATTATAGATAACGAGTTCCGTTTAGAAGGAATGTTTGAGTAAGCTGAGTATTTGGAAAGCTATTTAGTCAAGTATTACCATCATTCTTTTCCAAGCAATCTGATGTATTGACACAATTATTCCTTATAGTGTTTTCTTTAAGGTCCTCAGTATATGTAAAATGACAGTCTTCTTTATAAGCGAACAAACAATGCAGTTTACGTTTTTTATTATTTAAACACAACAAATGTTGCTTAAATTCTTTTTAACTTTGAGGACTTTTGTAATAAGCATTGTAGAATATTTTACCGTTTTCCCATTATTTAAGTGGTGATGATATGTGAAATTTAAGTTAACGTCAGGTTAATACTTTTATTGTATTCTAAGAAACTTCGATTATTAGGACGCCTTCTGAGATTAAATAAATTAATTTGAATATCAATATTATTGTACAGATTTGTAGTTATTTTCGTTGTCTCGGATTTTTTATTTTTTGAATAATTTCACTATATTTTTGTAAATTATTTTCAAACATGTGAATGTATATGTGTTGTTTAAAACATAATATAAGAAATAAAGTTTTAGCACCTGAAGAGGAATCTAGGTTGAAATCGAAACGTAGAAAAAAGCTACTTTTGTAAATATATATATATATATATATATATTATACACAAATTGAAAAAATATAAAAGATAACACAGTTATTAAATAATATTATAAAAATATACTATAATAATAATAATAATAATAATAATAAATAATAATATAATTAACAACATTTAAAAAACTATTTTTGCTTATTTACATTTGGCCTAATTTATTTTGTAACTGTGAACAAAGATTAGGTCAACCCCGAATTTCCTTCGCATTTACATATTATGAAGGTGTGACTAAACAAAGTTAATACAATATCTTAAAACGGAAATAATATATAAACTTTGAATTAAATTAAAAATAACTGTACCTTATTCACACAAAACGTAATAAACTTGAAATTTCTTTATAAAAAAAAATCCAAAATGTTTTATATTAAATACCAACATGGATAACTTCAATATAGCTTACAAAGTACTAATTTGAATAGATTTGTTTACTATTTAAAAAAAGAATTTTCTAAACTACACTAACCTATTGCTGAAGTGAAAGTGTAGTCTTCATGTTATTCTATCTTTTCACAGGGTACGTGGTGAACTTGGGTTTGGAAAATATTTTTAGACAAGAAATCGGTAACAGGATACTTGTAGCTATATTATAAAACAGTGAGTAGTAATATATGCGTAGTAATACAGTAAATTAAAGAGCACGGTTCATTAAGTTGTTTCGTGTGTATGTTTGGAAAGTGAAGTACTTGAACGGGCAGATAAGAAAACATAGGCGCCGACCAGGTCTTTGTTTAAAATTACCATTTGTTTAACGTTAAATATCTCAAACTTTAAATTCAATTTAGTTTTAGAAGACTTTACTAGCCTTTTTGTTGTTGTTGGGATAAGCAATTGCCCTGACGAGTTCTATTTATAAGAAAGAAAATAACTTTATTTCTTTCTTCCATTTATTACAACAAAAGTTTATATTTTTTAATTTATGAAAGTATTTTGTGCGTTTTCTTAAGATTTCTTAATCTACCGCAATGCTTACCCGAGCTTTAATTATTGTAATAGCGAAATACATTAAAAGTAGCAGAGATCTTTGAAATCTACGTGCTGTGCACGAGCTGTGTAGATTGAGGCTGTTAGAGATATGTTTTGACGACGTGCTGTATACTGAGAGTAATAGATATATTTTGTCTACGTAGCTGTAAATTGGTGTTGGAAAATTTGGAGACATGCTGTAGATTGAGACTGACAGATGTTTTTTGGCAACATGTAGATTAAGGCAGTTAGATAATTTCTGGCTACGTGCCTTAGATTCAGACTTATATATATATATATATATAAACAAAAGTTTCTTTTTTGGCGCCGTGTTGCAGATTTAGGTTTTTAGATATTTGTTGGCGACGTGCTGTAGATTAAGAGTGATAGATGTTTTTTGACATGTTGATTTAGGCTGATAGAAATTGTTTTGGCAACGTAGCTGCAGAATTAGGTTGTTAGATAATTGTTGGCGACGTGCTGTAGTTTAAAACTGATAGTTGTTTTTTGACGACATGTTGTTGATTTAAGCTGATAGAAATTGTTTTGGTGACGTGCTGTAGATTGAGACTGTTAGATATTCTCAGTTTATACTGAAATTCTGTACACATAAATAGTATAGTACTGCAATTACCTGAAAAACGACTTTAAAAACAATTGTTTTAACAATGATGTTATGTATGATTAGTTATGTTATGACTATAATTAATGTACGCTTCAAAAACTATCCATGTTTTGCAACCTTTACAATCACGTTTCACTTGTTTGTAATGTATAATCAAATATATGTAGAAACAAAGCACAATTTTAGCTAACGAAGTCTTTGTTAACTAAATTTTTATGCTAACTACCGTTTTACAACGTTACAATTAATAATTGTATTTGATTCAGTAGCTCGTCAAACAATATACTGTATTTCAACCTTTTGAAACAATATAAAATTATTAAAAAATAAATGGAAATATTACATGAAAAACTGTTCTCTCGCTTTTATCCATTTTTTCCACAGCCTCTTACTATTTATAAAGTAACGTGCAGTGTATTTTGAAGGCAATGAAATTTTATTAGAATTTTCCGAATTCGCAATTTGTATTCCAGCCTCATTCAAAGTTCCAATACTGTATTTTCGTTCCCTGTAATTTCATAAATGCTTCGAACGGAAATAAAACGACGTAATGGTTTTTAAAGGAAAACTTGAATGTCGAGTCACACAGTCCGACAAAGTCAGAACTTATTTCTCTTGCGTTTATATTACTTAATTTAATAATGAAAAAGAACAAGATTATAAAGACTGCACACTTTCTTAAGTATTCAAACGGCATATAATCAATTCTAGACTACGATAAAATACTGTATAAAATTATATACCATTTAGAAATACATTTCCGTTTCCTAAATATAACAAAACTTATTCCACAGAAAGATTTATCGTTTGTTTCAAATCCTTGCGTGAATGTTCAAGAAGATAATACAACAATAAATATCAGTAAATAATTTAGAGATGTGAAACGTTTTTAAAGTTTGCATTTGTATACAAATGTTCCGATATTAAATACATAATGAACATTTTTAACAAACATCGTATAAAATGTTCACTGTAATTGATCATAAAATATTTTAGTACCATGAAATAAATTCTATAGAATTAATATAATAAACCTATAGAATGAAATAAACCTATAACCTATAGAATTAATAGGTTATAATTATTAAAAACATTACACATTATAAGAAATAATTCAAATAAAATCGTTTTGATTAAATTATTTTAAATTTTGAACGTTATCTTCAAAACGAATAATTATAAATGTCTTAGTTAAAAATGTAAAATTCATTTTACTCAGATCAAATATTGAGGCCTGTCAACGGTTGTTACATACATAAAGGCAAAACGATGCGATGTGTAAATAAAAAAAAGCAGGAATCAATACTCAAGAATATATGGGTCGCTCATAATTCACTCTTTTATCCCTCAAGCGAAAATATTTCCCTAAGCCCATTGTTCACTTTGCCTTACAGCGTACACGGCTATAACAATCCCATGGGTGACAATGGTTACAACAATGTAAGGTGTTTATATGTACAGATATATAATGATAATTTATTATTTATAAAATTACCTCATCATTAATTTATTTCCACTGATTTGGATTATCCAGGGATCTCCGACTATTTTCAATTACTTTTTCTTGTTTGTAATCTTATATTTATTTTGTATACATTTTAATCTTGTATACATTATTCTAAATTTACATAGGTTCTTTACTCATTTACTCTTGAAATACCTTTACATGTACTCTTGTCTATACGAATGAATTTCTTTTTATTCTTATAATATATTACTCTCAGTTAAAATAATATGTATTTCAGAATAATGAGTTTATATAGATCCTGGCGGAAACGCAAAATGTATACTAATGATAAATACTTCATGAAACGTTTGTATCTTATATTGTCATTAACTAAATATGAGGCTATAGCGCTAAATGCTTTAAGTGGTGAAATCCTACAGAGATAATAATTATTTGATAAATTTAATTCACAATTATAATTTCCATATTTACTTGAGTTTCCTATAAAAACACCTGTAACACTCGCCTGTAGCACTAAAGTGTTTGATTATTGAAGACAGGCGATTATTATTCGGGAGATGTGTCCCATTGTCAACCCAGACGATAATTGACCTCTTGGTTGTTTTAGGTTTGAATGGGGGTGGGTTAGGTTAGAGATTGGTCATTTTTTTAAAGGTATTGGGGTTTATAATGTCGAAAAGTGCATGTGAGTTATATAGTTATTAGGTGATAGGTATATGTGTAGGGTGTACTTTGAAGTTTTTTTTGCATACTGTTCGATTTCGTGGCGATGGTTATTTTTGTTTTGTTTGTGTATAGTTTGTAAGTTTGATGTTATGTTGTGTATCAATAACCCAACCCCAAATACAAAACACCACAAACCCATAAATTAGCTTATTTTACCATACAGATCAGCCAAAACTAACCAACAGATGTCGTAAATATAACTACATAATCGCCTACTCTACACACAACACCATTAATAAACAACGTAAACCCAACATCATAAATAAACACATTTCCGTCTCCACCGGTTTTTACAAACTGATTCGCAGTTCGTGCCCCAGTTTTCTTACACAGGCCAAACAGGAGGGTCATTTTACACACGAAACTAAGAACACATATAAACAATCACAAATAAGAACATCCAATCAGACTTTGCTGAAAATCTCATATCCTCAAAACATAACTACAGAAACATAACATCAAACCTACAAATTCTTTACAAACAGAACAAAAATAACCAACGGTACATAACCGAACAGTATAAAATATATAAACACTTCAAATTACGCTCAGCACACATACTAAACACTCAATTACATTATAACTCACATTAAATTTTCGACATTATAACCACCAATATTCTTTAAAAATACATCTATACCCTTATCCGTATAACACACCCCCCACCCTAACCCAAAGGTCAATTTCAGTTGACAATGGAAAACATTTCCCGCACCTGCCGTCTTCAATAATAAAAAAATAAATACTGTGGACCATGTAACCGCGTATTTGGCCTTGAGAGAAGGAAGGTAGAGGGTCAGTATAAATACTTCTTTAAAAAAAAGATAAGGACTGTCAAAACACTGACTTGATGAGATGGTCGGTACAAGATAAATTCCATGATAAATAAGCTTGTTATGAAATAGCAAACAATCTTAAAATAAGTGTAGACAAATCGGATCCACATGCTACTGATGTATAGAACATTCTGAATTTGAAACGTTTTCAGAAATGGTAGTACACGAGAAATCTCGTGGTATCTCCTAAGGCCAAGTGCACGGTTAAGTGGTCCGCTCTATACTACCATAGGCCACTTTAATGTAATAATACATGTTCAAGTGTTTTTCAGTAAATTTTATAGTTTTTTATTGAGGTTCAGAAAGTAAACATTTGTAGTAAACGAAAATATGTTCGAAAAAGGTGACGCTCGTAAACATTTAAACACCTAAAAACTACTCCATTTTCTACATAATTTCTTTACTTTCAACAATGTAACGCAAATAAAAGTTTTTTAGCTTTTACTCCATTTCTTTTAAATTATAACTTGCAAATCCGAAACGAACATCTTTCAAAAACAACACTAGTCGAAAAACTAGATAAATAATTGAGCATATGTTAGATTATTATTACGTTTTTTTTATTCTGAAAAAAATTCAAGCCAATACCTCTTGACTTTAAGCTTTCCCGATATTTTTAAGGCTTTTTGACAATTACATATAAAATATAATAGTAAAAAAAACTTAGGTAAAAAACTTAGTAAAAAATTATTTAGGTCAACGGCTAACCTCAGTAGTAAACGATGAGCATTTCATACTTTATCATTTCCGTCTCAGTTGTAAATATCTCAATTTACAGTTGCATAGGCGCAAACTTGTGATCTTAATTTCTGAGATGTGGTTTCGGTTTATTTCATTCGCGTTTCTTTGTTTGCTTTTAATTATTCTTGAATGACAATAATTAGGATGATAGAAACCAAGTTGGTGAAATTTTTTATATAAATCATAAAATATTTGGGTAATTGTTACACTAATGGTGTTTGTAAAATATTAGCAGCAACTAGCAGAGTAAATATTTTAACCTTACTCATTGACTCTTTGCAGATCGTCCAGATGCCTAAATTCGAAATTTTATCAATAGCGTCGTCCCTCACTGCTTACACTTTCTATAAAGTGCTTAGTGGTGCGTGACAGCGCGACCCAACCACTTCAAGCTCGTTATTTCATTACCATCGGCCGACCCGGCGATGCATAAATACCAATAATGTCTTTGTTTACTGTTCTTCTCTAATTGTCATTCTCTTCGACGGAACTAAATACCTCCCTCCTTTTAGTTTCTCTTTCCTCACAGAGATGTTTTCAGCCTCATAAAATATTACTTATTAAACCATTGTTTTATACTTTTATATTTATTATTCAGCTACTAAAAAGCTATTTAAAAAACTACTATAGCATTAAACTCTGAGAAAGTATTATGCTAAAACCATCTATAAACATGGTTTTACTCAAAAGAAACATACATAAATTCTCAACATAAAACTAAACCACCCGTGGTGGTTTTACATTCAAATTATACAGATGCTGATTATTTAATAACAACACTTAATCAACTTCACCATTTTCCAAAGCATCGAAAGTTAGAACCATTACAATATGTCTCGTGAATCAGAATTAAATATTCTAAATAATGGGTCCGGCAATAAAGCCTCTCGTATTTGAAGAAACCGTTGTGTTAGCCGTAGTGTTAGCTTTGATGTGGTTAGGGTATTGTTTGAAAGCAGTGTTCGTGGCATTTTCAGTGTGCATCATGGCTTGGCTTGGTGAGCATCGTACGTTTGTTGTAGAGGGGTTTATTAGTAACGGTGGTTTTGTGATTGCTACTCAGCGAGCGTTTCGTATTCGATTCCAACTTGCCCAACATGATCATGTTCCTGATTGGAAAACTATGCAGCTGTGGGTGTCAAACTTTAGACAAACGGCTCAACAATAAAAAGGAAATCTACTGGCCGACAT